>JAVLUX010000003.1:35568333-35975833 GCA_032164185.1 Moxostoma hubbsi | reverse complement strand
AGTCCAAGATGGCACATGGATTATAGATATATAGGCATACATGGATATATACAGTACAGGTTCATAAACCATTAGCTGAGTGAATTTGCTTTCGTCATTACTAAATTTAACGATTACTCATACCAACTTATGTTACTCATATAACTTATGCTATTTATTAATGACTATAAGTTTGGGGATGTCATGACCCTGGGATTTAAGCACCAAAAGGCCCATTTGAATTCGAGTGACTCCTAGAAACCTAGTGTAAAAACAATAAGCACAAGCATGCTTTGGCATACAGAGTTTAAGCCTAAAACAAGCCCATTGAAACATCTGTTCACATTTCATTACATTCCCATCTGATGTCTGACCTCAGTTGACCTCTGTATGTACCGATGCATACTTAAGCATCCATACTACTTTATTTCTCCTACATGTATGAATCCATTTCCGCTTTTTATTTTCCATCTCCTGGATTATAATTGTCTTTTCAACCATTCATTTTCACTTTTCCATTTTTCTCATCCCATTCGTTTGATTTCTCATTTAATCTTTTGTCAGCTCTCCCACACAGCCCCATCCCTTAACACTAACTCTCACACCAATATTCAAAACAACCCATTCAAAACTTGATTATGTTTCCCATGTCAGGGTAATATTTCATTTGTGCTGTGTTGTTACTGAAGAGCAAGCAAGTGCTGTTGTTCAGCAGTAGTCCTGCTTATGTGTCCTAAATCTTTTCTTAGTGTCCACAAAAACATGTTTGTGTCTTTGCAGTGGAGGAATGGTGTTGTTTTATATAGGCAATAGGAAGGGTAGTTTTTGTATTTGTGTTTGTATTTTACCGTAATAAATGTTGTGTACATGTACTGTATATATTGGCTGTGTGACTGTGTTAATGCAGAGTTTAAGACTACACTTACCGAAAATCACACAGATCATTGCACCATGCAACGCTGTGCCTCTCTTTGACATCTTAAAGAGATAGTTCACACAAAAATTAAAATTCTCATCATTTCCTCACCCTCATGCCATCCCAGATGTGTGACTTTCTTCCTTCTGCAGAACACATATTAAGGTTCTTAGAAGAATATTTCCGTTCCGTAGGTCCATATAATTCAAGAAAATTGATTTTGAAGCTCAAAACATCACATAAAGGCACCATAAAAGTAATCCATATGACCCCAGTGGTTTAATCCATGTCTTCAAGAGAGATGCAATCTCTCTGGATGAGAAACAGATCAATATTTAAATCCTTTTTTACAATAAATCTCCTCTTCCACAGAATGTGAAAGTGTAGATTGATGGTAAAAAGGACTTAAATATTGATCTGTTTTTCACCCACACCTATCATATTGCTTCTAAAGACATAGGGTTTTTCTAAAATTTTAAGAACGCAGAGAACGGACCTGTGTTCTTATGAAGACCTGTCTTGCCAAGCTACCTTGGAAGAATGAACTCCGAAGCACAGGAGGACGTAAAACGCATCTATTGCGAGCTTTGCGATGTGCTGCAGTCCTCATGTTGCACAAATAACTGTGACAGCACATTTGAATCCAGTGAGTGAACTACTGGCATTATCACACCCCTGACAGTATTAATATCATCACACCAGTGAGGTTTTGCAAGACTAGTGACACGTTAAAAGAAAAAAGTCTGTAAACACTCGTTTTCTCCATGTTTATTACTGTATTAAAATTATGCCCCAAAAACAACAAATGTTGACGGAGTTTAACGACTCTCACAAGCTGTCAGACTTTCACAATCTTACATCAGAAACTCTTGAGCAAAAAAACTAAATGATAATTGTCCTTCATCTGCCACCATAGTACAGAGTTCTTGCCCACAAGTTATCATCTGTTGCATCCTCGATTTCAAGGACTCATCTTTGTAGTTTTCTGTACTTGCATTCTTGAAGATTGGAATCATGCATTGTCATTGATGACGTAGAACAAGTCCACGAGAACATAAGATCACAAAAGAATGCAAATTGAGAAACATCTATATATTCAACCACTGGAGTCTTA
Source organism: Moxostoma hubbsi (assembly GCA_032164185.1). Classification (NCBI taxonomy): domain Eukaryota; kingdom Metazoa; phylum Chordata; class Actinopteri; order Cypriniformes; family Catostomidae; genus Moxostoma; species Moxostoma hubbsi. The sequence continues at coordinate 35,973,824 of JAVLUX010000003.1, read as the reverse complement.
TGGAATACTTTTAAGCTGCCTTGATGATATTTGGAGCTTCAAAGTTCTGGCCACCATTCACTTGCATTGTACGGACCTACAGAGCTGAGATATTCTTCTAAGCATCTTTTTTGTGTTCTGCGGAAGACGGAAAGTCATACACATCTGAGATGGAATGAGGGTGAGGAAATGATGAGATCATTTTTATTTTTGGGTAAACTATCACTTTAAAGCTTAAGTGAATAGTTTCTGCAATACTCGTGTCACCAATCAAAATTACAAAATAAATAATACAAAAAACTTGTAACAGATTTCTGAATGTACCCTCTTTCTGCCATTGGTCAAGCAGATAGTCCTGCTCAAAGCTTACAGCATTGGCTAAGTTAATGTTGGGCTGAACGGGTCACTCAAACAAACAGATCAATGTTTGTAAGCACCACAGAGACAGTGTTTATACTTATCAGGGATATCAGCTTACTAATTGTTTACTTGTAGCTGTCTACATATTAAGCTAGGGTAGAAAGTATTTTAACATCTAAAAAATTACATCACCTTTAATAGTAACATCTCCTAAAACCTTTTTCTTAAAAGTGTATACATTGCTTAAAGCATACTGGATGTTCAGTAATGCTGTGTGTTATACTCGTGTTTAGAGTACTTCAGAAATGGTTCAGCAGCCAAAAATGACTTCAGGATGGCTTGCATTTCTCTTTCTGTCTTTTTAATTTCTTAGACTCGTCTCTGTTTCATTGAGCTCATGCAGATTGTAATGGGCAAGTTTAGTAGGAATTGGATCCTTCAGTGCAGCACTGCTACTCTCAAACATTTAACTGTTTAAAACAGCTTGATTATATAGCTGAACAATCTCCAAAACTATATTCTACTAGCATTTGCCCTTTAAAAAAATAAATGAAAGCATTGCAGATGCTGTTGCAAGGTCAGTGTGCTGGTGCACTGAACCATAGCATCTGCCAGAAACTGAACTATCCAATCATGAAAGCTGTAATTTGCTAAGCTCCCTACACACCTATTATTTGTGTGCGGGCGGGCAGGTTTGGGTGGTTTATGTGGAATTTGTTTTAGGTTACAAACTGGTAATTACAAGGGTACCATAATATAAATGTGGCTTATGAGGACATTTCTAATGTCCCCATTAAAAAACATGCTAAACTATGTTTTTTTGAAAATGTAAAAATGCAGAACGTTTTTTGAGGGGTTTTGGGGTAGGGTTAGGGGATAGAGTCTATTGTTTGTACAGTATAAAAATCATTATGTCTATGGAGAGTCCTCATAGCTGCACCAACGTGTTTGTGTGAGAGAGAGAAATATATGTTTAAACTCCAACTGCTTCAGATTTTGTTCTTTGAGGCTTTGTGGCAACATCCTGGTCCATTACAATGATGTTAGTCCCTAGACAAAGCAGTATTAGCATTCGATGACCATCACAAGCCTCTTAATATAGTTTTTATTCAACATTTTTCCTATTCTTACCTTGTTTTTACTTCTAACATTTTCACTAATGATCATCTCCCTCTCCTCTCCAGCCATGTATGACTGATGCTGACAGAGTCTTTATCTGCCACTGAAGGAGACGAGACGAGGTGTTAACTTTTTTGCTGCCTAATGTAGTGTGTTGTCAGTTCTACCTGCACTTATGGTTAATGTAGAAAGTCATAATCTGAAGCAGTCTAAGACTAAAATAACATCCTTGCTTCTTCCCAGCCTCTTTAACGATCTCCAATTATCCACATCTCAAACTTGAAGAATCAAAGCACTTTTCTGGAAGCCAAATTAAACATTGGCATCTTGAAGACATCAAGTGTGACAGCTCAAAAGCATGCATGCATCAAGTTATGGTAAGATCTATATATTAAAACAAGGTTTCCCAAATAAGTGTGTAAAAACGAATAGTACTTCTTCGCACCATCCGCACTTAATATTGACTGTCAGCAGGCTGTGGAGGGCTGTGATAAATGTTATGAGAAACAGCATGTAGTGATAGCTTTTCTTGTGTTGCTACCCTCTTGCATGTCATGGAGGATCTGATCATGCTGTTTACTGTACAGTATATGTCACTACCAGAATTAATGGTGCACTCAGGAATTTCTTTGTTTTCTTGGACTTGCACTGACACCTAGATGCGTGGATGCAGTATCATTCAAACACACTACTTTAAAGTTATCGGTGCCATTGTAGAAATTAGCTATTTATGGTCAGCTACAATTAATTAATTAATGAGTGAAAGTTGTGAATAACAGGGCGATTATCTGAGATTAAGCGAGTAGTATTTGGCTGGTCGTGTGATCTCAACATGGCAGCCCCCATGAGGGGACCCTCTCCATGTAAAATAAAACCACTTTTATAAGGTTACTGATATGACTGGAGTCTTCTTCTCATGTGAATAGTTGTGATTTTATACATATGTTTTAAAATTACAGTTAATTACTTTGGGAGTTAAACATGGGTGAAAATTGGAGGCCTGATTGTTTTGAAAACTAGTAGCACACCCCTCCTCAACAAACCACATAATTTGAGGTACCATTCATTAATGAATGCAATAAGCTAAGAAAGGCTATGCTATATTGTGAATAAAGTCACAGCTAAGATAGTCATTGCTAAGTTAGGCAAGGTGCAAAGTGGAGATCCTGCAACCCATTCAACTGTGATGTCATCATCCACTGCAAAGTATCAAGAATATATAAAATTACCTGAATGTGTTCTTGATCAGGTCGAAAATCGAGGATGCATCAGACTGTGACTTATGTGCAAGAACCCATTTGAAGTCCCAGCAGTCATAGCGGCACTTTTTTGGTGAGGACATTTATAAATTTTCCCTCAAGAGTTTCCTGTTGTAAGCTCGCGGCTTGACGGCTCATGAGAGTTGGCATACTCTGTCAACATTTGTTTTTTTGTTGGAGCATTTTAAATAATAAGCACATGAACAAAACTAGTGTTAACAGACTTTATTCTTTCAACATGTCTCTAGCCCTAAAGAACCTTATTGGTGTGATGATAATAATGCTGTCACTGGTGTGTGTCAGCGCTCTACTGATAGATGCCATATCCATTGCCCTTCATCTTGCGTCGACCCATCAGGAGAAGAAGGACACACGTTAGATAGTAAGCTGTTAGATACTATGCTGTTCATAAACTTTAGTTTAGCATTCAACACAATCATCCCTCAAAACCTCACAGAGAATCATCAGCACCTTGCACTGTAACTGGATCCTGGACTTCCTGTCCGAGAGGCCTCAGGCAGTCCAGATGTGCATCATCTGGTCTGACACCATCACACAGCACCGGAGCACCGCAAGGCTGCATGCTCAGCCCACTGTTGTTCACCCTGATGACTCATGACTGTACTGCCAAAAACAGTACAAACTACATCATCAAGTTTGCGGATGACGCCTCGGTGGTGGGACTTATCAGGAACAATGGTGAGTCATCATGCAGAGAGGGGGATGAGCTTCTAGTGGACTGGTGTAACAATAAAAACCTGTCTCTGAATGTTGACAAAACAAAATATATAATAACTGATTTCAAGAAGTCCTGCACCACCTACCAGCCACTACACATCAGTGAGTAAGTCAGATCTGCACATCACAAACAATCTCACATGTTCCCTCATTACCACCTCACTGGCCAAGAAAGCACAACAGCGTCTCTACTTTCTGCCGCGACTGAGAGGGGTGAACCTTTCATCCTCACCGTGTTCTGCAGAGGAACCATTGAGAGCATCATAACCTCATGCATCGCTTTCTGGTTTGGCAGCTGCAATGCTTCAGGTCACAAGGCACTGCAACGAATTGTAATAACTGCGAGAGTATTATTGGAACATATCTCCCTCCCATATCAGACATCTATCAAACAAGCTGTGTGTGAACAAGGCCCTCAGCATCACAAAAGACCCCACCCATCACTCCTACAAACTCTTTACCCTGCTACCATGGAGGTTCTGTAGCATAGCCAATACAAAACACTGTGCAACAGTTTCTTTCCTCAAGCCTTGACACCTACTTCCGTTACAAGAGGAAAGACTGGATAACTGACAACATCGAGTTGTCATTAACACAACAATACTGCATCTGTAAATTATTCTATAACAATAATTACTAGTTGTGTAATTTGTAATCAGTTCTAATCTGCCAAACACTGTTGGCCATATATTGAATTTATGGTAAATAAATAGCCCAATTCCTAATGGTGGGCTGAAGTCAAGACACATTAGCAGAAATGTCCCCCAATATGAACCAAATCTGGCTGTGTAGCAGTATTACTAGAATACTAGAATGTACATGCCAAAAAGTCTCTATTGTAGCATGTCCACAAATTAGTTACCTTTGGGTTGGAGAAAAAAATGCAGGTTCTTGGTCTATGCCACATACCATTTTTGTCAACAGCAGGAGTTTTGTTGAAACGCGCTGTTTTAGCTGAGAGGACCTGAAGCCATTGTCTGCACCTTTAAGTCCTTAATCTCTTTAAAAGACCTTGGGTACTTGTATAGTGGAGGCTTTTTGGTGTTTGGGGCCTAGCGAACCTGAGTGAGGATGCTTGAAATGATTGTTTTAGTAACTAAGCTGTCTGGGAATTCAGCACTCACATGGTGCTCTTCAAAAAGCATGCTAGCATTTGCATCACAAATTCAAGCTGTGTCCAGTATGTTTCTCTCGGTATGATGCACTCAGTTATACTAATGATCATGCATGCTTTTAGTTACATATAATGTGGAGATACCAATGAGACCATAAGGAACTGCAAACCTCCCAAAGACACGCAAAACACAATTCCCTTCAGTGGAACTCATCCACTCACCAGGGCCGCTAATGAGTTAACCAAGGAAACTATGTTGCTAATTTCAAAGTGACAGTAAAGATAAAACTGCTATTAGGTGTGTTTGTTAATTTTCCCCCTCCAAGAAACCAGTTGTCTGATCTCCATGGTGATAATTACAGGCCGTGTAGCTTGACACCTGGTCATTATGGCCAATGTGGAGCCTGGCACGGAATCATATTTAATATAGAAGAGACGCTTTCAAAAGATGAGTGTTGCCTCTCCTGCTCCCCACCTCCCTGCATTAGTGACAGCTTTATTGGTTCATTAGGAATTCTGTAACCTGTGCAAGGTAATGGAATACAATCACAATTCTCTGCAGCTATAATGGAATCTAACCTCTTGGTGCATGAAGATGCATCGTGACCTTGATATTGTAATTGAAAAGGGTACAGATGGAAAAACTGAAAGAATTGGAAATAAATGAATAGCATGCACAAAAGAAGTATGGGGAAAATGAAAACGATGTATAATAGAACATCTAAATATGAAAAAGAATAAATGCAAAAAAGTATGAATTTGTACCTCCTTGCTTTCTTTGCCTTAGCTTAATCACGTTGCCATCCTTTCTATGAAGATCACAGACTCCTGAGAACAGGGTAAGTGTGACAAGTGGAGTGATGCTGGAGGGTAACTGGTTGTGAGACTGTCTGAGAAAATTCAACGTAGCCCTTAAGAAAACTGTTGAATTTCTGATGAGAGTAGATACTCCTCAAACTGTAAATTCTAATAGTTATCTAAAATTGTAAAAATAAATACATAATAAAATTGGTTTACTTAAGCTTGAATTTTTTTATTTTAATTATGTTATCATTACTCTCTAAACCCTAAGCTTGTCATTTATGTAATCATTTAAGTGGTCCTAATTAAACAGTACCTGAAATGTCACAATTTGGAATCATACCTCAAATAAATATTCTTTAAAACTTTGGCTTCGAGTATTAATAACTCAAAATTATCAATAACAAAATTGCAGCTGTGTGCTTGAATAAATTATGTATCATATTTGCTCAAGACAAGAGAATTGATATTTAAAAACAATTTTAATTCTTATGACTATTAATGTTGTTTTGTTGTAGCTGGTTGATAGTTGTGATTTGTGTGAAGTCACCATGAGTGTTATTAATGTTACCTCTGGTGAAGTTGGAGATTGTTAAATTAAAATAATTTTTCTTTACTCAACTGTACTTTATGAAAGTATAGATGTATGTGCACTAAGAAGTACTGAGAAGAATCCTATGTGTCATGTGGCGAACCGAGTTTCCAGTCATATTTACCCTTCAACTGTAAAAGCTGTGTTATAACTCATGCAAATAATTAAATAAAAACAATGGTACTTTAATCACATATGAGTTATGTTTACTTGTAACTAGTTTACGTTACTTAAAAAAATAAGTACATTTTACTTGAGCCAAATAAGTACATATGCAAAAAAAAATATGCAAACCAATGGCCTTATAAAATTTAAGGTCAACTAATTAATTTTTACCTCAGTGGTAAAAAGAAATGGCATTAGCTATGCTAATGTTGTTTCTGTGAGTGACTTTAAATTATTTAAAATTTTAGATTTAGGATCTTTTGTTTAACAGACAATTACACAGTTTACCAGAAGCTAAGGGAAGAATCTATACTGCACTTCCTGATAGTTGTTTCCTCACTATCTGTTATCTATATTATCTGTTATAATACTATGTATTATAGAAAATATATGAAATTTAAAGAGTATTTTTTTTTTCTTTTTTGGGCCTGTAACAAAATGTATCAGTCTCTGTGTTTACATCTAATTTGCATATTAAATGGGCAAGAAAATGGGATGCAATGCTAATTAATAAGACTGTTTTCACAAACTCTGACTAATGCTGCCTGGGATTTTGTATTAATATAAACTGAGATTTAATTGTGTCTATATTCAGTATTATATTCTCTTTGCCTTGTTCACAGTGGCATGGCTTAATGTAATGGTAAAATGAACTGCAATGCATCTTTATTATTTTAAGGAGTTGCCAACTTTGTGACTGCTGTGGCATTTAGTTTATGTAAATGTAAAATCGTTGAACTGAACTGTTATATTGTATCATTAAGCTTGCGTATAATGGCATGCATTTTGGCAAAATAATAGGAGAATGATTGAAAACTAATTTTGATTTAATTATTCTAATTTAATTCTACATTATGTATATATGATGTTTTATGCAGTGAACTAGTTGCTACTAAGAGCATGAACCCATACAAATTCAAGAGATATTTAAAAAAAAAAAAAAAAAGTCCAATTAATGAAGTTCAATGTTTGATTAAAATTTTTGTATCTTTTGTACAATAAATAAATAAACTAAAAATTGTTTTGCGTTGGGTCGCCACTCAGTGTCCAATATAAAATGTGGGTCCTGAAGAAAAACCAGCTGAGAACCACCCCAGATAGCACATGTGCACCTCAGAGATGTCTGTTTAAGAGCAATTCACATGTATAGCATCACATTGTAATTAATATCTGATGAACATCTTAGAAAGATTTTTAGAAATATTCTAAATCATAAATGTCTCAAAGACATCTGCTGAATGTCTTATTGACATCCGCGAGGAAACATCAAATATAGTGCACAGAACGCATGTGTTAGTCTTCTAATTACCTCAAATAAGTATATTAAAAAAGGAAAAAGGAAAATATAAAACCACAAAAAATGTCATAAATAATAATAATAATCAAAACTTATTCCACTGTCAAAACAACAGGAAGTTCATATCAGTTGAACTCAATATTTCATTACAACGTCAGTTAGGTCAAAATGTACTGTGTGAACTTTTGGCTGTCTAGTACCAACGTGCAAAGACTGATTAAATAATAGGAATTCTGTTCTTCATTATGGTAGCCAGCTTTGAGCATTGCCTCCCAACTCTATTCTGTTGAGGGTCTTTAAGGATACAGACATGCACCGGTAGATCTTCTTCAATGTGAGTTTTACAATGCTGTCAGAAAATCTGTAATTCCCACTGTCCTTATGATGTTGCTCAACTCATACAGGTCTCATGAGGCACTGGGTTTAATATCAATAAATACAGATTCCAGTTCAGTGCACTTCTTAACTGAATATAATTTTACTAACTCTTCAGTAGGATGTAGTCCTGGTTTTCCTGTTCTTGTTTATTTTATGAGGCTGTTATACTCTAAGCTTTGAAACCAAATAAAGAATCTCCCTTATGATTTGCTTTTTTTAATTTTTTAATTTGATTTCATAAATGGGATATATAAATATATCATGTACAAGACCAACCTGATCACACGAAGCACAGTTGCTAGAACAGGTTGAAATCAATGCATAATTAAATATATGAATCATGTATTTTGTGCCAAAAAGTCCTGCATTTTTCTCTGTTTTGTGTGAGTGAAAAGAAATGGATATTAAATGGAAATGCAAACAGAAGGGCATAAGGTAAGATGAAAAGATGGGTGAAAGGATGGAAATGGAGAGCTTTTCTCTGGTTTGTGTGGGGTGTGTGAAAGGATGAACTGATGCAGTCTTTTTTCCTGCATGCTGACCACACTGACAGATGGCAGAAGGCCATGTCAAGAGAACCATTTGCCACACAGATAAAAATGGAAGTGCAGTTCTGCCTCACAGATAAAGGCAGATTTAAACTGTGCTTGGTGAGCCCTTATGCATCTGGCACAAAACTGAATAGCACAGAGGAGGTTTGAGTGAAATCCTCCAAGTGAAGATTGAATTAAAAAGTAAATAAAAATGCTCTTTGCACATGGCAAAATTGCCAAGCACGTGTAAGAGAGGACTAGACATTCAGAGGAATAAATTCAACTGCATTCTCTGAACATTGTGCAGCCTTTAAATGTAATATTATTTCCTGTCCTGTCCTTTTAAATAGGGAAAACTATTTGATTTCAATTTCATTTCAAATTTATTCTTGGTGTGGTCAGCAACATAATTGATATTGGATTCATCTTGTGATAACAGTCATGGAAATTGACACTTAAATTAATGTCTGCATTCATCTCTCTGGAGCTACGGCTGTTGAACACTGGACCATGCTTTTAATTTGCCAGAGAGAAAAACATATATTCTAGAAATACACATGAGATTAGAGAGTAAGGAAGACAGTGGTTTAATGTCCCCAAACAATCTTGAGAATGATATTAATTGTGGCTTTGCGCATGCTCATTCATAACACACATCTGTTGCCCATTTGATCATAATTGTATTAGAGGACCACATCCTTCTCAGTACAGATGCCAAAATGCACACAATGCAGGATGAAGAGAGGATGATGGGAGAAAGGCAGCGAGGCTGAAGAGCATAGTGAAAGAGTGAGCATTTATACAGGCCCCAGTGAGTTCCCCTTTCTGAATCGTTCTGTGTTTTTGGTGTTGTTATGCTTGAGGCTCTGACAACTGTTGTGACTCTCTTCTAAATGTTTTCTCCTCTGGTCTCATTAATGAGTTATAGTCTCATTGCAGTGTCATTACTGTGTCATTATGCCCTGGCAGTTCTACAGAACAGTTTTTTCTTCAATGAAAATTAAATTTTAATCTGTAGGTTTTTCAGGTATGTTTCTTTTATGTCACTGCATGATAAAGCCCTAAAAACCTTTTTAAAAGCTGTTTCCAGTATGATCATCCTCTAAAATCACAATGCTATTTACTCCAGTTTATATGTCTTAGCCTCCTGAAAACCGAGCGAGATTGCTGTCTGCATTTTCCATTTCCCATTTTGAATTGTAAAATGTAGCACCTAATATACATGCAAAAAAATTAAAAATTCTAGAGCAGTTTTTCCTAAAAACTGATGGCAACATGTGTGGATTTTCACAACATATATTGTGAAATTTTAAATAATACAAAGCTATAGAACAGGGGTTCTCAACGGGGGTGGTACCTCACCCCAAGGTACGTTCAAAGGATGCCAGGGGCACTGAGAGCAAATTAGCAGAGAGGGGGGCATTAGGTAACAAATGGGGAGCGTTTATCAGTCATAATAATGAAATCTATCCTCAAGTTGCTCTTTGCATTAAAAAGTTTATCTAGACTTGGAGTATATCAGTTGGTTCTCAATTTTAAATGTTGGTTATGTAAACTCAGCAAAAAAGAAACATCCCTTTTTCAGGACACTCTATATTAAAGATAATTTTGTAAAAATCCAAATACCTTTGCAGATCTTTATTGTAAAGGGTTTAAACAATGTTTTCCATGCTTGTTCAATGAACCATAAACAATTAATGAACATGCACCTGTGGAACGGTTGTTAAGACACTAACAGCTTACAGACGGTAGGCAATGAAGGTCAGTTATAAAAACTTGGAACACTAAAGAGACCTTTCTACTGACTCTGATAAACACCAAAAGAAAGACGCCCAGGGTCCCAACTCATCGGTGTGAACTTGCCTTAGTCATGCTGTATGTGGTTCAGCGGTTAAGGCTCTGGGTTACTGACCAGAAGATTGGGGGTTCAAGCCCCAACACTGCCAAGACACCACCCTATCTGCTCCAGGGGCGCCGTATCATGGCTGACCATGTGAAAAAAATTATTTCACTGTATATATGCAGAAATGTATGTATGATGTGTGACAATAGATCAATTTTATTATATTAGGTGTCGCCAATGCAATAAATTGCAATGTCCGTACTGTGAGACACCTGAGACAGCATTACAGAGAGACAGGAAGGACAGTTGATCATTCTCGCAGTGGCAGACCATGTGTAACATCATCTGCACAGGATCGGAACATCCGAATATCAGACCTGAGGGACAGGTACAGGATGGCAACTACAACTGCCCGAGTTACACCAGGAATGCACAGTCCCTCCATCAGTGCTCAGACTGTCCGCAATATGTTGAGAGAGGCTGAACTGAGGGCTTGTAGGCCTGTTGTAAGGCAGATCCTTACTGGCAACAGCGTCGCCTATGGGCACAAACCCACCTTCGCTGGACCAGACAGGACTGGCAAAAAGTGCTCTTCACTGACGAGTCAAGGTTTTGTCTCACTAGGGGTGATGGTAAGACTCACGTTTATTGTCGAAGTAATGAGCGTTACACTGAGGCCTGACTCTGGAGTGGGATCGATTTGGAGGTGGAGGGTCTGTCATGGTCTGGGGCGGTGTGTCACAGCATCATCAGACTAAACTTGTTGTCATTGCAGGCAACCTCAATGCTGTGTGTTACAGGGAAGACATCCTCCTGCCTCATGTGGTACCCTTCCTGCAGGCTCATCCTGACATGACCCTCCAGCATGACAATGTCACCATCCAACCTGCTCATCTGTGCATGATTTCCTGCAAGACAGGAATGTCAGTGTTCTGCCATGAAGGACATTTCTTTGTTGCTGAGTTTATATAGATCAGTCATTGGTATGCATTTATACCGCGTTTCATCTGATTTTTAAGTCTAGTGACGCATTTGAAGTATCTGGTTTAGCAGCATCAATTACACAGGCAGAGGCACAACCTCAGCTAATGCACCTGTATGGCTCTGTAGATGGATACGGCTCAATGGACAGAGCAGCACGAGTGCAAAGCTCTTAAAGCTCGAGGTCTTAAACTCACAGCTTTACAAGTATCAGTGAGAAGCAAGGTGCGAGTAGCGTAAACCATTTGATTTCAGCACAGAATTCCACATCACCACCCTTGAATTGACTGTAGTAACACTAACTGTACTTTAGGCAGAAATAGATTGATAATAAATATCTTTGAATATCATATATTACATTTGGGATAGACTACATTATGGGAGTGAGGGAATATAATACATTTTTGTTACAAATTATAAATAGTTATATTTTGTATTTATTGTTTTTAAATGTGTTTAGAGTAGGTCTATTGTTTATAATTTCAAAAATGGCAAAGTTTGTTTTATAGAAATCATTTCACATCAAACCACAGTAGTGAAGAAGATCCATGCTTTCATGTGTTTACTATGGTCTTGTGACAAATAGCACTGTTAAACTATACAAATAAACAATTATTGAATACATACAAATTTTTAAAAAGGCAAATGAAAAAAATATAAACAATATCAATTTTATTGTTATTTTCTGTCTTTGCATTTTCATTTTATAGTCCCCAGATGTAGCCCTCCATCTGCTTCAAGAAACTCAAGGTTTGGTCTCACATTCCTTTGGCAACAAAATCTCATTGTTCTCTCTTTGCACTGTCAAACAAACAAGTGTTGAAACATTTTACCTATTAGAAATTTGTATAATTAATTAAAAGTAATGGCCAGCATTGTCCAATCACTGCCAACCATTGGCTTCATAGGAAATTTAAATGATGCTCCCTATTTAGTGAATGACTTTACCTCCAGTGTGCTGTCTGTCTGCATTGGTCTCAAAACAGTTCGAAATGCATCATATTTTCATCCTAACTCCATATAAAGCCATATAAAAACCAATTCTCAATTTGAAAATGCACCATATAGGATTTCAAATGTAAAACTTGTGCTGTTGTACACATTAGTGTATATTGTGTTTAACAGTGTGTCGTTTCGCATTAAATTGCTCAAAGTTTAAAAAGGGCATATTGGATGAGACTAAACTAGAGACTAAAATCTTTTGACTGAAAAGTCAGGTTTCAATGTAAAAATGTATATAGGTTTCTTACCAAATGTAGTTTTGCTATCATTTCTCCCCATAACAAACTCTGCTGTGATCAGTGTCATGATGATTTGTCACATTTCAAATGCGTCGAAAGTTTAACCCTTTACTGACAACCCAGAATCTCCTGAACTGAGATCAGTCAGTGAAACCAATGAAATTAAACTATGTGTTGGGTATAGCGAAGCCGAAATATAATGTCCACCCATGTGTACACAGGGTCGTACAATGTTAGAGTAAGTCAGTGTCTGCATAACCTCAAACGTATTGGCTTCAAAAATGCTACTGAACATTTCCTGTTTTGCCCAGGAAAAAAGCTGCTGTCTATAATATGCTGCCCTCCATTCCAATGTTTGATTTCTATTGCTCTGTTTCCTCCACATTCATTCTGCTTTCAACCAGACATTGCTGAATTTGTGGAACTAGCAGCATGTCAGGTTTAATAAAGTGTACTGTGTCTTTGGGAGGGGTGCGGTCTTTACCCTTCTGAGAGTGCTAAAGCCGCCTGACCTCTCTCCCTCTTTTGTTATTGCTATCTGTTAAAGAAAACACTTCAATACCATTAGAGATTTGATGGAATCATTTCAAGATTTTAAGAAAAAGGAATTGTTGCAGCAAACATTTGTTACAGTAATTGGGAAAAAAATATCCCCCTTTCAATCATCTTCTCTTTTGTGCATTTGAAGCTACTGTACGTTTTATAGGTATGTTCCAGGCTTAATGCAAATTAAGCTCTATTAACAGCATTTGTGGCATAATGTATTGAAAATTTGTATCGCAGTTGGCTTTAGTCTCATAAACTTCATAATGAGATGAAAGTTACCTATTTCAGAATCAGTTGTTGGTGTTAATTGTTTTTATTTCTGGGATTTTATTCAGTGTGTGACTTTGACTGATGCCCTGTCAGTCTGCTGACCTTCCTCATGACAGCTATTCTCAGTATTCTCCCTCAGTCTTACTCTCTCTGTATCACAGGGGACCTGTTAATCAGACCTAAACTGTGGAAATGCTTATGTTTGGGAGCCACAGCACACTGGTTTTGTTTCACATTAATCACCTCTTGTGCCTGGGGTGCAGTTATTCTATCCGCACAGCAAACACCAGCGTTGTGCTCTACCCTGCCTGACACAACTCCACAGCAAGTTGCCAATCACTGACAGAGATTGAGAGAGAGCAAAAAAGATAGGAAGCAAAAGAGGGAGAGTGAAGGAGAGGGAGCGAGTAGATGACAGGCTGATGCACTCCCTTGGCTCATGTAGCAGTGATATGAGGGCTGTCTGTTATGAATAATAATAGAAATCAGTGCTAGAGAGAGTGCCAGCTCACTGATAGGAGGGAACTGGGAGATGAATGAGAGTTGCTTTTAGTGCAAGACATTCATCAGCAACAATTTAACTATTTGGGGGTAAAACGTCAAAAGTTTTTCACTGAAGTTGATTTGGTTTTTCTTGTCATTGTTAAAGTATGGATTTTTAGGTATAGGAAAAGGATGGTTGAAGATCAACATGAAAAGAAATATATCCAAAGCCAGAAAATGGGACAGACCTGGTGGCGCTGCTGATTGGTGGATCTGCCTTTGTGTCCATGCCTGTCTGTGTCCATGCAGTGGGGGAAAGAACAGCTGGGGGCTATAATAATTATCTGCTCTGGAATCATTATACAAGACATTGAGAATGGAGCAAGGGGAACGGCACAGCTGCAAAAGAACACATGTAGAGTGACAATTACATTATTTCCAAAAATGTACAGCAGAACGCAATGTATCATTCTACACAGACTAATGACCTCAAAGTCTTCTATACAAATTCACTAAACAAATATTAAATGTCCATTATCATATTTAGCTGTTATGTTCGGGTAATGTTTTGAACTTTCCACAGCAATGAATTAATGAATTAATACATTTTTTATACTTGTTCATATTTATACAATGTCAGGGTGTTTTGAATGATTACAAGGGAATTTCCAGGGTGTTACTGAATTACTAAATGTTGAACGATGGTTGCTTACTGGCCCAAGTCAATAGAAATCATCCCCAAGTCACAATCCTGATGCCTGGATATGTTAAGGGACCTTTTCAATAGAAGTTCATGGGATTTATTTATTTTATTTTTTTGGCAGCTAAGTTTAGCCTGATTTAATAAACATGTTTTTGAAGAAAGAAAAAGAAGAAGAAAATAGACTGTATTTATTCTGTATCAGACAGATAAAAGTATTCTAATTGTCATCTTTTTTCTCAAAATAAAGGGTTTACGCTATATATCTACTGTAAAAGAATAGTACAGATATGTAGGTGGCGCTCTTATCTGATTAAATGCTTTTTATCTCCAAACCAGAACATGGCAAAATATTATGAAAAAGAGGACCTTTTGTGACAATGTCATTTTAAAAATATATATATTTTGTCAGTTAACCTGAATTTGTACTTCTTGTGGCAAATCTAAATTAACTGATTGAAACTACTGACTTAAAAGAGTTAGTTCACCAAATATTTTTTATTTGTGTAGCATTTACTCACACTCATACCATCCCAGGTGTGTATGACTTTCTTTTTTCTGCTGAACACAAATTAAGGATTAAATAATTTCTCAGTTCTGTAGGTGCATGGAATGCAAGTGAATGGGTACCAAAACTTTGAAGCTCAAAAAAGCACCTAAAGGCAGCACAGAGTAATCCATAAGACTCCAGTGGTTAAATCAATGTCTTCAGAAGATATAGGATAGGTGTGGCATGAGGGTGAGTAAATTAGAGAATTTTAATTTTTGAGTGAACCTTAAACTGAACCTTATCCCTTAAACTGAAAAAAAAAATGAATACATTAGATTACACCAATAAGTGTGTTTTTTTTAAGGGTCAGATCAGGTATAAGGTAACAACAGCACTCACACCGTGCAATAACAATATGCAAAAAAAATTAATAAATAAAAGTAGAAAAACATAGTCTACTGTCTACAAAATTAGAAGGTTAGAGAATTCTGCTCACCTCTCACCATATGTAATTTTCTCTAGAAAGGGCAGCCTGTGGTGAGAGGTGTTGAGAAAACAAACTGTGGCCAGAGCCTAATTTTCTGCAAGTAAAATAATAATGTTCACCTCTCTGCTTGCATGTGAGAGTGTGAATTTGAATCTCTGTGTGGATGTTAGTCATTTTGTGGAAAACAGCAGCTTTTCTTTAGACCATTAATGAGAGAGGAGAGATTGAGAGAGAGATATAGAGAGATTCAGTGCCAGGATCATGCATGGCAGCCAAAAGGACTTTGCTGTAATTCATACAGCTATAGCAGTTGCTTACTTTTTTTACTACTTCCATCTATCACGCACACAGATAATAGATGCTCTTATTATCGGCGTGAAATGTGCTAGCTTGCTTCAAGATTAGCTTGCACAACAATACCAAGATGCAATAAATACATCATGAATATCCAATTTGAGCTCTGTTCTCTAGGCAGTTTGTATATAGCTCAGATGGCTTCTAGGTGCACCTCATCCCATCATTTCTGAACAGCACGCCAACTGATATGGCAACATTAACCATCTGCCGATAAATGAGGAAAGAATTCTTACCTAATTTATCAAACAGCGGGGATGTTTTTTCTCCCCGTTGATTCAGTACTATTCTTTCTTCATTTGCATGGAAGCCATTTGCAATGTTTTCTCCCTCAACTCTGAATGGTAATTTAGGGGAATTATTCCAGCAATTAATGTGTGTGAGAAACATCCTCAATGCTTTTGAACTCATAATGATACAGTTTATATTCAAAAACATCCTACTGTATCTCGACACATATAAAGCTCAAATGATGCTAATAACCTCCTGCTCTTCTGAGTTCAAGCTTATTGATTATTTGAGTTTATGTTCATGGATAATAAATCCCAGAAAATGTGGTCTGTGCACATAATTGAGTGTAGATGTGTGTGGGAATGTGTTGTTTTTTGTTTTTCTGTTTTTTATTTATGTATTTATTTTTTCAGAATTTATTTACATTCTTATTAGCACAATCACTGCCTCTTTCAATCTGACGTTCTGAAGCATTCGCTCAATAATCACTCAGAATTTTAGAACAACAGCAGCGAAACTTTTAAAATGCAATTAGCACATTTTGCATTACATGCCACCTTTGTACACTCAATATCAATCACACTTTTGCGATTTTTTTACTCCAAACAGAGAGTTCTGTGAAGAATCTGGGGGCAGACAGTCACTTCTGGCTACCTGAGAAGCTTATGGGAGGTTGCTGGAGATTTTGGGTGAAGTAAAGTTTGTGAAGCTCTAAGTGATGGGAAAACAACAACATGTAGCATTTCAAGTGTAACAGCCAGGAAAAGAAAGAGGAAATATGTTTGATGATGAAAAGCAACATCAGCTAATACTACTTTCACAAACTTTAGAACACTCAGATCTGGTGCTGGTCCAGTGATTTTCCTATTTGAAAGTTTGCTCTACTTCTGTAGTATCATGGTGAAGACAAAAAACAACAGCCGCACTTATGTAGTTACCCTGCTGTTGTTGCAGCACTCAGAGCTCAGCAGCTTCTTCTGTTCATGAGTGTGGATTAAATAAAATTTCTCATATGAAAATGGCTCCCCTGATGTGCCTCTGTTTTTAATGAGGTCACAAATTGCAAGCCGCTCTGGTTTATGGTGATTTTTATATAAATTTTATACGCCTGCATTCAGGTTTTATTTTCTACTTGATAATGGTCGAGTACTGAAATGGAAAGCTGCAACTTGCGAGGCTTGCGAAAACATTGGGCTTGGACCAGTAAACAGTACATTAGGACTGCTGAGACTGATGGCATAATTAGCAATGACATGACATTTTATGACTGACTGCAGCTATGGCACTCCTATAAAAGGTTGTAAAAACTTACAACACATTTGTGGTGTTAAAACTAGCTTTTTGGGAAGAATGTAGAAAAGAAACGCTGTAAAAAATATGTGGAATTGGTGTCTGAGGGTTCAAGACATGATGTGAACAAGATTATAGAAAGATCTCTGGAGATCAAATACAGCTCATACTGTATTTTCTATAGTTTCAATTTATGTATACAAATCCTGTGTTTAAGTGTGTGTGTGTGTGTGTGTGTGTGTGTGTGTGCGTGCGTATGTGTGTGCGTGTGTGTGCGTGTGTGTGTGTGCGTGCGCGTGCGTGCGTGTGCGTGCGCGTGCGTGCATGTGCGTGTGTGTTTTCACTGTATGTGGCTGAATGCATAACATCAGGCATACTATGATGTGCAGGAAAACAGGTATTAAGAGGATTCAGAGTAGGTGGGTTGGCAGAGCCTGATATTGCCATGCAGTGTGAAATGAGTCAGTTTCCCAGACATGTGGTTCAGGCTCTCAGAACCTGCCATATGGCCATGATTACACTCATTTATGAAACGTCTCACACTGGATGCTTTTAGACTGCTGCTGTGTCTCCTTACTGTTTGTCCTCTGAATTTAATTAAACCAAGGATGTGTGTGTGTGTGTGTGTGTGTGTGTGTGTGTTAGAGAGAGAAAAACAGAGACATAAAACCTCATAACAAAAGTTTCTTATTGCTCTTTTAAAAAAAATGCATATTTACATTCAGTCTCTCTGCTGTACAATGGCAATCCAAATGTATTGAAATCCTCAAGTTTGCTAAAATTATTTAAAGTAAATGAATGAGCTTTAATATAATAATCCCAATGTGATAAAAGACAGTTTCCTCTAAAAATGGGCTAAAAAAAAATCAAGATTTACGAAACGAAAACATTCTTATTTTAGTTAATCAATTTCCTTCAAAAAATTATTTTATTGAAAATAATACCGTTCTTGAAAATTGGTGTTAAAAAATGTATTGACATTTCTATTTTCTGTGAGTTTAAAAACAAGTAGCTTTGTCATAATTACAGCAGAGGAAATATCTTGGTGTTGGTGTTTTTGGATATTGGCCTGGACAGCGGGGGAGTCAAAGATTGAGAACCACACTCAAAAAAAATGCTCTTTTGCTTTGATTCAGTTGTGGACAGTGGTTCAACGTGTTTGAAATGAGTTTTCTTCACTTAAAATTACTATGTAATCTCAACACTAACATTTTGTGTTGAAAGAACCTAGTAAATACATGCTGGTTGGAAACACTATAGAGTGACATTTATTAACTATACTATGTTTAGCACAGAAATATCTTAAAGCAAGCAATCCATTTTTGTGTGAAAATTAAATTCGGGTTTATCTACCCATCCTCATCGTTAGCTCAAGCTCCACTCTTCCCCATAATGGAAACCCCCAAAACTCAGACAGAAACTCCTCTAAATCTCAACATAATAAACATTAAACACTAATAAGTATCTCCCTTTATTTACATCTTGCACAAAAACACATAAAATAACACTATAATAAAATAACACAAAAATTTTAACATTTACTCTCCCTATTGAGTCCCATGCGAAGTATGCTGGGAAATGGAAATCAATCCTGTTTCATCAATGCTACATTAACACCACAAAAAGTAATCATGTTGTCCCAACTCAACTAGATTCAGTAAATTTCTGTTTTACAAGTTTAAATGGATAGAACACTGTGGCACGGTGGAGGGCGGGGCCGGGTCATGACTCAGCACGCCCAGTCCGTACTAGGCTAATCACGTCCTCTGTGATCGGCCTTTAATCGGAGGCTTGATTAGCCTAATACGGGACCGGGCGTGTTGAGTCACGACCCGGCCCCGCCCTCCACCGTGCCACAAACACACTGAAATCAATTTTTGACAAAATGCTCTGGAATTGTGTTGCTTCAGTACATTTTAATCAAGTAAAATTAACAAGCAGCAAAAATCCTATTTTTTACATTTTTTTCCACTATTTCCCGCCAATAGTGAACATGTATAAAACTCTTTGACACTTTGAAAACTTAAGAATTATTATGTATGGATTTATGGTCCAGTTAATGTGTGTAAGTAAATAATCTGTATGTCTTCAAAATTCCTTGTGAAGTATAGCTGCACAAATGGTATCTGCACATTGTCTGTGTTTAGGTGTAGAAATGCAGGCACATGCGGGCATTAGTCTCTGCTTGTCATCACTTGCCCTCATGTCTGCCTGTTGTCCCCTGTTGTCTCCCTCTGACAACGTTATCACACACTCTCATCAGTGAGGCTGCACCATTTTTCTGTACAAATTCTGCCTCACCTGCTCTTCCCCCATACATGATCCTCCACTCTCAATTACCTATCATTTACTTGCTTTCCCTGTAATAGTCTTTCGTTACATTCTTATAAATTTGCCACATTTTACATGATGATAAAATGTAGTGGCCCAAGTCTTAGATCTGACAAACATTTTGTGATACTCTACAATGACAATGGCAGTGAATAGCTTAAAAAACAAACAAAAGTATCATAAACAAACTCCATGCAACTGCTGCATCATATTTCAAGTCTTCTGAAGGCATAGGTTGACCCAAAAAGTCATTTTACAGTGAAAGTCTTGACGTTTATTGTGCTTTTGAGCGCTATAAGAACAGTTGTTCACAGTAGCACACGTTCACACAAGTACTTGCCTTCTTTTAGTGTAATCTTAAACTTTCAGGTCTAAAGTGAAAAGTAAGTAAACTTTTTTCAGGTTTAAAGTGAGGCACTATCAACTGTCACTGTATTGAAAAGATGGCTCATGATATTAATTCTTTTGTGCTATGAACAGGAAAGAAAGTCAGGGGTTTGGAACATAATTTGGCACAAACATTATAACAGATTTTACATTTTGGGGATGAACTATTCCTTGAAAAGTACTTGTACAATTTTGTGTCTATAAACTGTTAGCCAAAGTGACAAGCCAGAAATTGGCAGTAAGTTGGCAATCTGACGCTAGTTGCTATAATAGAGATTTATGCCTTATTCTGGTTCATAACCCTCCAGTGTTGTTCTTCTCCACTGCTCCACTGTGCATTCCACCTCTGTTACCATGAGAACTGAGGACAAGGACAGGGCAGAAATGTTTCACTGCCACCACTTTGTGATAACCCCAAGTGGTCCATATGCATGTCCCACTTCAAACCATCTGGGGGCAATAAATTATTATATCAAAACTCATTATGACACTATATTAGTCATTAAATGTTTACATCTTAATGATTGACTATGGTCTGCAAGTTTCAATATCACCAAAAATCCTTCCAACACTGTTCTCTTGTTTCTCAAATGTACAAACCTCATTCTTAAAAATACTGATGAGCTGAGCTCTCATTGTGAGTGATAATAATGATGATCTCTCATGCTTGGAAACTCAAACACCAGCAGTAGAAGATGCGGCTGAAGCCTCCTGGGCCTCATGCACCACCCGAACATTGCTACATCAGAGTGAGAATGCGCACAGGCAGCACAACCATATTTCACCATATTGACAACCACATAATATTTTGTTGTCTAGAATGAATGCGTTGTAAAGATCATCAGCATGGTAATATAAGCTGTATATTTTCAGTAGGTTATATTGTGTTTTCACAAGGTATTGTATTACCAAATAATTAATTTATTTGATATTTTTTTATTTACCTAACACTTCTATCCACAGTGCATTTTAGTAATCATATTACATACAGTCCCCCATGTAGTAACTTGGGGTTAAATGCCTTTCTCATGGTCACAGTGGGAGCAGCTTATAAATCTACCCCTCTTGAGTTTGAACCTACAACCCTCTGGTTACCATCCAAATAATAAGCCGCCCCATCTCAAATATTTGTTAAAATTTCTTCTCCACAATTCACATTTTACAATATTGCAGTCACTCTAAACATTTTGACCAAAAATTAATACTTTGATCTAAGAGTCTTTAATTGACTGTTTTTGGTTCGGGCGCCATCATGAAGTCAGTTTCCGGTAAACAATAAGGACTCAAAGCTAAACTCAGTAATTGGCAAATTCACTACTGTAGCGAAA
Source organism: Moxostoma hubbsi (assembly GCA_032164185.1). Taxonomy (NCBI): domain Eukaryota; kingdom Metazoa; phylum Chordata; class Actinopteri; order Cypriniformes; family Catostomidae; genus Moxostoma; species Moxostoma hubbsi. The sequence goes on along the minus strand of JAVLUX010000003.1, from coordinate 35,952,527 downwards.
CTCATAAATATTAATTAGGTTATCTGGGAATACTGTCAAATAATCTTTTATCATTTTAAAAATTGTCATTCTTGATGACCACTTCAAAAGCTCCAATAAATATTGCACATAATTAAGTGGATAACTTGATCCATACATGATCCATACATCAAACTTCAGTGCTGGATCACCACTTATAAAAACACATACAAACGAAATAGAAACTCCTGGTCAAGAACTGGAGATGTTCATGTGCATTAGACACTTGCCTGACGAAAGCCACATGTCCTACTTGTCCCACCCATAAATGACGCCATTGCTTTTTAATGTTTGTCAACAGAACGATTAACACTAATTTAAACAACACTGCAACCCGCTGAAGAGACTTAATCACACAGCCTCGTTTTCATACCCATCAAAAATTATATGTGGTGCTTCTCTGAATAAGGTCTGTTGGACACTTTTTAATAAATGAATCGTGACACACATTTCTTCAATGATATCTATAACTGAAAACATTTGTGTTTGTGTGTGTTACTGGATCCGCTCCGCTAGGTTTCAGTATTGTCCGAGACACTGTCATATCGGCCAGCGCAACAAAATAAAAATAAACTACTAGTCAGCACACATCGGTACAGGTACATTGTTGTAAGTGAGCTACTCTTCGAGGCAGTACGGTAATGGGCGGACATTTGTCGTCTGCTAGCTGGAGACAGACAGCTGAGAGTGAAACAGCCGTGTGTTTGTTGCTCGAGATTCAGTCGCGCGGCACAGCGTATCCTCTCGAAACCCAAGACGAGTCACTTGGATTACTGTCAGCGGCTCCGAAGCTGAACACGTATTGTTTTTTAAAGAAAATGTGCCGATGTTTCTTTTCTGTTTGGGCAGAGGCAAGAACATTGCATTTGACACCTTAAAAGCTCTTCTTGAAAGGGGACGCACCTTCAGCTGAACATCATCATCCAGGTAGGCTTATGAAAGTTTACGCACAGTATCCAAGCTAAGCCTATTACTCCTATCAGCAAAACAAAATAACAGGCACAAATATTGTCTTTTTGATCCGTAAAATGTCATTGAAATATGTCCATAATTGAAATATTCCTAATCTTTTGATCCAACTTTTTGTCACAGCATCCCTCAGCATCATACATGGTAATGCGCGTTTAAACAGACTCGTATGTCTGATGTGAATGTGTTTTAAAGTGCAGGTTGTGGTTTAATTCATATGCATCTTTAGACCCATTTGATGCACTGTACTACTTACTACTGTACATTAATTCGGGTGCTCCTATGACTAGCTCTTGTGATGTTGCAAGTTGAAACTTTTTTTTTATGCATTGATTTATTTATTGACTGCTATATCTTGTGTGTTTGTGTGTATGTATGTGTGTGTGTGTGTGTGTGTGTGTGTGTATATATATATATATATATATATATATATATATATATATATATATATATATGAGACTTAACGGGCATTCATTCATTATTTTCTTGGGTCATCATTATTAGCCGGACTCGCCCAGGATGACACAATAGCGATACATAGTGAGATCCCTACCGAGACAGCGTTTGTTGGCTTCATAGGCGCGTGCACAGGCGTCACCAAATCGCGCGTCTGACATAAAAAATGCAACCTTGGTCGGTAGGCAGCTAGCTCACTTGATTGAAACACAGCTAGAGTCCAAGGACGTAACCATGTCTGGAACATTGGGGGGACCAAACCATTTTGGGGGTGGGAGGGTTGCGGGTTGCGGGTGTTGAGGTCACAAATATAATGGTCCTCGGTACTTTAAAATAGTAATGGCGCCAAAATTACATTTTTTTTTGAATAAAGGCTTTAAATGTGTTGAAGGGTTTTATATGCGGTAAATTAAAGTAGCCTAGTTTTAAAATATTTGGGGGTTCTTTTGTATCAAAGGAAAGACGAATATAATTTGAATTCATTTAAATTGCCCCTCCCCAGTAGGATCGTAACACCATTTTTTTTTTCTTCAAGAACCCGATCAATGTTCTTTTACTTACAAAAACCGTTCATGTTGAGCGCTACTGTCAAGCTCCAAAGAAATTAAATAATTATTAATATACCATAATTGTAGTCCATACAACACAACGCTATTGTGTGGCCACAGAATGCTTTGACATTGGGCACTTGTCATATGGACTACTGTTACGATGTTTATACCGAACCTTGTAAAGTGTTTTATAGTATTTGTCCTTTTATGAAGCTTGACATCTTCTGCTCACTATAAACTGTTATTCTGTGGAATAGAGCTGCTTAAAATGTCAATTTTTCTGTTCCAAGAAAAGTAACAGCATATGGGGTTTGAACAACATAAGGGTGATTAAATTAGTGAGTAAAAGTACATTTTCCATTTTTATGTGAACCTTTAACTGGCTCGTTTTTTGTGCACAAACCTGACAAGGTCACACTCAAAATAAAAGCAGAATTTTAGGAGATGATGTACAAATTTCAGAATTAATTTAAGACATCTTATCTATCAATCTAATCTTAAATTGATTGTTAATGATTACCTAATATTTTTTGCACTAAAAACATGACACTAGTCTGTCCTTGTTACAACCTAAAAACACAATTGAAGCCACAATTCACAGGTCTTACCATGTTCTAGTTTTAGTCTGTGGGTGAAAATGCTCTACATTGTATTTTATAGATAATTTTCTTATAGACAATGTCAAGTGAAGCTTCTAAAACTCTCCTTCAAATACCTGCTAGATAACAACATTTATTCAATCCCTTTACAATATACACACACATTCGCGCTATATCTTAAGCCTGACATGCTGAAAACTACTCTGTTAATGTTTTCACATTCACAATTATGAATAACATCTGAATTACGTAATATACATGACATATTTTTAATTCAAAAAGGTGAATTTTGCCAAATCGTGAACCGTTTACACCGTTGGAAATTTCTTTCGGTTGCGCAATATTTTAATAATAAAACAGTGGTCAAATTTTGCATGTTTAGTTAGATACTTTCATCTTACATGATACTAACACTCTTAACCTGAACTGCTTGAAGACACCCGCAACAAGGCCGCCTTCATCGATTTGATTGGCTGTCTCAAATTACATTGACGAGCGGTGCTAAGATTAGTTAGCATGCTAAAAATTAAACTTTTTTTATGTTATTCCTGCAACAACTTAATGACAACTAGATGGTGGTGTATAATGGACTGCAGAAGAACAGCAACAAGTATATCACTTATTGGCAGGGTTGGTTATTTAAAATACAAAATACAAGTAACTGTATTACACTACAGTTACAATTTATATAATTGGTAATTAGAATACAGTTACATTCAAATGTATTTTGATAACTGAAGAGATTACTTTGCATTTTATTGTCATTTGTTTCATTTAATATGTAGTCTTTTCAGATGGAAAACATTTATACATATAAATGATGCAATTCAAAGTGCATTTGAACAGCAGTGAAACACTTTCTTACGATGTGTTACATTCTTACAAGCAGACAGAGAAGTAAATTTGAAGTAAGTTTGGAGCAGAAGAAATGGAAATAAACCTTGTGTAAATTGTCAGCTTTACGTTAAGCTAAAATGCTATTTCTAGCCATTTTACATGCACACGTTACCAGACATGATCATATTTTTCTATCAAGAAAATTCACATTAGATCATAATTTATTTTTTCTAGTAAGACCTTTGATATCAAGGGCATTCTTGATAATAATCGTTGTGTTGTTTTCCTGTAAAAATATCAAAAAATCTTTAAAACAAGATAAATTTGATTGATCTTGTTTAAGAAACAACACTGCATAAGATATTTCAGTTTTTCAGAGAATGTATTTTTAACATGTGTATTTTGTCTTACTGTACTGGCAGTTTTTATAGTCAAAACAAGCTAAAAAAATATACCAGTTCTGAAGAAGTAATCCAAAGTATTTAGAACACATTACTGACCTTGAGTAATCTAATACAGCATGTATTCTGTGTATTCTAACCCTCCCAACCCTGCTTTTTTTGCCATATCTGATTATTGGGGGGACTTATCCCCCTCAATGTATATTGCGGCTACAACCCTGCTAGAGTCACAACAAAGAGCGCTGTTCCAGCCCATGTTCCTACTTACTATCCTAATTGTTCATCTTTTCACATGAGTGTCCAAATATAGAGAATAATTGCCTCGCACCTTGTCTTGTGGTCAATTAATTACATTGAAACAGTGTACTGCACACTGATAAAAGACAGCATTTAATCTGAGGCTTATCTCTCTGAGCATAAACGGCTCATAAAAAAATTAGTCTGAAAAACCTTGTCGGGTGTAGAGATGATAGAAAGTCCCGAAAGCATTTTATTGGGCAACAAAGGAATAGCTTATTATTGTGATGGTGTTGTCATAGGTATACTGCTATAAAGATTATTGTGAATATATTCTCATATTAACCTATAACAACTCCTCTAAACTGAACCTGACTTTGCATGTTTAATGCTGGAGTGTGATTGAATGAGAACCATTAGAAAACTGTGAGTCTCGTCATCTCAGAGTCATAAAGTAGTTGCCCTTCTTTGTGACCTTTGTTTCTGGTGGCCTTTGATATATTTTTTTTATATAATATTTTTGCAACAGAGGCATTAACTAAATGTTTAATCAATAGTTTTAACTAAAACAGTTTGGCTGCAGCCCTTATCTCCCCACCTCCTCCATTTGTGTCTCTCACATATACTTAAAAAAAACTATAACTCTGAATTAAGTTGCCCAGATGCTGACTCTGTCCATTATAATCCAAACCATGAAATAAAACTAGAATTTGGTTAGTGGGCTGGACAGACACTGTTGCTATAGATGTGCATATACATTGTACATGTTGCTGTAATAGGTTTGTGTGGGTTTTCTTACCTCGTAGTGTATTGTGAGTGTGGGACGGGAATCTGTATGAATTATTGGGGCACAAAGTGCATTTCTACTTCATGAGAGGGGAAGGAATTCAATTCATTGATGGATTCAAAGAATTTAAGGTCAACACGCACAAATCAGTGCATGAGCCAATAAGAAATCCAAGGGAACATGCTATTCGTGTGCCCTGACTGTAGCATCACCAGTAGAATGACCAAGAGCAGCTAAAAGAGCATAACACGTTTGCAATAAAGAGAGATGAATGGACTTATAATTTGTCCATTTCCAGTGGCTTTGTAAAAGAGTCAATTACAATGCTCTTTACATTCTAGTAAACCTTTTATGAGGGTTTTGTTGCGTGCATAGTCACCTGAGTCATAGATGTTTGATTATTCAAACAGCTGTCCGTGATTGTGTGTGTGCACTTTTGCATTTTGTCTGAAGGTTGCAGCTGACAGCAGAGCAGTGTGGGAGTCGGCTGGTTTTAGTTAGCTGGCTCACAGTCAGAGAGAGGGAGAGAGCGAGAGATATGAACACTCTGTAATTAGCACCCACGGCTGCAAGCTGCATTCCTTCTCTGTAAATTACAGAGTGGCCTGCCTCCACTGCCAGACAGCAAACCTGCCTGTGTGAGTGTATCCAGACCCTCCTGCCCTGCACCGGCCTCACATATACCTGTACACATCTGCAAAACTATTGTTACCTGCTCACAGCCATGTCTTCCAGTTCAATTACATAGTGTTTGTTTCTGCGATGCAATGGTGGTGGAGGATCAGTCTCTCCGGGGCTTTGTCTGCATTGATTTGTTTGGATTTCAGCATACTTACATGAGTATACAGAGTCCCTACACAGCTGTCTGTCGTCAAATGATATATTTAAAGAGTGTAGTATCTATTGAACTATATGGACACTGAAATACACACAGCATTACCATAACACAACGGATATAAAAAATATGTTTTCTGAATCAAGAATTTAAGCATTAATTAGGATAATCTGCTTTGTGTGAGGATGGAGATGTGTAAATGTGTCAAAATGTGCTGTAACGCTTTTGAGACTGTAAGGGTGCTTTCACACTAGTACTTTTGGTGTGCACCCGAGTTCGAATGACGTCATAGTATGGTTTGTTTGGGTGGTGTGAACTCTGTTTTCTGAAATCGTGTGCGCACCCGCGAACCGCACCCAAGTCCTCTTGAAAGGTGGTCAGGGGTGTGGTTCACTGCTGATATGAACACAATCGTACTAAATCGCAGAAGTGACCCCTTATTGATGATGTATAATTCACATCTCCGTGGCTCCCGATCGCAATAATTATGGTTTATTGAATTTCTCATACCAACTTGTGTCCAAATAAATCCCATTCCGAGAGCAACTCACAGTCTCTTGCAATGCATCTGCTGGCTCGCAGCAGACAAATGCTAATATTCTTCACATCATTGCGTATTCACTGCATCCGTGGGAGACAAACACAAGTGTCGTTATGTGCATGTAAATTTTGGGTGGTAAATCCAAAGAGATGAATACTTCAATAACACATAGAGTGGTGGTGGTGTACATAACTGGTAGAAGGTCGCTGGTTCCTTCCCCACGGCCACCACCATTGTGTCCTTGAGCAAGGCACTTAACTCCAGGTTGCTCCGGGGGGGGATTGTCCCTGTAATAAGTGCACTGTAAGTCGCTTTGGATAAAAGCATCTGCCAAATGCGTAAATGTAAATGTAACACAGCGAAGCCGATGTCTTTTTGAGTTGTTGCCTAGTTACAGAGGTAAACAGCTGCCATTTGTCCTAATGTTGATGATGTAATCGGACTGCGGTTCAGACTCAAAAAATATTATTAGAACATAGACCCGTGGGAGGAAACAAACTCTGATTCGGTCCAAGCAATCGAACCAAGTGTGAAAGCACCCTAAATGTGTGTTTGTGTGTTTATGTTTACGATTATGTGTTGGTGAGTTTTTGAGATTTTAGTGTGTGTGTGTATACTTAATTAGCTATATTTTGGGGACAATTTTGTACCCAGAATTGAGCTCAATCGGACAAAACATTTAGGGACATTTTGGGATGTACTCATTTGTAAAAAAAAAAAAACATACATTAAATATATATATATATATATATATATATATATATATATATGTGTGTTTTTATTCTTAAAATGCAAAAGGTTTTTGGTTAGGGTTAGTCTATATTTTATTATTACTATCTATATTAAAAGCAGTAGAAATCTATGGTACTGTATGTCAAGTAAATTGTGAATATTGCAATAATTTTGATGCACCTTTTATTTGGCCACTGCATTTCCTAAAGAGCACATCATTAGATCAATCCCGATCCTTTCCGGGCTAGAGATCTGCAGAGGCCTTAAAATGTAACCTGTAAGTCATGTCATTTTTATTTGTATGGCGCTTTTCACAACACACATCTTTTCAAAGCAGCTTTACAGGAAATCATGCATTAACAGAAACTTTTACTGTAATTTCTATAAAGTGATCGTTGTGTTGTTTACTATTAACTATTATTGTAAATTGTGTATTAAAATTAAACCTGTACCCGAGACCGTATGGCCCGGCCCTAATGGTACTAGGGCCGGAACGATGCGTCATGATTACGTAAATACGTCAATTTGTGTGGAATGTTTCGATGTGTCTCACTGTTTACATTCATCCAGAATGATGGCGGCTCCAGGGCATGCTGAAATTAGACTTTATCCTAAAAAGCTCAAACCCGATGTGTGGAAATTCTTTAAACAGAGACCTAATAAAATAGCGCTCTGCATGCTTTGTAAAATACCACAGCAGCACAAGTGCTATGCACGAGCATCTCAAAAGAAAACATCCTATCACAAAAGAGGTCTCCGACCTCAAAATGACGAGACAGCAGCGTAAGTATATGAACTATTACAGTGAGTTTTTTTTTTAGATTGTTGGTTGTTAGCCAGTGCCTGGGAGTCCTTATCTGTCATGTTTCACACAAAATCTCAATGAAGACTCCCTAGAGCAGATGCTAATAGCTGGTATGGCAACGCCGCTTTCCTGCAAATTTGCAAGTTGTAAGCTGTTAGTTTATGCACATATAGACCTATGAAACTAAACGATGTAGATTCATTAACAATGTAGATACATTAACGTTACGCTCGGTATAAGCAACATTTTGCAAATAAATAATACAAGTGCATTTCTGATTAAAATTGGCACAAGTCAACTCTATTCATGGTAACTAATGGCAGAATATAGTAAACAACACCTTTCCTTATTGGGCCTACACTGCATAAATCTTTTGTGATGAATAGTATAATTAGGTAAAAGTTAATTCATAGAGGCAAAGCTGTGTGCAAGATTTTTTTTTCCCCATAAAAAGGATGCCACTGTATGCTGAGTGAATGATGCCCAAAATATAGATTATATATATATATATATATATATTTTTTGCACTATTTATATTGGGCTGAATTTATGTTGGACTCATGGACACTTGTTTTTACTAATAGATGCCCTTTAATTCTTGGCACTTTATATTTATGTTGGGAGTTTTTAATTTGTAAAGTATTTTATGAGAAAATGTTTGAATAAAACATTGAAAGATTAATGGCAGAAGCTACAGTTATTATTTATTAGTAAGGTAACCAAAGGATTAATTGCTTAATCAGAAAATAATCAATCGATTTAAAAAAAAAAAAAAATTACAATTAGATTAATTGACTAATTAATCAGTAGATTAATCGTTTGAAAAAATACTCGTTAGTTACAGCCTTAAATGGTACCAACAGATTCTAAGCTGTAACCTGTCCTGGACCTGAATTAATTTCTTCTCCTAGCAAGCTTTGTTTCAATAAGTTGTATTTTTATAAGCATCATAGGCAACATTCGTAACAGTATTGTAACCGTTTACATACACAGCTTTAACAAGGCACAGCGGCCCCTCATTGGCTTACTGTTTATCAAGCGCCAAAACTTTACTTGGTGCAGACAGTCTCGTATTATGTGTAACCGTAACAAAAAGTCCTCTTTGCAGCCTAAACTTCCAACACTTGCACTAAAAGAAGCTAGATGCAGTGCATCGAATGAAACATCACTGGTGTCTTGACATGCGTTTTTGAAACTTCTTTTTAACTTGGCACGGTGTCTAAAAATGTTCTGGTCCTGCACGAGACGCTGAAGGAAAAATGAGATGTGGTACAACAGTCAAAAGCGTCTGTTCAGAATTAGTTTACTTTAGAAAACAATGGAAAAACAGATCAGACGCATGCAAAACATGTTCCATAACCTGAAGTCATACTTGGAAAATCGGACCCATATCAGGCCCAGTTCGGGTTGCAGACCTCTATTCAGGGCTGCACAATTTATCAAAATAACATCAGAAATTATATATTAAAAATATTTCAAAATTAAATTGCAAATGGCTGTGACTTAATGCACAAATACATGGTCTGTGCAAGCTTCAGAAGGAATGGGTGACTCACTGCTTTGTATGCACGCCGAAGTTAATGATACCAAGGAGCACGCATGATTCGCTGTTTTCAGAGCAGCTCTAGGGCTGTGTGAAAGTGCTGCAGGTTCACACAATCACACAATTCCAAACATTTGTAACCAAAAGTTATTATTATTCAAATCTAAAACAAAGTATCACAGAAAATAAGGAAATAACAGCATATCACCAGATGTATAATGAGGAACACTGTAAACTGTCAAATACACATTCTGACACTGGATTGCATTTTCAGTGTTCTACCAAAAATAAAAGCTCCAGGTGAAATAAATATGACAGAAACACATTACTATGGTATAAATCAAATCTAATCTTCAATATAATAGTACAAATTATTCAGTATTATATTATAATAATAAAATTGACTGGGTCTCAGAATAATAATTAAGTATTACAGTATACATTTTAAGTCAGAAATTAGGTTGAAGTCATTAAAACAAATTTATTATCCACTCCACAGATTTAATATTAGCAAACCATAGTTTTGGCGAGTCGTTTAGGACATCTACTTTGTGCATGACACAATTAATTTTTCCAACAATTGTTTACAAACAGATTGTTCCACTTTTAATTGACTATATTTCTGTTGATGCTGTGGAGAATAGTGTGAAGCCTCACCACGCACTAGGTCTCTGCAGTAATGCGCTCCACAAGCCATGTGATAACATGCGAAGATTGACTGTCTCAGATGTGGAGACAACTGAGATTTGTCCTCCGACACCCAGATTGAGGCGAGTCGCTACTCAACCACAAGGACTTGGAACACATTGGGAATTGGGCATTCTAAATTGGGGAGAAAGGGGGGAAAGAGGAAAAAACAATACTACGCAAATATAAACACCATGAGTCCATGCAGCCATCATACCGCTCAGTAAGAAGATGCATTCTGTCTCCTAGAGATGAATGTAGTTTGGTGCGAAAAGTGCAAATCAAAGACCTTGTGAAGATGCTGCTGGATAGACAAGTATCTATATCCACAGTAAAATGGGTCCTATATAGACATAACCTGAAAGGCTACCCCAGGAAGAAGCCACTGCTCCACAACCACCATAAAAAATCCAGACTACTGTTTGTAAGTGCACTTGGGGACAAATATCTTAATTTTTGTAGAAATGTCCTCTGGTCTGCTGAAACAAAAATGTTACTGTTTTGCCATAATAACTATAGATATGTTTGGAGGAAAAAGGGTGAGGCTTGCTAGCCGAAGAACACCATCCCAACCTTGAAGCATGGTGGGTGGCAGCATCATGTTGTGGGGTGCTTTGATGCAGGAGGGACTGGTGCACTTCACAAAACAGATGATGGCATCATGAGGAAGGAAACTTATGTGGATACATTGAAGCAACATCTTAAGACATCAGCCAGGACGTTACAGCTAAGTTGCAAATGGGTCTTCCAAATGGACAATGACCCCAAGCATACCTCCAAAGTTGTGGCAAAATTGCTTAAGGACAACAAAGTCAAGGTATTGGAGTGGCCATCACAAAGCCCTGACTCAATCCGATAGAAAATTTGTGGGCAGAAATGAAAATGCATGTGCGAGCAAGGAGACTAACAAACCTGACTCAGTTACACCATTTCTGTCTGGAGGAATAGGCAAAATTCCAGCAACTTATTGTGAGAAGCTTGTGGAAGGCTACCCAAAACATTTAACATAAGTTAAACAATTTCAAGGCAATGATACCAAATACTAACAAAGTGTAAGTAAAATTATTACCCACTGGGAATGTGATGAATAAATAAAAGCTGAAATGTTTTCTGTGATTAAATGTCAGGAATTGTAAAAAACTGAGTTTAAATGTATTTGGCTAAGGTGTATAGAAACTGGTTTCAATAAAATAAGTGAGGGGAAATTCATTCACAAATAAGTTTTTGTAAAAATATATTTAGGTAAATAATGCTACTACTACGGATCATTGTATATTGGTGCATGTAAATGAAAACGATTAAGCATCCTTCTTCCTTGTGTTCATTTAGTTACAAATTAAGTAATAATTATTTTTAAGTAGATTTTTACTTTATATCTTAAAAATGTTGAATCTACTTACAAAAAAACAAACAATTTTTAGCTATTTCATTTCACATAATTATCGAGATATACACTAACTGAGCACTTTATTTGGAACACCTGTATACCTACTTATCCAAGAGATTATCTAATCAGCCATGGCATGATTGTTGGTGCCAGGCGGGCTGATTTGAGTATTTCCGTAACTGCTGATCTCCTGGGATTTTCACACACAACTGTCTCTAGAGTTTACTCAGAATGGTGCCAAAAACAAAAAACATCCAGTGAGTGGCAGTTCTGGATGGAAACGCATTGTTAATGAGAGAGGTCAAAACAGAATGGCCAGACTGGTTTGAGCTGACAGAAAGGCTATGATAACTCTGATAACCACTCTGTACAATTGTGGTGAGACGAATGGCATCTCAGAATGCACAATATGTTTTTAACGTTCTAATAATGCAAAGATTTTCTCCAAGGCTTAGGTTTAGTACACTGTAATTGACTGAGACCCTGACAGAGGACCAAAATGAGCTGTGTGTGTGTGTGTGTGTGTGTGTGTGTGTGTGTGTGTGTGTGTGTGTGTGTGTGTGTGTGAGAAGTAAATTGTAGGTTCATGTACAGCACACCATCCTTCTGTGTCCCTCTCATTCCATATTCTGATTTGCTCTTGGAAGTACTAGTTTACAAATATTCTCTTCCCACCATGCAGCAATCAAACATCCTCTCTGACTAAGAGAGCATGGTAGCAAGCTGGCTTGAATGAATATCAATACGTCCTGCTGAATATAGTGCTTCTATAAAGCTTTAATAATGTTATTTCTCAACTGTCTCATCAGCTGGCTCTGCTGAAAATCTCCTGTTTATATCAGTCCATCCTGTGTTCTAAGGAAGGCAAGTCTTGCTGTTGGGTTTGTCATAAAGGGCCAGCTAATGAAAAACGGTGATGACTGAAGATGTCATCAAACTCTATTCAGACTTGAGTCAGTTTTCTCCAACTGTGAAATCACAGGCTACTTGCCATGGTATCCATATTTAGGGTTAAAGTCTTGAAAAGCACAGTGATTCTTGCATTAGCAAGGACCACTTACTATAATTTTGGAGAGCCACTTTGTGCCCATTCCCTCCCATGTAAAAAAAATTATAAAGTGAGCTATTCTTTTCCAGTAATGTGTTTTACCACTGGTGCACAGTCCATGAGCCATGCTTTTGAAAAACACTCCCTGTGCTAGAGTTGACATTGAGAGGAGAATACTCCACATTATAAGTTGGAGTCTTCTGTGAGGTCTGCTGCTGAGAAGGCCCCCTGAGAGCCTCACAGCAGTTAGGAGACATCAGACAACATCCATAATTTATGACAGAGATAGAGATGTGGCTTGCGGCTTGTTTTTGTGTCTAAGTTGTGCCCTCGTGCACTCCCTCTGTAACAAATGTATAGTGAACGCATTTCCTCCTGCTGTCTTCTCCTCTTTGTCTTTCTCTTTCTCTCTCTTTCCCCTGCTGTGCCCTATAAATCAATTGAGAAGTTATGAGACCAGAATATGACATTGTTGAATCCATGTATCATTCCTTCATTTCATATTCAATTAGGAATTCAAAATCGGAAAAACAAAAAAGAACTATTTCATTATTCGTTTACAAAACCAATATTTAAAAAAACTATATGTAGTTAAATAATAACTATAAATATATAATAACTTGTTTTTTTGTTATTTCTATTTAATGCTCAAGCTAAAAATAGGAAATTGGAAAATTGCCACAGGATGGTCTGTGTACTTTTGCATTCATTCCTATTTCTTTTTAACCCAAAAATTAAAAATGCAGTTTCTTCATCAGTTTGAACACTGATGAATAGAATAAGCATATACAAACTCATTTTCTGTTGACTTTCATTTTCTATTTAAAAATTAGAAAAAAAGAGAAAGGTGGAAATGGCTCAATTTTAATTTTCTTCCATTGCAAGTTATTTACGGCTTGAATATTTGAAATGCCAAGTGAGCGGCACTGAAACACCCCTTTTATCTGATTGGTCAACCCTCCCTGTCTTCTGTAGCCTACTGCCTTAATCCCATCAACTAGAATTAGAGTTGGGATTGCACTGTAAATTTGTCTCAGTTTTCATTAAATAATGTCCCAAACCATCACTAACTGTAAACTATGCATGCAGAGCTGGACTGGGAAGAGAAATCGGCCCAGGATTTTACATGGCAACTGGCCCAACTTTTGACCGGCAGGGGTTAGTGTTCGCTGTTCTTTTCTGCATATCGTGGCACCGTTTTGTGGTCCGTTCTGCATAACGCAGCAGCTTGTTGCTTATCGCTCTGTTCTCCCAATGGCCATTCCACCCCTGATAGGCCCAAAAGTGCGGCGGCCCACCGGGAAAATGCCCAGTATGCCAGATTACCAGTCCAGCCCTGTATGCATGCCATATGTATTAGAATCATGCTGCTGGGCACAAATTTTAAACAATGGAAGAACCATTGACCATTTAATTTTCCACTTATAAAGGAATAAAGAGAAAAGGTGTCAATCCTTGCCATTTTTCCTCTCCTGGTCTCGCTCACCACAGACATTGCTCGGCCATGCCCACATCACCACAGATACAAATTTGCATCAAGGAAAATTGCCAGAGCAAAATTTACCAGTATTTTCAAAAGGGTCATGTCCACATGACCTCTAAAATGGAAATTATAGGTAATTTTCTGGAAAAGGCTGTATGTGTAAACGCAACTCTGTTTGCTATGAAATGGCTTAAAAGGAAATCACAAAACGGCTATTTCTGCCAATAATATCTAATTTGTTTAATATACATATTATTTCCACACTTTTTTTCAATAAATGAACTTAAGGAAGAATTATTTTTAATCATTTTTATTTGTATACTCAAATAACAGTATTTATTGTAGTAATAAGCAGCAATATTTACCAACATACATTTTAAAATGTGAAAAACAAGCAAACAGATTGCAATTATGATGTAATTAAAACATCTGTCTTAACACCCTTATACATCAAGCCATAAAACAAAGAAGGATCTTGAAACTTGTCCAGTAAAACTTAATGGCCAAATAAAAAGTGCATTAAAGTCATTGCAATATTCACAATGTAGCCTCATTTTTTTATCATCAGCAAATCATTGGGAATATATTATGAGTATTCAGTTTATCATCCAGTAGCCAAAGTGATAGCTATAGTTTCAGATGAGGATGAAGCTGAGGTGTCTTTCACTTACTGACTGTTAGAAGTAGAACAGTTACATGATGAGCACATAAGACCTGGTTCACATGTGCAGCAGTTTACCTCACTGCCTTGCTTTCTTTCTCTCTCTACCTGTCTTTCTGTCTAGCACCCCAAAGAGTGTCTCACTCACTCTCTCCTCCTCTCTCTTTTTCTCTCTCACTCTAAGCATCTTTCCCTCAATCTTTCTGCACTTTGAGTTAGGATGGGGTGTAAAGCAACTTTGTGGTTTCCATCTGTCTCAGTCTGCCATGAGCAGGGGCGCCTTAACGCACAGGCTTATATGGGCTGAAGCCCAGGGGCCTACAACTCCCATGGGGCTGCAGCTCGTGGCCATGGGGCCCATTTTCCCCTATCCATGTTTGCAGGAGGAGCGTGTTTAAACACTTTCAGCGGGAGACATCAAGCCAACAACCGCTCAACAACTGGAAGGGGACCAGCGAGCACATGGTACCAGAGGTACCTTAAAGTGCCCCTGGGCATGAGAGAGAATCTTCAGAGCCAAAGACTCCAGAATGCTGACATCCTCTCTGAGCCCCTCTGGGTGCATCTTACAGTCTGTCTGTGCTTCATTTCTACCTTCATCTTCTCCATTTCTTTCTGTGTTCACTGTCAGTCATGCAAGGCTGTCAGGGCCCATCTGCGTGTGTGAGACAAACTCTTCAGAGCAACTTAAAAAAAGAGAAACGGTGTCTTAGTTTAGAAGAAGAAACTAGGCAAATTTACAGCCTGAGGACCAACAAAAAAGTACCATGGTATTACATGGTTTAATATTTATGTACTAGTTGTCAACCGATTTGGGGTTTTCAATGGCTGAAACACTTACCTACTTGTATATTGAAAACATTCTGCACAATACAATTCACTAAAAATATATATGAAAACATAAATAGTTTATTTTCCATTGACAAGATCTACTTTAAATATTGGAACTAACAGAAGGTAAGGCTTCTATTAATCTGAAAAGCATACACCGTTATGGGCCGATCTATTCAAATCAAATCACTTTATGGTCACACTACTGTGTACACGAGTGCAACAGTAGGTGAAAGTCTCGTGTGCAGTCATGACAGTGACGAGACATGTACCAATTTACAATAAACAACATATTTACACAACACAATTTACATATCAAATGTACACATAATTACACAACATAGTACTAATATACAATGTACAGTAAACAATACACACAATATAGAATACACATACACTAGATAAGGGTATATAAAAATATATATTCACTAGTTGAATTGGGGAGAATTATATTTGACAGTCCAGTGTGTGATATAAGATGATGATTAATAAAATGCAGTGCTGATTGTTGATCATGAGAGATCATGTGTTCAAAAGTCTTATTGCTTGGGGGAAGAACAGGGACGTCGTTAGGCTTATTTTAGGGGGGCTGAAGCTACCCCAAAATGTTCCTAAGCCCCCCTGATAAGAACAACAATAACAATTCGATTTATCAGTATCCTCATTCATATTTAGAATTAGACACAACAAATTATATATATCCAGCTACAAAAAATAGCCGAAAAGTCGGACAGAAGTACAAAGAGTCATTGTGCTATCAAGATGATGCACCGCAGCGTCTCGTTGCATTGGCGCGAACTGTGGGAGCTTTCAGAGTGTTGCAGACCGGAGCGCTGCAAGTAACTGGAGGATTCATCTCGTCTCGTCGTTACTCTAGTTTGGTCTGAAGTTGAACTCGCTATGCACCCTCCCGCCCACACACACACCGATACACATGCTAATGGTGAAAGGAAGATTGGTAAGTGTCGTGATACAGAGTGAAATTGTACGTTGTTTTTAATTACCTGCTTACCTTTAGCTACGTTTTCTTGAGGTAAAGGTAGGGCTGCACAATTAATCGAATTTCTAATCACGATCACGATTATGGATGCCACGATTATGTAATCGTCCAAAGCCGCGATTACAAGAAAAAAAAAAATCTGCGTGCTTAAGAGGCGTGTTTAGATCATGTCACGTTGTGACAGACAGGCAAATCAACACTTTTAATAATAGTCTGTAGGCGTGTCCTTATCAACGATCTGACTGTCCACTGTCAGTCTGTATCTCGTGTAATGTTTATTTCTTGAACATGTCTGCTGATAAAGAAACATCTGATTCCGATAACGTGCAAAGTGTTGCTCAGAATCCACCACTTGAACCGAAAAGAAAAGCTACATCAGTGGTCTGGAATTATTTCGGATTCACTAGAGATGACATCGAGCAGCGTGTTATACTGTGTAAGTTGTGTCGAACAACTGTTTCTGCTCCATCAAGCAACACCACAAATTTATTCAACCATTTAAAATTCAACCACAGAGTGCAATATGAGGAGAGTGTCAGCGTAAAAAAAAAAAGCACCAAGTGATGCGAGAACTGCAACACAGACACCCATCACGAAATCGTTGTTTTGTGCTTCTCCCTACCCGGCAGGTTCCCAAAAGCAGATCGAGGTAACTGAAGCGATCGCGCATTTTATTGCAAAAGACATGGTACCGATTAATACAGTTTGCAGCGCGGGGTTCAAAAAACTCATAAGCACACTGGACAAGAGATATGTCATCCCCTCCCGCAATTATTTTTCTCAAGTTGCGCTACCTTCACTTTATGCAAAATGCCACGAAAGCGTTGAATCAGATCTGCAGAAAACTGAGTTCTATTCCACCACGAATGATTTATGGTCCAGTAGAACTCGAAGTATTTTTATGGCTTGTGTTCTAGGCCAAAATACTTGATAAGGCAATCTCAGTTTTTTTTCTTTCTACAGGTTGTCTTGAGTTTTTCCATTGTTTTAATTTTAGTTTTAGTATAACAATTATACCATGCATACTATTGCATATTTGTACTTTTTTTATTTAAAGAAACCAAACCAATGTATCGTTTACATTTGTGGCAATGAGAAAAGCAATAAAAGTTTTTCAGGAAGAGTATTTTCAGCTTGTTTTTTTATTTTTATATAAAAATATGGCATGAAGATGCTTTAAACATGGTATAAAGCTATTTAAAACATCAGTCAATGTAAATTATGATAATCGTAATTAATAATCGCAATTACAATTTCAAAGGAATAATCGACAATTATGATTTTTGGCATAATCGTGCAGCCTTAGGTAAAGGAAAGGGGATATTTTGGTTTGCTATGTAAAACTGTAGTCTAGCTAGTGTGAACAAGCAAAATACAAGAAATGGTTAACATAGCAAGCTAATGACAACTCTTTATTCTTTGCCAATAATATAACCTCTCTCTATAATAGGCATATAAATCAATATCAATCCCCATAGAATGTTGTTGTCACTGAAAACTAAATGTCATAGCGTCCCTGTTAAAGCTATTACCGTTGTATCCTTAAATTCATTGAGCATTTTTTGATGCTTCCACCAATGAAGTAGACAATAAACAAAAAGTAACTGTTGACTGTGGTTTTGAAAATGATTTCATTCTTAATTTTCCTTTATTTGAATACTGCCTTTTTGTTGTTGATTTATATCATACATTTGTATACATCAGTTGGCAGAATAAATCATCTTTAATTGAGAAACGCTCAAACCTGTGTTGTCAAATTTCACTATGACCTTAAAATTCTGGTTCTTGGGTTAAACTGTATGCAAACCAAACTACACAGCGAAATTACACTCCACTTGAACCAATCCACAGCGCAGTTACAGTAATTAGAGTAATTAAATGGCATTCTGTGGACAACTTATCTTATATAGAGAGGAATTAGATATAGTATGCTATTATTTTATCATACATTTTACATGAGCAGACAGATAGCGTTTAAATCATTGCTTATAGAATAACTCATCAGGAGCAAAGTCTGGCCTAAGTAAATTCCCCCATGCAGTTTTGATGTGTCTAAAAGCTAACATTACAGTAACTTTTCTTTAACAGAGTAGAAATGGAAGAAGAGGATATGTCTGTCACGTTTTACTTGTTAACACTTTGGTTTCTTGACTGGTTGTTGACATAAGTGTAGCTCTAGATGTGAGTGCAAAGATTTTGCAAACGCAAGTTACAAATACCCTGGGGGCTAAGCCCCCCCTGTCTTCCAATCCTAGTGACGTCCCTGGGGAAGAAGCTGATCTACTCAAAATGGCCAACTATCAGCTTTTTTTCCAGTCAGGTCGATATATCGGCCTATCATTAACTTGTACCACAGTAGCACTATGAATATGGTAATTGTTAAGCTTGGAATTTATGCATTTTCACGAATTGATAATTAGACCCGTCACGATAATTATGCTATCGAATTATCGTACGGTATATGGACATAACCTCGATATTGCCCATTGTGTTTATACGTGTGTTTGTTTACATAATACATTTTCAAATCCGCTTTCTTGCATCCTCCTCCCTCGCTCTCTCTTGTCAGCAGCGCTTGATGAATTTGGAGTTGAGCGTGCGAAGTGGACGCATTTTGTTTCGACATGTCATTGTACTGCGCTTGTGTTAAGAACGCGATGCAATAAAACTATCACTCCAATTTATAAACAAAGCTGTCAACGTTGCAAGTGCGTAACGTCGAAGTGAAAATCATTATACAACCCTTTTGACAATAACTGCAGAAATGGCAAAAATGCTTTCTGTAATGCTACCTGCTGCAGGATGAAGCGAAACGTTTAAACGCCGGTGTAAAGCGGGTTAAGGGAAAGGAGGAGGCCAGAACCGGCTTGACAATATAAATAATAGTTTTAATAATAAACTGAACGGAAAACAGAGCAGACCCATGTCGTTCTCTCTCTCGAACCATCGTCACCGGCTGCCTTTATCCCTCGCGCGCCCCATCAGGCTGATTGTGGACCGGGCGTGCGTTGTTCCAGCACGGCCCCGTCCTCCTCCGCTCTACACTCCTCCCGGCGTTACCTCAGGTCAGGGAGCCCATGGCATGACCTATGAATCAGTCAATTTGAATATGTAATAATATACAAATATAAAAATAAAATGGTAATATAAACACTATAATACTAAAAATATACATATAATTAAAATACACTACTGGTCAAAACTATAAGAATGAGTAAGTGTTTCAAAACTTTTGGTATTGTATATTATCTGTCTTTAAAATATATTGGTTCGGTCAAAAATAAGGTTCTCCATAATGAAAATGGAAAATCTACATAATCTAAAAAAAAAAATCTTAGCACTGTAGTACTACACTATATTTATATTGGTTTCATGTGGTTTTGAATATACCAAAACCACATGATTATATATAATTTTATATAATAACTAATGTCAGATCATACAACCATCAAGTAAAATGTAGTATCATATTTACCTTACACCTGATTAAAGTTTTTTTTTTAGAATATTTTATTTAAATATATTTTTTTAAACATTGAGGTAAAAAGTAATTTGAACAAATACTATAAATTTTTCTTTCATGAATATTATGATGTTTTGGTGGGTTGTTCCATCTTAAATTTGATATCCTGCAAGGACATGACAAACGTCTCTTTTTTCATTGATGTAAGACATGTTCAGTGTAAAAGTGTGGGGTTGTTGATTAATTTTCAAGTAACTTTTTTACTCCGACAAGCGAATGACCAATCTAATTGTCTGAAGGACAATGTTTAATGTTGAGCCCTGTGTTTGAATAGGTGTTTTTCCCAACGACTGGATAATTCCAGCCAGAAAGTTTGGAAGAATAATCCAAATGGACTTTGTTTCAAAGCCGCATTCCACAGAGAGAGCCCATTAACGTGAATGAGCCGGTATGTCAACTTTGTTTAAAAACAGTGGCAATACAACTAACCTAAAAGCTCATCTAAAACATAACCATCCTGTCCAGTTCTCCGATCTGGGAACAAAAAACCGCAGTTGGAGATGGAGAAGAGCCTTCCTGACTTGAATTTTTTTTGCCATTCCAATGTCAAAGTATTCTTAAGAATTAAAAGTTAATTGCTCTTTGAAAGGGTAGACTTGCATTATTATGCTTTTTTATTATGCATTTTAAGGCATTAAATGGTCTTAAAACTGCAATAATATCGTTTATCACAATTATTTCTGCGACAATATATTGTCTAGCAAATGTAGTTATTGTGACAAGCCTATTGATAATCTGAAGATTTTCCTTATATATATATATATATATATATATCTCTCTCGCAAGAGTGCAATATGGCCCTACATCAGCAGATGTTTACCTGGCTCCCACTTCCTCCTTCAAGAAGAGAGTTAAAGAACCTGTCACAGTATCATTACCTATAACATTTACATATCCACATACAAATGTCCTTATTGATAGTATGTGTGAACAGAGCCATACGATTACTGGTTTGAGTTGGTATGAGGTCAGGACAAACCGTAGCTCTTAACACATCTGCACTGCTCTTACACTTTAGAAGGCTCTTACACTTTTCTAGTTTAGAATGGCACAAACACTATGGATAGATGGATGGATGGATGGATGGATGGATGGATGGGGTTAACTGTTGCACAATAGTCTGTCTTTTCAAACATATTTTTCAACACTACTTAGGTAAAGTGTGAGCAGCAGAGATAATTAAAGGGGGTCACACACGGGACACATCTGGCGGATGACATGGCACGTTCTAAAATTCAAAACAATTATTTTCTATGAAGGTATGTATTCGCACTCCACTGGCTCCCCATCTCTTTAGGCTGTTCAAAAATCAGTAGAGCCACAGAGATTAACTCGCATAGTTTTCCATTAAATTTGACCCTATTCATTATCAAAGGACAAATATTATTTACTCTAGCCATCAGTGGATGATATAATGTGTATATGCATTATTCATATAGATTACACAATATATTTTCAGGTACAACTATGTCTTTTTGTGGTTTGACAGCTTGAATGAAACCTCTTCAAAGATACAGACAGATAATTTGCATAATAATTTCTAATCGTTCAGTGTGTGCAGTTAAAACAGTTTCATACACTAACCTGCAAACTCATCAACATCACTTTCATTCTTGAAGAACTGCAATAACCTTAGTAACTTTTGTGTGTATGTGTGCTGATTTGCATTTTGTGTCTAATTTTGTGTAAAAATGTATTAATCTTTGTCAGTCGAATTAAATAATGGGTTAAGAATAAGATTAAAATACCAAAAATAGTTACAAATAAAAAAAATAAAAAAAGGCCTTTCTGGTGGGGTTCCTGGGTAGCTCGGGGAGTAATGACGCTGACTACCACGCCTTGAGTTGCGAGTTCGAATCCAGGGAGACTGAGCCAGGTCTCCTAAGCAACCAAATTGGCCCGGTTGCTAGGGAGGGTTAAGTCACATGGGGTAACCTCCTCGTGGTCACTATAATGTGGCTCTCCCTGTCGGTGGGGCTAGGGATGTGCTATATATATATATATATATATATATATATATATATATATATTATATATTATTACACTCACCTAAAGGATTATTAGGAACACCTGTTCAATTTCTCATTAATGCAATTATCTAATCAACCAATCACATGGCAGTTGCTTCAATGCATTTAGGGGTGTGGTCCTGGTCAAGACAATCTCCTGAACTCCAAACTGAATGTCAGAATGGGAAAGAAAGGTGATTTAAGCAATTTTGAGCGTGGCATGGTTGTTGGTGCCAGACGGGCCGGTCTGAGTATTTCACAATCTGCTCAGTTACTGGGATTTTCACGCACAACCATTTCTAGGGTTTACAAAGAATGGTGTGAAAAGGGAAAAACATCCAGTATGCGGCAGTCCTGTGGGCGAAAATTCCTTGATGATGCTAGAGGTCAGAGGAGAATGGGCCGACTGATTCAAGCTGATAGAAGAGCAACTTTGACTGAAATAACCACTCGTTACAACCGAGGTATGCAGCAAAGCATTTTGTGAAGCCACAACACGCACAACCTTGAGGCGGATGGACTACAACAGCAGAAGACCCCACCGGGTACCACTCATCTCCACTACAAGTAGGAAAAAGAGGCTACAATTTGCAAGAGCTCACCAAATTGGACAGTTGAAGACTGGAAAAATGTTGCCTGGTCTGATGAGTCTCGATTTCTGTTGAGACATTCAGATGGTAGAGTCAGAATTTGGCGTAAACAGAATGAGAACATGGATCCATCATGCCTTGTTACCACTGTGCAGGCTGGTGGTGGTGGTGTAATGGTGTGGGGGATGTTTTCTTGGCACACTTTAGGCCCCTTAGTGCCAATTGGGCATCGTTTAAATGCCACGGCCTACCTGAGCATTGTTTCTGACCATGTCCATCCCTTTATGGCCACCATGTACCCATCCTCTGATGGCTACTTCCAGCAGGATAATGCACCATGTCACAAAGCTCGAATCATTTCAAATTGGTTTCTTGAACATGACAATGAGTTCACTGTACTAAAATGGCCCCCACAGTCACCAGATCTCAACCCAATAGAGAATCTTTGGGATGTGGCGGAACGGGAGCTTTGTGCCCTGGATGTGCATCCCACAAATCTCCATCAACTGCAAGATGCTATCCTATCAATATGGGCCAGCATTTCTAAAGAATGCTTTCAGCACCTTGTTGAATCAATGCCACGTAGAATTAAGGCAGTTCTGAAGGCGAAAGGGGGTCAAACAAAGTATTAGTATGGTGTTCCTAATAATCCTTTAGGTGAGTGTGTGTGTGTGTGTGTGTGTGTGTGTGTGTGTGTATGTATATATATATATATATATATATATATATTAGACAGATGGCAAGATATAACAAACGCTGTCACCAAGTACATCGCAAAAGACATGGTGCCAATTCAAGCGGTTGAGAGATATGAGTTTTAAACAACTTTTGAAGACTTTAGACCCAAGATATACACCTGGGCTTTTTTTTTGCATCTTATACTTTTACATTTACAGAAGGGTGTAATGTGTTTACAAATGCAATACTTGTTGTTTTTTTTGTTTTTTTGTACTTGTGCTGTGAAAGAAGTTTGCATTTGTTGACTTATGACAATGTCATATTTTTGCTTCTTGCTTTTATGCTGCACAGTTCACCTTACAGCAGAGCAGTGTTTTGTATTGTTCTTATTTGAATGATTCAGTTTAAAATAATAAAGATCTCTTTTCCTTCAATATATTGATTCGATTAATAATATCAACAATCAATATTATCATCTTATGCTATTAATATGTTGTATGCGGGAACTAGTACAATATAAGCCTTCAAAAAAAATGTTTTTATGAATGCAAAATATCGTCTGTTTATCATTATTGGCAAAATCCCAGAAAATATCGAGATATAATTATTTGTCAATGGCGCACACCCCTAGGTGGGGCACGTGTTGAGTTGGCCGTGGATGCGTGGAGAACAGCGTGAAGTCTTCACGGCAACGCGCTTAACAAGCCATGTGAAATGCGCAGATTGACTATCTCATACACGGAGGCAACTGAGGTTCGTTCACCACCACCCAGATTGAGGCAAGTCACTACACCACCACGAGAACTTAGAGTGCAGTGGGAATTAGGTATTCCAAATTGGGAAGAAAAAGGGGATAAGATAAAAAATATATATAAAAAAAATGCCATTCTGAACATTCACAAACAACCCTGCTTGGTAGCTACGATGTCACAGCTAGGGGCTTTTGGGCCTTGGAGTTACAGGCAGCATTTTCCATATTGGAAAGTGGAAGAGATATTATAGTGACCACAAACTGCCTTCTGCCTTCATTATGATGTTCAAAAATACTAACACAATGCTCTGGAAAAAAAGTTGTAATTTAGAAACAAGTTGTCATACTTTGGCTTAAGTTGTTCCTCACTTAGCCAAATGCCTGCAACAGTGCCAGGGATTTTGACATGTCTGCAATATCCTTTCTGTCATCCTCTCTCTGATCACAGGTCTCTTTCTGTCTCTATCTTCTATTTTTGCCTTGTTCATTTATAGTATGCTGCTTGTGAGATGATGTGATTAATTTTAGGCTGTTATAACTATGGCTGCTAGGATCACTGTGGCAACTGCCCCACTGTGGTGGTGGACTTCCACTGGCAGTGATGTGCACGTTAAGGCGTCAACTTATAATACATTGCGAAACCCTGAAATAAATTCAGGAAATAATACCGTTAATGAGTATAGTGAAGTATTATATCCTTTTTGACTGTGTTGTCGATTCTTTAATTCTAAAATTAATTTTGTTTGCAAAACCGATTTCTGAATACGCCCCCAGCCCCTTGTCTGCTGTTGGTCAAATAAAAGAGATAGTCCACCCCCAACTCATGCTACTGGTTGAGAAACGTTGTTGGGGCAGTCTAAACGGATTGCTCAAAACAAACAGAGCAATATTCATTAGAATATTCATACAGAAACCCAGTGCTAACTGTTTTCGAGAAAATTTTATTATGAATGGCTTACTTATAGTTGTCTCTGCATATTAAGCTGGAATAGGAGAAAGTATTTTAAAAAAGTACTGTCAGTCAGTTAAATATGTTTGTCACGATTTAATGGCATAATTTTTGTGATTAATTGCATATTTTGAAAGTGCTGAAATTTGATTCACACGTTTGTGTGTGTGTTTTTTGTTTTTGTTTTTTATATATATATATATATATATATATATATATAACTTATTTTGAAAATGCGTATATTTCCATCTTGGAAAAGAAAAGAAAATGTAACAATATGATGCTTTATTAACATTTTCCAAACAAAGCCTTCCACAGTATAAGGATAGAAATGCAATAAAATAGCACCAATTCAAGTAACATTAAATGTTTCCCAAGCAATCGTGAAGGCGCATTAATGATTTGCAACAGGGCACCTGTTGCAAATCATTAATGTGTCCACCTGTGGCAGACAGCAATTAACTTTGAACCCCACAAGAAGATCGCTTGCAGACAAATTAGTAAATAGTAATTAGTAAAAAGGCATTTGGGCTTGTTTTGTACAAGAAATGGCATTAAGAGGTCCATTCTCCATTGTTTTATCATGGAGGTGCTGTTATATGTGTGTGCAGAGATTCTTTTATTTACTGAGATAAGACCCTCTGTAGCTCTGTCATAGGAGAGAACATAACAGTCAACTTGCTTATTACGACAGTACAGCGCTTAGAATGTCTTCGGGACCGCCGCATTATGCTATTTTATGCTAAACTTGTAGGATCCACTTGGTAGAAGGGCCCTTTCCAACAATTGTTTATGCTGGTTAATGTTATTTTAACGGTAAATGTTTTAAGTGCGATTAAGAAAAATTAATGCGTAACTTCTTGAATTAATTGCATGCGTTAACACATAAATTCTGACAGCTCTAATTTTAACAGAAAAAAAGTTACATACTCCAGCTTTCATTTTCAGTTTTTTAGAGACTTTAGGATTTTGTGCAACATTACACATTGTTACGCCACTGGCCAATTCACAACAATTTGTTGAGTTGTGCATTTTCTTTATTGTTGGTGCAGATACGTCAATTTAGTACAAGCTCAGTTGTGCCTTTGTGTATTATCTTTTCGGATGTAAGAGGTAATATTATATTTGTGTTGTTTTCTTATTATTATTATTATGTAGTAGTAGTAGTAGTATTATCCATATTGCTGATTAATGTCATAAACATATATAGGATGTGTTTGGGGAAAAAAGTTGTTTAACCCACTAAATGCTTCACTGTAAAAAAAAAATCCTGTTATATTTACAGCTGTGGTTGCCAGAAATTCACAATAAAAAAAATATAGAAACTACACTTCAGGCTTTTTACGGGACGTAATTTTGATGCTTGTATATTTTACGGTGCATTACTGTTTAGATTATTAAATTACATAAATGTAATACTTTAACTTTCTGAAACTGTAAAAATGTGCGTTTCACTTTATAATGTATTGTCACTTGCCGTAGTAATTACAGAAAGGCACATGATGACATGAATTTCATCAATAGTTGCCTTTCCAAAAGCAATGATCAATACACTTGTAGAGACAGTGCTCAGTGTCACTCACACAAACTCCATCAGGGTAACGTGAAATTAAAATAATGCTATAAACATTAAACTGCATCAAATAATATAATTCAGAACACTCTAATGTAGATAATTGATATTAAAAATAAGAAGAAACAACTATTCCCATAAAATATAATGAAATATGATGGGTCACACAGCGAATTTTGCGAACGTCTGATTGTTTTTTTTTACCATAATTTTTTAAAATAAATTACCATAAAAAGTACATGTACTCTCTTATTAAACATAATATAATTTTTTACCATTAATTATATGGGAAAATCAAAATTTTCATCTAAAAAATATAATTTTTACAACATTTTACCATAAAATGACATGTATTGTCTTTTTAAATATATTATAATTTTTAACTGTATATTTTAAGGTAACTACCCGTTAACCAATTAATTTTTTTTTTTGCTGTAACATTTTTACAGATTTAAAATTACAGAAATATTTTACAGTGTTCACTTTATCAGTGTTGATCTCTTTAGCTCCCACAGCTCAGACAGGGCAAGCATCATCATATTTTCATCAATATATAAAGTAGAATTGTTTAATATCCCCATTATGGTTGTTTAAGAAATGAGAAGCTGGGGGCTTGGGTAGCTCAGTGGTAAAGACGCTGGCTTCCACCCCTGGAGTTTGCTAGGTCACACCACTCCAGGGTGTGCTGAGTGACTCCAGCCAAGTCTCCTAAGCAACCAAATTGGCCTGGTTGCTAGGGAGGGTAAAGTCACATGGGGTAACCTCCTCGTGGTGGCTACAATGTGGTTCGTTCTCGGTGGGGTGCGTGGTGAGTTGAGCGTGGATGCCGTGGTGGATGGCGTGAAGCATCCACATGCGCTATGTCTCCATGGCGATGTGCTCAACCAGCCAAGATAAGATGAGTGGGTTGATGGTCTCAGAGGCAGTTGGGATTCATCCTCCACCACCTGGATTGAGGCGAATCACTATGTGAACACGAGGATTTAAAAGCACATTGGGAATTGGGCATGCCAAATTGGGAGAAAACTGCGGCCGTGAAATTTTCACATGCCCACAGCAAGCGATGTCCTTCATAAAGTCAATGGAGTAAGTTATCTCATGTAGCAGCCGAGAGGGCCAGATCACTGAATATTCGTTTGACTGTCAGAGGAAACTGAGGGCCTTTTTTTCCCTTCTTTTTGTGCTGGTCCAAAGCTGGAGTTTGGTTTGTGGGATAACACACCTTCGGGACAGTTTTGTGGATGAATCTACATTCTCTTTGTGTTCATTCTGCCTATTGACTGGAGTTTGTTTTATAGATTATCTTTTGTTGTGTAATTCTGTCTCAATTTTTTTTATAAAAACCGGCTTTGAGCAATCTGACAGCAAAGTTGTCACGGGGGCTCTCGTAGGCGTACATTGACTGTTGAGTTTAGAGGGATGGACGTCAGTTGGCACTGTCGTGCGTGGGGTTAATATGTACGTTTTTCTTTTTTCTGTTTTTTTGGTTCTGGGGGAAGTTTGGGGTTTTATTATTGCACTTATGTTGAATGTGGTCTTTATAATTTTGTTTTCGACACGCAATCTATTTTTTCTAATATGTCAAATGTTAATAAGAGTGGATTGTCTCTGTCCACGTGGAACGTGAATGGGTTGAGGCACCCCATAAAAAGAAGGAAGGTTATTTCTCCTCTTAAGGGTAAGAAATATGAATAGTGTTTTTTCAAGAAACGCATTTTTCCCCACAGGAAGCTGACAAATTTGGGAAGATATGGGGTGGACATGTTTTC
Source organism: Moxostoma hubbsi (assembly GCA_032164185.1). NCBI lineage: Eukaryota > Metazoa > Chordata > Actinopteri > Cypriniformes > Catostomidae > Moxostoma > Moxostoma hubbsi. The sequence continues at coordinate 35,924,277 of JAVLUX010000003.1, read as the reverse complement.
TTAAGTGCTGACTCGAGTAAGAGCAGGGGAGTCATGTTGATAAGTAAACATCTACAATTAAAATGTCTCAAACAGATTAATGATAAATTAGGAAGAGTCATTATTGTTTTGGCAGAAATTCAAGGGCAAAGTCTTATTTTGGATAATATTTACACACCTAACATTGATGATCAGGGCTTTTTATAGATCTTGAAGGGATGTTGCAATCCGCTAGCACCCCTCATGATATAATATTGGGAGGAGACTTTAATTGATGTACTCAATCTTGGGTACAAGAACTTGTGGAATTGGAAGGGGAATATTAAAAGTTGCCAAGGCAGAGCTGAAGTGCAGTATTCCGTCTAATATCCAAGAATTGACCCGACTGAAATACAGATATAACACTTTTTTGTTGTTGAAGGTGGAGTTTTAGCTATTCAGGGCAAGACATACTTTGATTCAGGGGACAAGGGTGGGAAATCTTCTGGCTAGATATATGAAACAGAAAGAGTCTATTTCTTTGTTGTCAAGGGTTGCTTTTTCCACCTGTGATCAATCGCTAAAATAAAACACTTTCTTTAATATAAAGACTTGGAAAGTGTGATCCATTCACTTATCACATCAAGGTTAGACTATTGTAACTCATTGTACATTGGTCTGCCCCAAACTGCATTATCCCACCTTCAGCTTGTTCAAAACGCAGCAGCTAGGCTTTTAACAGGGAAAGAGGGATCACATTACTCCGGGTTTAGCATCTCTATACTGGCTCCCGGTGAAATTCAGGGTCGATTTAAAAATTTAGATTTTTGTCTAGAAGGCACTATATGGTCTTGTGCCCCAATGTATCAGTGACCATACACTTACTCCCCCCAACAAAGCTCTCCGGTCTTCTTATCAACTTCTATTGAAGGTTCCTCATTGCCGCTATAGATCTAAGGGTGACTGTGCCTTTTCTGTGATGGGTCCTAATCTCTGGAATAGTCCCTCTTTCCATGTGAGGTCAGCTTCATCTCAAGCCATTTTTAACATTATTTTTATTCTGTGGCTTTTGAATAGATCATTGAATAGGTTGAAGTGGATTAATACATGATGTTGTATTTAAATGCTTTTTCTTATTTTATTATGTTTTATATTTAATATTAAATCAGTTTTTATATATTTTCTTTGTTTGATCTGTAAAGCACTTCGGCGCTATAAATAAAGGTTGACTTGATTTCTACTATTCCCTTAGTGAAATCTGCTGGTGGTGAAATATTTGCCTCAGCCATTTGTATTAATAATGCTTTTAAAGAATTCTATATTGATCTCTATAGTTCCTTCTCTTTGTGTACTGATGAGGATATTAGAAACTTTGCGGAACCGTTAGAACTTCCTAAACTGACGGCTGAGCAAAACAATTATTTTGATTCTGAGATAAACTTGGAGGAGCTTGGCGAGGTAATTAAGGCCTTGCCTACAGGCAAGTCTCGGTTTTTTTTAGATCTTATGCTACAGAATTGGCTCCACTTTTGCTAGATGTTTATATGGAATCATTAAAGAATGGAAAGCTTCCAACCATAACGCAAGCCCGGATCAGTCTGATTCTGAAAAAGGACAAGGATCCAAGCGAGTGTAAGAGTTACCATCCAGAGTGTAAGAGTTTCCCAGATCCAGCTAGACATTTGGCTAACCGATTTAGTCAAGTTATGACATCTCTTATACATATAGATCAGGTGGGGTTTATTCGGGGCCGTAGTTCTTCTGAACATTAGGCGTTTCATTAATATCATGTGGTCAGTGGTAAATTATCAGACGCCGGTCCCTTCCATCTCACTTGACACTGAAAAGGTGTTTGGTATGATAGAGTGGGGTTATCTTTTTAAGATTTTGGAAATGTACAGGTTCAGGAATACTTTTATTGGTTGGATTAATTTACTTTTTTGACACCCGGTAGTGGCGGTACAAACGAATGGAGTAATTTCAGATTATTTTACTCTGGATAGGGGCACCCGGCAGGGTTGCCCTCTTTCCCTATTATTGTTCTGTCTTGCCCTGGAACCATTAGCAGCCACGATAAGAAAGAAGGATGATTATCCAGAGGTTGTGGCAGGAGGTGTGGTGCATAAGCTTTTGCTTTACGCAGATGATATTTTATTATTCGTCTCTGACCCCACTAGATCTATGTCTTTACTCCACAGAATTGATAATCCTTTTCTAAATTCTCAGGTTACAGAGTTAATTGGTCTAAATCTGAAGTTTTGTCTCTGACAGTATACTGCCCGGTAATGGCTTTTCAGCCGGGTGCCTTCCAGTAGCCCAAACAGGGCATTAAGTATTTGTGTATTTTATTCCCATCAAATTTGTATGATTTGAATCTTGTCTGTTTAATAAAAAAGTTTTCAAGCGATGTGGGGAGGTGGGCTTCATTACATTTATCTATTATTATGTGGGTTAATATTATTAAAATTAATTATATTCCAAAATTCAACTACCTGCTACAGTCTCTCCCTATAGATGTCCCCCTCTCTTATTTCAAGCAATTTGACAGCATAGCGATGTCCTTCATTTGGAATGTAAAACATCCCAGATTACATTTCAGTAGGCCGATTGCATAGGCCGATTGACAAAGATAGGCCTACTCAAGATTTAGTTTTATTATTATGCATTCGGTTTCAGACATATGGCTCATTGGTCGCTTCCACCTGAGAGAGCCCCTCCCTGGTTTTCTATTGTATTTTTATCAAACTAACCAGAGAAGTTAAGTTACACCCCGTTATCTCGCATTTGAACGTGGTATGGGCCAAAGTTTCCAGAGTGTTTAATTTGGACATTTATATAAATGTTGCTTCGAGCAAATGGCTGAACCCAAAGTAATGTATTAATAAGCTTTAGTGTGTCAAATAGGAAATATACATTTTAGACTCCCAAATATTACTTTTGCAAATAGAATAGAAGAACAGGGAGCCCTGCAACAGATAGCATGGTCCCCACAGAGCCCCCCACTGAATATTGAGTCAGTCTTGGATCACTTAAAGAGACAGAAGCAACAGAGACAGCCGAAATAGTGGCAAATTCTGTGGCAAATACTCTTAAGAAGCTTGTAACATCCTATCTGCCAACAACCAAGAAAAACTGTATCCAGGTGTACCTAGGAGAACTGGTGCTGTTTTGAACATAAAGGTTAAATATTGATTTAGCTTTTGTTATGTTTACTGGAATTTGTATGTTAATTGATAAATGTAAACTATTTATGGAATTATTTTTGAAGACATCCTCACTATGCAACATTTTTGCTAAGTGCCTAAAACTTTTGCACAGTACTGTATATGAAAGTGGAGTGTTAAGATCCTTTGAAAATTTGGTTCAACATTTTGGGATTCCCAGGTGTCAATTATTTAGGTATTTACAGCTGCGCCACCTGCTTTGTATTATTTTTGGGAGTAGCATACACCCCCCTAATGTGGCAGATGCTCTGGAAGTGGTGATTACTGCTTTTGGAAAAGGCCATGAGACATCAGTGTATTACTCCCTGCCAATTCAGAGTCTGGGGGAAGGAGCTTTAACTCAAAAGATTATGGAAGAATTATTTAAACTTGGTATTGGAGGAGGGAGTGTTGGCTTCTAAAGTTTGCATCTAAAGATGCAAGGGTGTGCCTTATGCAATTCAAGATTTTACATTGACTATTGGACCCCATCTAGATTGTATAGGCTTGGTCTTAAAGGTACACCCACCTGCTGGTGATGCCAGTCAGAAGATGGGGACACAACATGTTTTTTGGCAGTGTGTTAAGATCCAAGTATTCTGGTTGAGGGTTCAGAGTTTTATGTGTGACGTATTGGGCAATCAAATTCCATTTTGCCCCAGACTCTTTATTTTAGGTGATGAGGCAGTCAATAGTATAGGGGATAAATACATAAGACATTGGGTCCTAACCAGTGTCATAATTGGTAGACAGGGGATGGGAGTTGGCTGGTGCGCCCTCATTTTGGGAGTGGTGCTCAGAGATGGGCATGGTGGCAGCATTTGAGATGTCGTCAGAGAGAAGGTTTGGACAACCTGAGGGTGTTTGATATGAAGTGGGGCAGCTATCTAACCTTTTTGGAGGGCTCTTAGGGCAGGGCTGTGGAAAAGGATTTATAGTTTGAATGTGTGTGATTATTATTTATTTATATTTATTTCTGTTTTGTGAGAGTGATTTGGCTTCGAACACAGGGATGGTTGTTGGGGGTTAGGGTGGGGTTGGGGATTGCGAGGGGGAATAATGGAGGTTAAAAGTTTATTCTGTGCATTTATGTTTTGCTTTTCTGTTTCACATGTTGGAATCAATAAAAAGTGTTAATCTAAAAGAAATCTATTCTTTAAAAAAATGCGGCCTGGACAGCTCCCGTAATGAAGCACTTAAGTTCTGCTTTATAACGAGGGATCTACATGCTGGTTTGGGAGACAGACTTTACTGAGCAACATTCGATAAGATGATCGTAAACACTTAAGTTGCAACGTTATCGGGAAACCCAACCACTGTCATTCCTTTCTGCACAAAGATGCCTTCTTTTCTACTTAAATTTTGCTCTGTAGATTTACAAATATTACCTGGTGCCAATGCAGAGAGCGCGTTCTAGTAAATAGCACATTTATCGGGCACAATTCATTCTTAGCGAGTTTGTTTACGATCGTTTGCGATCATCTTAACATTTTCCCAAACTAGCACAGTAGATCCCTCATTAAAAGTAGAACGTAAGTGCATCTTTACAGGAGCTGTCTGGTCCAAATGTGCTGAAACTTTGTCTTCTCAAAATGAAAATAGCATGGAAATACTTTTAACAAGTTTTAACCTTGTCAAGGCACTGAAATTTATGGACTATTACAGAATTTAATTACAGAAATATGATGACTTTAGTAAGACAGGGTTTCAAATGTATTAGTTCTCAACTTCATAAAGATTAATGAAAGTGAACATGAATGTATGCAACATGAATGTATGCGCTGTGCATTGTAAGGGGCTCTCACATACCCTAAAGTTTTGTTTCTTTGGCTGGGACCTGAACTGATGCACAAAGCACACACATGTGTTGTAGTACTCTGGATCGGTCTTGGTCTCAAGATCACAGATGTTTGACATCAAAACCAGTGAATGGAGGCCGGACGGCTGCTCCCGGGTCCTAGTGCCTAGTGTCCTCTGGTACCTGGGCTGGTATCGTACGGAAGCCAGAATTCTGGTGTCAGATCAACCCTTTCCTACACACCTCCAAATTTGTTTTGATTGTAGCACCAGGAACACTTTTGCTTTCATTTTGTACCAATTTGTTTAACAAAACAAATTAATGTCAGGTTAAATTGTCAAACAAGATGTGTCAATCTGCTCTTTACAAAACACAGGAACTTTTTTTTCACTCATTTTCATCCTACACACACACACCATTAATCTCTAATGTGTATACTCTGGAGTGCTGTTAAGGAGCATAGAGAGACAGGGACTGCCTTGCACAATGGTGGTTTCTCTCTGCACTGCAGAATTAAAAAGGTTTAAATGTATTTAATGGTTCTTAGGAAAAAATGCCCCATAAAGTTGAAAAACAATAAATGTCTCTCAGATGATGGCAAACTACGTCTTTATCTCTCCTTTCATGCCTGTGGGCATTTTATGAATTATAAATGTTTTAATTTGTTGTTGTTCTGGCACAATGTTAGGAAGATTTGAGACTGTGTACGTGCAAGAATGTGTTTGTGTGTGTTTTCTTCATTTCTGGAGGCTGTCTAGGACAAGCGAGACACATGAAGTCATATGGGCTTTGGACTTGGATGTCATACAGTAGAGTGGCTCTGCACAGTGTCAGAAATCAGACAGCCACCCTCCCATCTTTTTAATTCTGAATCACTTCATGAAATGTATTCAAATACATCATCTACTCTATCCTTACACACAAACACAGAAGGTTCTAGTCCCTTTTTCATCTTGTCTCTCATGAACCGAAGAAAATTATGGATTTTAAGTCCTAAAATAGGGCTGCCAATTTATTTAAATGTGATTTTGATAAATTTAACAAATTAATCACAACTAATTGCAAAAATGAGTATTTCCTGAGAAAAGCCCCCAAAATGAAGACTGTACATTAGGTATAATTTTCATTAGGGGCCGTTCACACAGTTTTAGCATTCAACAGAGCCTGATCTCATGAAAATTACGTGACTCTTTACTACTTTACAAAATGAAATTACGTGATTCATTACATGTATCGCGGCAGTTCTGAAGTGAAAGGTCCACTGTGTGGCGCTAAAAGCGTTTTACATTTTCTCCCAAACAGAAGTTCCCTGCAAGTTCCCAAGTTATGGTTAATGCTGTTTAGAATTTTAAATCAACAAATCTTACCTTTCTACCCTAAACCTTAAACTTAACCTAACCAATAGCGTCATAAAAAGCTAATGTGACATGAAAAATGCAATTGTTGAAGCAAGTTGAAGTCAGAAGTTTACATACACTTAGGTTGGGAAAATCAAAAGAAATCAGCCAAGACCTCAGGAAAAATTTGTGGACCTCCAAGTCTGTTCATCCTTTGGAGCAATTTCCAAACGCCTTACGGTACAACGTTCATCTGTACAAACAATAGTACACAAGTATAAACACCATGAGGCCACACAGTAATCATACAGATCAGGAAGGAGACGCATTCTGTCACAGAGATGAACATAGTTTGGTGTGAAAAGTGCAACTCAATCCCAGAACAACAGCAAAGGAACTTCTGTAGATGCTGGAGGAAACGAGTAGACAAGTATCTATATCCACAGTAAAGCGAGTCCTATATCGACATAACCTTAAAGGCTGCTCAGCAAGGAAGAAGCCACTGCTCCAAAACTGCCATAAAAAAGCCAGACTACAGTTTGCAAGTGCACATGGGGACAAATATGTCCTCTGGTCTGATGAAACAAAAATGTAACTTTGGCCATAATGACCATCATTATGTTTGGAGGTTCTGCAGGAGGGACTGGTGCACTTCACAAAATAGATGGTATCATCCATCCATCCATCCAGCCATCGTCAACCGCTTATCCTGTACAGGGTCGCGGGAGATGGTATCATGAGGAAGGATATTTTTGTTGATATAATTGACGCAACATCAGCAAGTTAAAGGGAACATTTGTATTCACAAATATGTCTATGTGTACAAATAGGTGCACATTCATTTAATTCGGAATTTCAGAGACACAAGTTGAAAGGCATTTGTGTGGATAGTAAGATGCATGTATGACATTTATTGAATTGAGGGATACATTTGTGAATAATTTTGATACTATATTCATACCATAATTTATAACTATAATAGAAAGACTGATCTAAGAGAGTGTGTGTATGTGTCTGTGTGTGTGTGCGTGCGTACGTGTGTCTGTGCGTGTGTGTGTGTGTGTTTTTGATATTGTGCAAGGAATGCTACCCAAAAACTGCTTCCATTTTTTTTCTTCATTTCATATTTTCCATTTACCAATTCAAAAGAATAAGTTCTAAAAGTGAATCATTCTTTTCTTTCATCACAGTTTGTAGATTATTATCTTGTTGACAACAATTGCATGAACAAGAATGAGTGTCTACATGTAATAAATCTTCCTAGCTTTTACATTTTGTGTGTATTTGCATATTTGTGTGTTTTGCTTGTTTTATCTCTTCTGATCTGGTAAAGAGGTCTGGAGACAAAGTGGCGCGTCAGGCTGTAGGAGGGGTGCTGAAACAACTTGTGTGTGTGTTTATAGCTGCTGTGTTATCTGTGTTAGATAGAGGCTTGCAGACATTATGTCTCATCTGCCTGTGCTTTCTAGTTCTAGGGGCTTGTGTGTATCTGTGTGAGACTGCTGTTAGAACTGTGTAAGGTACAGCCTGGAATTTTTCCTCAAGAGGTCATAATCAGGGCATATAAAATACAATGAGATGTCTTTATTCCATACTTCCAGCTGTCTATTCCCTTTTCACTCCCTTTTCATCTTTAATTTGTCCTCTTTCTCTCTCTTCTGAAGAAGAGTTATGTTTCTCAGCAAGATTTTCTGAAATGCTCCTTTCCCATGGCTTTTTACTGTAGAGTGATTCATTGATGTTTCTCTGAGTATTTTGTTGTAGGCTTCTGATTGCTAAATGGCCAAAATAGGGGTTTTACTGGTGGTCAACTGATATGGGTATTTCATATCTGTCTGATATGGGTTGATATGAAATCTAGAGAACAGGGTGGCCCATGACTGTTGATATGCCAACACACATACAAACTCCCATATGTTGGAACTGTTGCTGAATGACCACAATTATAAAGTGCCCACTTTTTCAACCGTCATGGTTAGGTAAGAATTTTTTCCCATTCATTTTTATTAAAGCGTTTTAAGAAGCTGTGAAACAAACCAACCAGCTCTGAGGTGAATCACAACATTACAAACTTTAGTTTGTGAAAATCAGACAAAAAGACAAAGGTACCAGATTGAGTACTTCAAGTCTTTAATGAGGGAATTAATTACAATCCCATGAAAAATAAAAATAATGGAAAAATATAAAACTATTTATTTGGAGATGTTGTATAATATAAGTGTGAATACAAGTGTAGAAATGCTTTATATATTTTTAATTATTGCAAAATCTTATTCACAAGTTATACACTTTATATCATAAGAGTGGGTGGTCGCTGCTGATCTCTTTTACAGCGGTTTGTTTGCTGCGATTCTCTGAATGGTGGATCTTCTCAGAATATTGGAAGTATAGTTATTCACCAGGAATTCCACAATTAAAAATGTATTTATGAAGTTAACATGGATTTATATACTATCGATTAACAACCTTGGAGCTCATGGTAGATCTGTTTACTTCTGGAACAAGACTGTTGTGTCAGTCAATTCAGAAAATCTCAATGTACAAATATTATTTGACGAATAGGTTAATCAACCTGGCTGATATATTAGTCTTGTTTTTACCATGAAAACCAAGAGGCCACTTTTTCGTGGTCTTTTTGTTCTTGTTCACTAATGTATGCAGCAATGTGTATTCACACTTGTGTGTAAAAGGGTGTGTTTAGTTTGTTGGTCCTGAACTTTTTGATGATTTCATGCTTTTTTTTGGCATTCCTGGAGGAAGGGGGTAAAATTGTTGATGTAGCTAAAAGCAGTGGACTTTGGGGTGGTGTAAAGGAAGAAAGCAGAACAACCCTCTACGGACACGTTGGAGAAGAATCTGCATTAAAGTATTTGTGTCTTTTTTCCAGTAAAAATATCTAAACATGCTTTAAACGTGATTTATTTATTTAACAAGCAATTGGCATAAGATTTTAAGTCTTGTTTTGAGAGAAATCTAATAAAATGTATTGAGATATATGCTTAAAACAAGAAAAAATATTTCCCAAGTAAGAAAAATAAACTTAATTCAAAGGGAAAACTATTTTATTTTGCTTACCCCATTGGCAGATTTGTTTTCTTGTTTTAAGCCTAAGGTTCACAAAATTTTGTCAGATTTATCTTAAAACAAGACTTAATATGCTTGACAAGTAAATAAATCACATTTTAAGAATGTTTAGAATGTTTACAGGAAAACAAGACAAATATACTAATTATTTTGCAGTGATAGGAATGTTAAAAGTACTGGTACTTTGGTACCAAGTTGATGCTACAATAAAAAAGATGTCTTGTTATGTTATGCAGTAACGGTAGTACCCAGCACTGACTCAATTCTATACTCACAAGCTGTCTGACAGACACGATGCTCACACATTGATTTTACACTATTTGGGAAAAGATGAATGCATAGTTAATCTAATTAAAGTCGTGAAGGGTCCTAGTGTGACAATTAAACCACAAAATAATGCAATTTATTTAAATAAATACAATGTCTGCCTATGCTTGGATCTTTACAGTGAATATGTGAAGCCGCTCGTATCCTAAATCACTGCATGGATGTGTGGAGAGTTTGAACAGAACAGAACCATACCTCCAACACCAATAGATTGCTTCAATTGTCACATCCAACTTCACAACTCAATCACTTGCGAGTAAAGTTTACAAGGCACTGGCTAATAACAGAAATATTTTAGTAGTATAGTGTGAAATTTGGTCAAATATGCCAGTGATTTACTAGTGTAGTGTAGAGGGCTGGCAGAAGAATAGACACATTTTCTGTTTGTCATTAAATTTTGCAAGGAAGGCAAAATGTTTCTTATTATTGGTGCCCATTTAAAATTTTATAAGATGTGTTCTTATGTGTGCTGTCTCTCTCTCTGTCTCACACTCTCTCTAAGGCCTACTGATAATTACCTGTGCATGTCCAATTGTGAATAGACCAGCCGGTGGATATAGGGTCAAATCCCCTCTTGTGCAGTTTGTAATGTAATTAAGGCTGTCATTTGACCTCATCTGTACCCAGCATGGCTGCTTACACCTCAAGCATTGATTCAACCTGCAGCTGATCGGTTATAAAACTTTACTAATCTCCCATTCCTGAACCGAGAAGTCCCATAAGAGCAAAATAATAAAAAATCCAGTAAGAATCACTTTTAATTCTTTCTCTTTTTTCATCCTCCCTGTTAACTGAATAAGTAATTTTGCATATCATTGTGACAGTGCCTGAGAGGACACACTTGGCACATAATTGGATGTGATATGTAGGTTGTATGGAAGGCTTTGTGTGAGATACGATAGCTGGATTAAGAGGATAAGAAGGACAGAGTGGCAGTAAGACAGGGGTTGGAGAGAGAGACGGGCATGTCCTTACACCCTCCCCATGGCAGTCAGACAACCCCAAAGCTCTTTAATTCGGTGTGAAATTGAGTTCAGATGTATGCTGTGGATCTAGTGTCCTTGATTAGAATGTACACACACATGCAGTTAGGAGAGATCTGTATGGAGGCGGTTTGCACAGTTGCAGCACCACAGGAGAGGAGAGGAAATTCACTTTCCAATCATGAAGTCAGCGGAATCCCCACTGAGTCCTGTCATAATTATTGGTGTCCCCTCAGCCCCATGCCTCCCACTCCCTCTTTCTCTCTCCTTCCTTTATGTGGGTGTAAGGGTCATGTCACAGGCACCGGGTAACTCTCATTGTGCTGACAATGTGGACGAGAAAGAGCAAAACCAACAACAAAAATGAATAAATGAATGACAAGTTGAACAAAAGAGTATTAGCTCTCATTTTCTTTCTTGAATCATGTCTCACTCACTCTTTATCTCACTCAGACAGTTTTTCAAACTTCCTCTAATTTTTGCTTCTTGATATGTATTTCCATCTGTTTTGTTCACTCCTGTCACTCTCTTAAACCCAATTTATACAATGGAAAAAGGCAAATGAAAGAAAGTACCCTAGGTGAATAAAGCCAGCATTCATATTACAAATGGCATCCACCAGAGGTGGGAGCAAGTCACACATGTTCAACTCACAAGCAAGTCTCAAATCTTAACCATCAAATCTCGAGTAAAGTCTCAATTGTAGTGAAGACAAATCAAACAATTCAAGTCAAGTCAGTGATTCGCCTCAAGCAAGTCAAGTCAAGTCCTGATGAGTTTAAATTCAAGTTGAGTCAAGCCACAGTACTAAAATAAATAGGTTAATTTTTTTATATGAATTGTATAAAAGTAATATGTTATATATATATATATATATATATATATATATATATATATATATATATATATATATACTAGCAAAAAAGAAACTCCCTTTCGACTGCTTTTATTTTCAGCAAACTTAACATGTGTAAATATTTGTATGAACATAAAAATATTCAACAACAAAGGCATAAACTGAACAAGTTTCACAGACATTTGACTATCAGAAATTTAATAATGTGTCTCTGTACAAAGGGGGGTCAAAATCAAAAGTAACAGTCAGTATCATGGTGTGGCCACCAACTGCATTAAGTACTGCAGTGCATCTCCTCCACATGGACTGCACCAGATTTGCCAGTTCTTGCTGTGAGATGTTACCCCACTCTTCCACCAAGACACCTGCAAGTTCCCAGACATTTCTGGGGGGAATGGACCTAGCCCTCACCCTCCGATCCAACAGGTCCCAGACGTGCTCAATGGGATTGAGATCCAGGTTGCTTTGCTGGCCATGGCAGAACACTGACATTCCTCATGCACAGAACGAGCAGTATGGCTGGTAACATTTTCATGCTGGAGGGTCATGTCAGGATGAGCCTTCAGGAAGGGTACCACGTGAGGGAGGAGGATGTCTTTCCTGTAACGCACAGTGTTGAGATTGCCTGCAATGACAACAAGCTCAGTCCGATGATGTTGCGACGCACCGCCTCAGACCATGACGGGCTCTCCACCTCCAAATCGATGCTGCTCCACAGTATTGGCCTCGGTGTAATGCTCATTCCTATGATAATAAACGTGAGTCCGATCATCACCCCTGGTGAGACAAAACCACAACTCGTCAGTTTAGAGCACTTTTTGCCAGTCCTGTCTGGTCCAGCGAAGGTGTGTTTGTGCCCATAGGCGATTGTTGCTGATGATGTCTGATAAGGACCTGTCTTTCAACGGGCCTACAAGCCCTCAGTTCAGCCTCTCTCAGCCCATTGCAAACAGTCTTAGCACTGATGGAGGGATTGTGCGTTCCTGGTGTAACTCAGGCAGTTGTTGTTGACATCCAGTACCTGTCCCACAGGTGTGAAATTCAGATGTACCAATTTTGTGCAGGTGTTGTTACACATGGTCTGCCACTGCGAGAATGATCAACTGTCCTTCCTGTCTCGCTGGTCTCAGACCCCGCCGCGTTTCAGAGGCTGGTAGGGGACTCCTCCGCCCCTGGCAGTGGCCCTGAACGCTCCAGGTGGTCGGTTAGGAACCCCTTCTCCCCTTGTGGTCGGTGGCTGTTCCTCGGCTTCCAGGCGGCTGGGCTCCTCGTCCCCCCGCCAGACGGTCGTGGCTGCTCCATTGGGGTGGACAGTAGTGGCGAGAACTCTACTACGGCGTATCCCTCCTCCTTCCAGGTTTCAACACCAGTGTAACGCAGTTCAATGGGAAGGAGGTGGCGAGAACTGGCTTGATATAAATATTATTTTAATGATAAACTTAAACAAAAAGCACAAACACACACATGATGGACATGTCCGTAAACGATCTCTCTCTCTCCCGCACCATCCTCCGTAGTCTGCCTTTATCCCTCTCGGAGGCTAGATTTGCCTAATAAGGGACCGGGTGTGTAGACTCACGACCCGGCCCCGCCCTCCGCCCTGCCACAGACATGATTTACTTACCTTTTCTTGTGGTTTTTGAAATGTCTGATGAAATTCAAGGTTGTGGTGGTTGTATCAGATATTTTTGCATTGCAAATTCGAAATCTTTATATCCAAAGGAGATTATTTTGGGAACTCAACAATCATCTGTCATTTCAAATCAAATGACTTTATTGTCACATTTTGGCACGTTTTGAGCGCAGCGTTAACTGCGCAGATGCAGATCAGTGGAGCTGGCAGGCTTACACTTTTGCATATTAATTAATTGATGTTGCAATATTTTTTTAACACATTTAATTAGTTTATAATAAGTTATTGAAAATAATAATAATAATAATAATAATAATAATAATAATAATAAAAACATTCAAGTCATTGTCGAGTCATGGAGTTCAAGTCTAATCAAGTCTCAAGTCACTGGTTCTCAAGTCATTTTCTTCATTTAATCAAACAAGTCACACGTCCTTAAATTTGTGAGTCAACTCATGTAACTCGAATCCCCCACCTCTGGCGTGAACACCAACAATTAGTTTTACCCAATCAGTTAAGCTTCAAAATTGTCAATTTAAAATAGTAACCTTTCTACAAATGTAGCTACAAAACCTAGCTACAATGTCCTCAACTGATACATGCATTTGATGTCCCAATCACACCCATGAATAGTTTTAACTAGGGATGTCCCGATACGGATACTGGAATGGCGCTTGTACTCAAACTCATAAAAATGCTCAGATACGAGAAGCCAATACCATTGGATGTACGAATGTCATTGCGTAAACATTTAGTGCACAATTTAATATCACGTTATGTCCTTATGTGATTATTAAACCACAAAGGCTGCTTTTTAATCAGATAAATGTATAGTTTGCGTGTGCTGCGTGTTTCAAAGTAACTAGATCTTGTTTTGAGAATTTATATATATAAATGTAAATGTGAAGCCAGCTGCTCATACCAAGGAGTTCAAAAACAACATGAGCATAACATGCTCTGTTTGTAGCAGATGACAGCGAGCAGAGCACTAATTCAAGTCAGTCCACTGGCGGCCATCTTTGGAAGGCTGCCGGGAAGCTGTTTCCAAGTTCAATCTACTTGAATGAGGAAAACCGAAATCTCCAAAACGGTCAGACAAGATTACAGTCAAATAACACATTTCAAATCAGCAGTAAAATGTGACAACACTGGTATCATAAAATGTGCTGCTTTCTCTCAGATTACACAAAAAAAAATAAAAAAATTGTCATGGCTTGTGTAGTTAATGCACATGCAATCTAAATGCGGTTGGCTCTTTTACCTGTAAGGCAGGAGTTCCTTTTCTACATCCATTGACCATTGGGCTTTCCAACTTCTCACATTTTTTTCAATAGAAGTGGCCCATCTTTGCTAAAGAGTCTCTTGTAGCATGCAGCACCTACTGACTAAAAATGAGGTAAACCTTTTTGAGGTTTAAAAATCACACTGGGTCACATAGCGACCTGCTTTCCGGAGGTGAGAAACTACCATCAAAAATACACAGAAATGGAAAGGGCTTCACCCCAAAATAAAAGCTTCTGTCATAATAAAACCTCAATTTACAGTAAATGAAAAATTTTACAAAATATCACTACTGTAAATAGTTATGTTGTATTATCTCTAATATTACTACTACTAATATACTAAATTAATAATAAATTAATAGTAACTATCTTATATTTAAACAATATCTCACATTTGTGATGCTCTGTTGTGCAGCACTTTATTTGACAAAAATTACTTCAATGTTGTATTTTGGATTGCACTGTGAGGTTCTGTTTGAAAAATAATACAATATTATGTTGAAAATTAAATGTTCTTTTACCCTTCTGATTGCATTTTTAATTAATTAATTTATTTAGACCCTTAGACCCTAATTCTAAAATTTAAATAAACAGTTTTTTGATTAAAAAAGAAGAGGTATCAGTATTGGCAAGTACAGAAAAGGACGTATCTGAACTTGTTCTCGTCCCAAAAAAACTGGTAGCGGAACACCCCTAGTTTTAACAAGATATCAACACTCTTTGTCTAGCAGAGTAACAGGAGACACAATATTAACCTTTGTGAAATGAGGCAACTCTCTCTGTCCTCTCTCACTCCTATTTTGTTTTTGTTTTTCTTTTTTTATCTCTCCTTTGTATAGTCCTGGATTATTTTTGTAATAGCAGTGTCGCCAATCCCAAATCCTTCTGTCTTCTTTTAACTGTCATGAAAACATAGAAACTCCAGCAGGAAGTCATACACCAGTTGCACTATCCACGTGTATCTGTTCTTCTCCAGTACATGAAGCCATCCTCGTGTGTGAACATACAACCACAAAATCTCACTAAATGAATAAGCCAATGGCTTATGATTTAATGAAAATATGAAAGCATCACTGGCACATTCCCCTGTTCTGCTTTCTCTAATTATTCTACCACTGAAAAGTGTCTCTTGTATTTAAATGTTTATTGTCTATGCCCTGATGACATGAAAAATCCTCAAAGAAAGATATGAGTGAATTTTAATTTCAAGTTCATCACTTAAGTGATAAATATATGGTAAAGTATTACACTTTTCAATGTAGTCCAATGAATATTGTGTGGAGTGTGGTGAAAATCATTACTGATGGGAGTAGGGCTGTAACCAGTAACTGTTTTGATAATCGCTTAATCTGTTGATTATTTCTTTAATGAATCGTATATTCAACATCTTACCCAGTGCTCTCCTTCAAACACTGTGCAAGTCTAGATAATGTTTGGTATGTATTCTGTGCAAAAAAATAAATAAATTAAAATGGTTTAAAATATTAAGGTTACAATCAGGGTTAGAAATTAATCAGGGTTCAGGTTAAAAATTACACAGAACGTGACAAAAATTTCCCAGTTATTTAAATGTGGTGGCAAAAAAAATCCCCCTTTAGTGAATTCCCTTTATTTATATTTATAAAAAGAAAGGGCATATTATGAGATGGCATGAAAAGAAGACAAAGAGGTGGAGGAATACCAACGTTCACAGATTCTTGGCTAAGAAAAAGAGATCTTTACTCTGGTGGCTTTGTTCTTTGAAAATCTTTTTGTTTGTATGCATGTGTGTGTTCTTTTGCCTCGAAAGACAATATCTGGTCAACATTGGTGACTCATGAAATTCATACAGATCTAGCATAGCATGACCTATTTTTCTCTCTGTTGCTCCCCTTTCTCTCTCTTTTGCTCATGTACACTTGGTTGTTCAATGTCCAGCTTGACTTGAGTAGATGAGTCACTCGAACACTTTCTATTTTCACTTCACTTACTATTCTGAGGGAGTCCAACTGAGATGGTTCAACACAGCTGACAATCAACACATCTCTGCCTCTCCCGTTCTCTTTTCTTTTCTTTTTCCCTTCTTCTCCTTGGGTAATTTGACATACATCCTCTAAACGCAAGAAAAATCCGCCAACCACATTCACCTTTGACTGGTGTCTTTCACCAGTCATTTGTGTATGTGTAAAGCCAGGTTCACACTGTACAATTTTGGCTAAGATTTTGCCACCTGAGACAAATTTCAGGGGTTGTAAAAGATGCATCTTGTCATAGAGCAAAATCTTCAGTCTTTGATCGCTTAGTGTATCATGTACGCCAACAGCCGATCAGTTGCTTTTACAATTAATTCTAGCCTTTAACGAAGTTCCTGTAGTGTGAGAAATTTTGAGTAGTAGTCATGCAGTGTGAGGATGGCCAGATTTGGGCCAAAATCTTTTTTATTAATTTTTTTATAAATAGCCAATAGGCTTTAGTTACATAACAGCCATGAATCAGATTTGCTACTTACTAGTCAATTGCAGGTGATATTAGGAGGAGGGATATTTTCTTTCTAGAGGACATTTAATTAGTCAAAAAAAGTGATGAGTGATAAAAAAAATTTTTTAGTTTGTCTGCTAAAGGTTAATTTTGTCAACTTCCAGGAAGTACACTAGCATAAGGATGGCTTCAGTGTTAACAGACATGGACTAAATGCCACAAAAATCTGATTTTGCTTTCATGGGATTTGGGTCTTTTGCAAGGCATGGGTTTTTGAAAAGGATTTAGCATGTCCCAAATTGGGAGGGATTAATGTCGAAATTTCTATTAAATAAATAGGAACCTTCTCTTATACAAAATGAAAACAATATGTCAATATTTTAAAAGTAAAGAGATACTAGTAAAACAATGTGTAGGGCAGTGGTATGAAAGTAATATCAGTAGGATCCTGACTTGCAGTACATAGTATTGAATAAATGGTGATAGTGCTGCAACAACTAATAAATTAAATAAGTGGTAATCAATAATGAAAATTATAGACAACAAATTTCATTGTTCATCATCGAATTTCAGTCATTGTACAATAATGAAAAATGTGTTTGCGTGGAAAAACACAAACTAAGTTGTCCAGTGCACAGGAGCACTTGATGTTAATAACTTCAGAGATCATAAGCATACAGTTTAATGTGGACCATTTGCTGCATCAGGTGCGTTGACAGCGATGTGTTGCACCCACGTCAATCGAACCAGGCGCAACAGAGAAAAGGAGCAAAATCACTTTGGTTAAACTATGATGTTTGATAAACAATTGCAGGTTTTTTCCAGGTTTTTTGAAATCCTAGCTACATTGACCAAACAACAAACATGGTTGTACCTGTGGTTATTTATTATATAATATTATAAGTGCCTCTGTTAAACAATGGAAGATATATGGTAAACGTAAGGGAAACGGGCCTGGTTAACATCAGATATTCCTAAAGAGTTAAACGTGTAAATAGAACTGTAAAAAAACTAGCTTTAACAAAATCAGGTTTGTGAACATTGATGTAAACGGCCTTTATATTGTCTATTTTTTATATATATATATATATACACTACCGTTCAAAGGTTTGGGGTCACTTACTCATTCTTTATTTATTTATTTATTTCACATTTTAGAATAATAGTAGTCAGCAAAACTATGGAATAATAGAAATGGAAATATGGGAATTATTTTGTGACCAAAAAATCCAAAATAAATCCAAAACTATGTAATATTTTAGCATCTTCAAAGTAGTCACCCTTTGCCTAGATTTTGCAGACATGTACTCGTGACATTTTCTCAACCAACTTCTTGAGGAATCACCCCGGGATGCTTTTTAAACAGTATTGAAGGAGTTCCCATCTATGTTGGGCACTTATTGGCTTCTTTTCTTCATATTTTGATCCAAGTCATCCATTTCAAAAACTTTTTTTTTTTTTAGGAAATTTTAGATTTGTAATTAAATAAATGTATATGTTTTGGCAGAATAATATTTTGTCTACAAAGTTAATTTCAAACTTTTAAGCATACACCTTCAGATCAAAAGATTTTTAAGATCATGAGAAACATTTCAGACAAGTGACCCCAAACTTTTGAACGGTAGTGTGTGTGTATATATATATATATATATATATATATATATATATATATATATATATATATATATTAGGGCTCTCAATCGATTACATTTTAGTGTCCCGATTAATCGCATATATACAAATATTTGCTGAAAGCCCCTCATATAACAATAATTCAATAAATAATGCTGAAATATTATTATTATTATTAATATATAAATATTCAGATAATTAAAATGCATTACATTCTTGTAGCAGAAGAGTTAGAAAAGCGGCTTTAGAATACAATATATTGTTTACTACCATATTATTGATCACAAGTCAATCATTGGCACACAGTTCACAGCAATCCATTTCAAAAGTGAATTTGTCAATCAGTGCGAGATTTATTATGAGGGCTTGTTTAAGGACCCGTCAATTTACACCTGCGTCAGACATGCTTGTGTAGCGTTTTGGATGCGTTGCGTCAAACATACAATTTTTAGGTCACTCTGTCAAGTTAAATATAGTTTAATACTTAGAACACATCTTGAGATCCCTTAGTTTGGATTTGCGCTTCATCAAGTGTTTTGAACGCAAGAACGTGACGCATGTTTGTGTTGTTCTGTCTGCTGGATGGTTGTTTTCTTAACTGTATAAACTGCATGTTGCCACACAGCTGAAGGTTCACTTACTGCCCTCTGGAGTAAACAGGTGGTACTACAAGCTTGCAATTCTCAGGAATCTTCCTTATTACGGTCCGGGGGGGATTAATTGCGTAAATGTTTTTAACGCGTTATTTTTTTATAAAATTAATCGCACTGAATTATGCGTTAAATCGACAGCCCTAATAAATATAGATATATCAGAAAATATTTGTATATATGCGATTAATCGGGACACTAAAATGTAATCGATTGAGAGCCCTAAAAAAAAATTTAAAAAAAAAAAAAAATATATATATATATATAGCTTTGTTTTTCTTTTTGTTTGTTTTTAAATTAAAGGGACCAGGGACAGGTGCTGCAAATGAACCATTAGCTAAACTTAAACATTAGCTGCTTAAACTTATGCAGTAAAGTTATTCTGTATTGTCCCTGTCAAATAAACCAATAAAATAAAACCATTCTGTTTTTTTTAATGAATACATTTGAATAAATTACAGGAAATAAAATGTGCATTTTTTTATCAGATTAAACTAATGAATAATCAAGGATTAGTTGATTAATATAATTATCAGTTGCTGCACTAAATTGTGATATTTGGTAGTTGTTAATGGTATCGCGTCTATGTGATATCATGCAATCCATTTAAATGTATTTCATTTATTTTATTTTCCAAAGGCAGTGCTTATGTTGTGATTCGCAAACTTCCGCAATGCTGTTTTCTATAACAGAAGACCATATAATTGTCATTTGTATCGCTTTTGTACCATTATAACCCTTGTGCACTGAGGGCACATTTTCTTCAATCAGAGATTTGTCGTCTCTTTCAATCTATGAAATATTTTATCTGCTTTATAGGACCAGTTGCTGTTCTTATGATAACATATGGTAGACTGAATACCAGCAAATTTTTCATAGTCACTTGAAATGAAAACAATGTGTTTATGAAACAAAACTCCACATTTCCAAGTGGGCCTTAAACCCATAACCATGTAGTGTGACTGGCCAACTCACAGGGATTATGAAGACTTGGTGACAAGGCATGGCAGACCTATCATTAGTCAGGCTTTCAGAAGAGACAACTATGTCTGCCACATGCTCACTGTTCTCTGTCAACAACCACATTTAACAGTGCGAACAGATGTTCCTCTTCCATTCCCCCTCCCACCTTGAGTGTCACCTGCATCTTAACAAGCTGTTTGTCACCAGTGCTGCAGGGGACTGGATGGGATATTCTGGTGTCTGTATTCATTAGCTTCCTCTGAAACTTGTTCACTCCTCGATCTCTGAGTCACCACTGTTTGCGACAAACAAGAGAAGAGAAGCCTCAACTTAGGTATTGACAGGGCTTCTCAGTTAGTTTCCATCTTGGGAATCTCAGGATAGATCTCAGGAGATCTAAATTTCTTGAAATTAACCTGCTAGTTATACCAGCCCTCGGACTCGCTATGTTTTGGCCATACAAAAAATAAAAACCTTGATTAAATGGAAGAACCCTCCAAATTTCTGCATGCTTATTTATTGAACATAACCTAATACTTAGCAAATTGGCACATTGCTGCACTCTCTTAGCTGAACATACACACAGCAATAGGCTCTTAGTGGCTTTTATGTTCAATTGCTAATTTTTAGCTTCTATTTGCAATTGATTTGGGTCTGTTGCCTCCAGCTGAAGAACAGTAATTACAATACACTATATTGTTATATGCAAAAGTCACTTTGCTAAGAAAGAATGCCTGCCAACAAAATAAATTTGAAGGTAACTCAAGTTTTTTAATCAACGTGGTTGCTGCAATGTATACTCAGGCTGTACAGATGACTGATGCTTATTAACCACTCGGTACATTAATTTGCGCTGATCTAATCAAGCTATTTTTTTGTGTATGCGAGAAACAGTTTTTATCTGTCTGTCAAAGTATACATGACAGGGCGTAATTAAATAGTTGATTGAAGGACATCAGCTGAGGAAGTGTTAAATACATGTCTGTTTGTCCAACTTCACATAAAAAAAAGACTAATTATTGCATGGTGGGTTAGGTGGGTCACGCACTGGACGCGTCAGGCAGATGACATGGCACATTCTAAACAATTGTTTTCTATGAAGGCATGTATTTTGTTTGTAACACAATGTATTTTCAGTTAAAAGTATATAATTTTGTAGTTTAACAGCTTGAATGAAAGACCTATTAAAGGCTTCATACAGAGAAATTAAATAATAAACATTGCCCTTTCTAATTGTTCAGTTTGCTTGGTTACACCAGTTTTATACACTGACCTGCAAACTCATCATCATCACTTTGTAAATCCTTTTTTTCTCTCTCTCTCCCTCTCCAATTTGGAATGCCCAATTCCCAGTTGCACTAAGTCCTTGTGGTGGCGTAGTGACTCCAGGTGGTGGAGGATGAATCTCAGTTGTCTTCTCGTCTGAGATGTCAATCTGCTCATCACGTGGCTTGTTGAGCGTTATCGTGGAGACGGCGCGTTGAGGCTTCACGCAACTCTCCGTAGCATCCACGCACAACTCACCACGCATCCCACCAAAAGCGAACCACATTATAGCGACCTTGAGGAGGTTACCCCATGTGACTCTACCCTCCCTAGCAACCGGGCCAATTTGGTTGCTTAAGAGACTTGGCTGGAGTCACTCAGCACACCCTGTGCTTTCATTCTTGATGAAATACAAAAACCTTCAAAACCTTATCACCCGTTTGTGGTCTCCCAACACTATTATGCCAGACTTTTAAACAGTGACTAACTGTGTGAATTGGAAAGCATGCAAATTAGGCTTCTAATTTTAATATTATCGATGCTTCAAAAATATACAGATGTGCCGATCAATAATCTATATATCGATAATTTATGACATCCTGACTCAGATTAAATCTGATTGACATTTTTATTTATTTTTTTAAAGTGACATTTGTCTTATTTATTTTTATCTTAAACTCTCCTCCTAGCATCTAAACGATGTGACTGTTAAGCAGCGGAATATGAAGAGGGCCAGGTTTGCATTTTCAAGCTGTTTTCATTTTTGATCCTTCATTTGTGGTTACATCACTTCAAGGTCCTCTCACAACCTCTTCATTGTCCATGTCCTTCAACTATTCTTCATTTGCCTTTTATCTTTATGCCTACATTCACTCTCCTGACAAGGTCTTTTGAAGCTCGGTCATGAGTGCATATAATAACAGCATTGTGATTCACTGATCTTCTACTGGAGCAAGTGGACCCTCCTTTCTAAAGCGAGGCACTTTTTAAAACCAACAGCACTGACAACGATTAGCCTGACTCTGTCCTGGCTAATGAGCTCGTTGTTAATGTTTAATGTCTGTGTTCCACTGCATGCAAGAGTTTTAAACCCCAGCTTAAAACTCTGCTCGAGGGGAAATGTGCCACGCTGGGGTTTTGTGCCAGAGCATGCTGATGACTCTGTTAGTTAGGCACTTACAATCATGTCCCAATTCTTTGGCCTGAAGGCCGGAGCTCAGGGGATTATTATGAATGCTTGGATTTGGCTTAAAGGCCAAGAAACGTTTCATCTCCAACCTGTGAGCACTGCTCACTAGATGCTGTGCCTCTATTACTTACAATATTTGAGGGCCTACAAGATTGGACATGTGGGTAAGCTACTGTCTCTATCTGCTGTCTTAGACTCGTCTATCCAAGCCAGTTTAAAGTCTTATACTCTTGTATGCTCTCCAGCACAAAATGAGGGTTGAGCTATTTAATGTAGAAATAATGTTTGCAGACAGAGCACATTTTAATTTAAGCCATTATGCCATTTGTTGCAGCCGTTGAATAGAAAAATGCCGTTATACAATTTTAATGTTTGCTTAACCTTTACTTTCTCAGAGAAGCAGTGAACTTGATATGCTTCAGTAAAAAAAATAAAAAATTCAAAAGTGTAATCTAATGGAAAGATGGGCAAATATCCTTTGTTAAATGAGGGTGTCTGGCAAGTCGATGAATAATATATGATAATGTTGTATGTCAGCACAACGAAGTACCATTCTCTTGAATGAATAACACATGTAGCCCTTTTCTCATCTTCTCTCAATCATGCAGGAGTGAGAAGACACCAAGAACTCTGTTGATTGTGAAGCTGATCTGAAGATCTACATGATCGTGTAGACCTGAAGGTCCATGAAAACTGCTGATCAGAAGAGATCAAGAAAGACTGGAAGTCAATCAAAGAAGTAAAGAAGGAAAGCTTCATTGGATTGGCTGAAGGAGGGAACCAAAGGGCTGGATGCTAGCCTCTATTCATTCTAGAAGCTCCCAGGTTCCTCAGAGATGGCCTCCAACTTCAATGACATTGTCAAGCAAGGCTATGTCCGCATGCGGAGCAGGAAACTGGGGGTGAGTAGAAAGGAAGAGTTTAATCTCTGATGGTCTCAGAATGATTATTTGTTTTGTTGAACCTTTAAATAAGTAGGTTACAATGGTGTGGGCTGGGTCTTGTGCTAGAAAACATCATGTTTTAGCTTGTGTTTGTTGAATTTACTTAAATGGAGCAATATAGGCAGGACTCAATAGAACTCAATACTTATGTGGTTTAACATTTCATTCAAATCAAATGGGATGCCTTGTGTAACATATTGGATAATTGTATGTTTTGGAAGAGATTGAGCAAATTGTTCATGGGAACAGTTTTGTTAACCAGTAACGATGCAGGATCTGGACGGATGACAGAAAATAATTTAACCTCATTACAGCGTCCTCTGACAGGAACTTCAGTCTCGCATGGTCTGAGAGCATCTCCTCTATCACTGCTGCTCCCTGTTATACATTATATATTATGACTTGTTGTTTTGCCTTTGGTCAAAAATTGTATTCCTTTTTTTTGTCATTAGCGTTGTCATTTTCATTAGCATATTTACTTTGCTTTATTTGCATTACAATCACTGCATTACATATTTTCTTTTCTGCTTATGCTTTTATGATTAAAGCCATATGCTTTTACTATGTTTATATACTGCTGAAATCAATTTTGAGCAGCCAGCCCCCTCAATGTTTCCAGTATTGCCATCTATAGTGACTTTTCTTGAGTGCCGGTTGAGTGCATGCATAGGGTCGATGGATGAATTATGTAGTCAACAGGATTGTGGTAACTGGGTTGTGACAAATGGACTCCCTGGGGGAACACTGTGCTAAATTATGAGTTCAAATTTTATCTCTTTTACTTTCTTTCTTTTACTTGCCCTCCCCTTCTTCACTTTTTCTGTCTCTGTTTTCACTCTCTTCTTTTTTTTCTCTTAGTCTCTCTCTCTTCTTATTTATATCTTTTTCTATTTGCACATCTTTGCATCTGTATGTGTAGGTCTGGTTCTCCTTTTTGCTTTCCTGTGCTATGCAAACTCAAAACGGGCACCGTTCCTCCCTCATTGTTTAACAAATGGCTTCACTAATTGTAAGTCAATTTCCTTTGTCTATTTATTATTATGCTTGTGCACGTAATGCAAGCACAATATCATAAATCCCCGCTTATGCACAGCTAATACTATTTACATCCATGCTGCTCCTGCTCTCTGTTCTGATTTGGCAGTGGCACGGCGTGCATTTTCATTTCTGCCTGAGCTGTGACAAGGCACACACAGAAATTTCTGGAAGTTGTATTGACTACTTGTTTTTATTGCTTTGTCTAGTTAGATATATGTTTTCCTTATGAGAGAGTGTTTAAAAAATTGCCTAGTCATAAACATACATGAATAAATCCTGTTAAAATAAAGCCAATTGTGGTGGAATTAAATTATCATTGAAACTCAGCAGCATGCCTCATTATGAAACATCACCGTTGATCCTAATGTTAATGAGAGGACCGCCAGTGGACTTTTCTCCCTTAGTTTGGTTAGTTTAGGCATATAGGAACAGGACAATTGCACTAAAATCCACATCAAAACAATCAGTCCGAGACCACCTGGACAATGTAGTCTCAGTCTGGTTACAAACACACTCTGAAGCTGTTCACATGTGGTGAGAATGCAATCCGACCCAACATTTTTATTTGTATGTACCAATATAACAATGCTTAGTAATAAACAGCAGCATTTACCTTTTTTTACTAAACACTTTAATACATGTAAAATGTCACATTGCGACTTCTGTGAATATTTTTGAGTGATGACGCAAAATGGTTGAGACAGTGTCTTGAAACGGACCATTTGTAAACATTCAAGTTCTTACCAATTCTGTTTTATCTACTGAAGAGACACTTGGGACTTTAAGCAACAGCTGTAGACCGGATGGCTACGACAACTGAAAGTAAACTGATCAACTGACGTAGACAAGCAAAAATCACTAAGCAACAATATAGAGGATGAGGGAACAAAGCAATCATTCATTCATAAAACATCATTAAAACAGTGAGAGACATGTTCCTTTTTAGTGTTTAATAATAGTATACTGTAAGAAGTAAGGCTCATAGTGTCAATAAGTTTAAAAACCTAGATATTATTATTACTATTTCTCAATTTGTTTTTATTCAAAGTCTATTCTAACCAACTATGGGTGAAAAATCAAATATGAGTTTTGAGAATGATGTTTAGTCTTCTTACTGTGTTCACTTTGCATCATCTCGTGTAAAACATGACAATTACTTACCTAATCTGTCACATAGTATTGACTACAGCAAAGTAACGAGACATGTCTCCCGTAGTAGACAGTCAGGGCCGTACTAACACACGGGCTTACCTAGGCTTAATCTCCGGGGCGGGGGGGGGCCCAAACTCCCGGGGGGTGACCCAGTCACAGCACCTGCCAACCTATTCGGCCCTGTTGCTGTTTGTGGGAAACAGTGATATAAACATGGAGGCGACCCACAATGCCATTTGTGTATGACTAGTAGGGCCCAGGGGAGCAGTAACCTACTATTGGCCTAAAACAGCTTTGTCTTAACACTTTCATACTTGTGAGTCACGAGACTAGAAAGGATATTAAAGATGTTGCTTGATTTGATATCAACAGCAAAAAGCATTGCAGATTTGAATATATAATATATCGCCCATCCCAATTTCTTATCGTTTTAGATCTTTACATCCCCTCCCCCTCTTTCCTCTCTTTCTCCTTACATTCTCTTCTTCACCTCCCTCGTCAAGATCCCTGTGCAACTCTAGGGACCGAATTAGCCAGAATGTGTGTGCCTCTATCTCTCTGTCCCTTTTTTCATTGTCTATCTCTGCAGTCCACTTAGAGACCAAGAGCCTCAATCAGACTAATCAGAGCGCTGTTTAGCATTCTGCTCGGTTTCCAGCAGCCCCATATCGCTGGCCTCACCACCATGCTGGAATCACCCTAATATCTCCTCAGCCACTGCCAGCCCTTTTGAGTGCATTTGCGATCGTAAGCAGCCCAACACCAGGCATCACAATTATGAAATAAACCCTAGATTTTAGATGGGGAGGATTTTAGATAAAAAGAAAAATGGACATGCATTCTAATACCATGATTTTGCCATGTACGTATGAGAGATCAACTAAAGATCTTTAGCCTTGACTCAATAGCATGCGAACAGCACACTAATCACCAGGGTCGAAACTTTTTTGTCTGACAAAATCAGTCTAAGCTTTCCAAATTACCAAACTGCCCCCAGTGGTCAAAGCTGGATCTACAGTCATGCACATGAGCAACTTCACAACTGTAATCTTTCTCTTACTTTGACTTGTGAGGTGAAATCGCAACACATCCAATTTTCTTGCCTTGCCAGACCTATGACTACAGTACAGGTCTGGACTCTATAGCAGGTTTACTTTGCCAAGAACCACCCATTTAGACAAGTAAAGCCAACTGGCATGTCAAAGGAATAGTTCACCAAAAAAATTTAACTTCTCTCATTATTCACTTACCCTTATGCCATCCCAGATGTGTATGACTGTCTGTCTTTAGCAGAACACAAATGAAGATTTTTAGAAGAAGATGGAGCTCTGACAGGTCCTTATAATGGAAAGTACTGAGGTGCCACCACTTTGATGGTCCAAAAGTCGCATTTATTCAGCATAAAAGTAATCCTGTTGACTCCAGTCGATCAATTAATGTCTACTGAAGCGAATCGATAGGTTTATGTAGGAAACAAGTCGATGATTCAAAAGTTTTTAACTTTTTGTCGCTTCCATCCATGGCTTTGATGCTGTTTGAAATGGCCGAACGTGTAACGTTTGTTCTTTTGTTGTGAATAAGAGCCGCTTCTGAATTCTCGCGTGAACTCGCCGACACGCTTACATCACACTTCAAATCAGCTGCTGGCAGGAAGCACTATTTAAAACTTAACGTTTTAATTATTTATTTTTTACTCAAACTTAGCGATTTGCTTCAGAAGACATTCATTGATCGACTGGAATTGTGTGGATTATTTTTCTGGTGCCTAAATATGACTTTTGGACCATCAAGGTGCTGGCACTTCTATAAGGACCTGACAGGACTCTATCTTCTAAAAATCTTCATTTGTGTTCTGCTGAAGGAAGACAGTCATTCACATCTGGAATGGCATCTGGGGAAGTGAATAATAAGAGAATTTTAATTTATGGGTGAATTATTCCTTTAAGCGACCAAGTTTTGTCATTAATGGGTAGTTAGGGGTGGATTTATCGG
The DNA here is from genome assembly GCA_032164185.1 of Moxostoma hubbsi. NCBI lineage: Eukaryota > Metazoa > Chordata > Actinopteri > Cypriniformes > Catostomidae > Moxostoma > Moxostoma hubbsi. The sequence continues at coordinate 35,896,532 of JAVLUX010000003.1, read as the reverse complement.
AGATATATCATACCATAATAAAAGACCAATATGGGGAAATAAATAACTTTTATATAATGGTGCGTGAGTCTCCACAGGCGATTGCACAGAAAACACACTAGAGAATAGCAGAAAATGAGTAGAGAGTCAGTACAGCACAGAAAACATCATTATAGAGAATTCCACAGCCATAACAAAGTAAACAAAGCAGAAAATGCAGCTCTGCTCATGGATTTACTTTCTACTACGTGCCTCAAATGCAACTCTGAATATCTTATAATATAAAAAGATTTGATGTCAGTAACTTGGCAAATTCTATGATACTTTTGTCCTCAAAAGTGCTCATTCTATCAACATGGAACCTTGTGTACATAACTCGGCTTCCAGGCGGACTGATAAAACGTCCTGTGTGCATCTACTCTCGTAAGTTCCATTGAACCGGCCAATGAGATAACCTTTTACAGTTGCGTGTTTTTTAAGCATCAGACAATTAGAGAACGTACTCGGGCAGTCTGTGGGGATGCTGTCTGAGGCAGAGACTAATATACCCCTAACCCTGTGATCATGTTGCTAACAGACAGGGACCTGAATATTTGTACTAAGGAAATCCCCATCAGATTTCAGTGGACAAAGTCAAAGTTGTTATTTTAAATTTAACCTTGACTGAAAGCAAAAGGCTTAAATTTAGCGTTAAGCAAAGCAACTATTACAGTAGTAACGTTTTTCTTTTGACAATCCCTGGATCTCGGAGGAAGGGCTGGTGATAGCTGAACACTTGACAAAAATGAATTCAGGCCAAGTGCATACAGATATAGGCTTATTACACGATTTATTATCTTCTATGTTTTTTCTCCTTAATTTTTAAACTCCGAATTATCTCAGTGCCTCTGTAAGCATTTATTGTTCCCTTTTATTCTCTCTCTCCTTTCTCTTCACTTATACTGACCTGGTGATAAGTGTTGTGGATTTCTCCATGCATTATTCTCCCATATTGTATACTGTAACTCATTTGCCTTGACTGCCATGCTTGTTAATTCTCCAGGGAGGAGATTAAGGATACATATTATGTTTTAATATAAAGAACATGACAATGTAAAGATAACTGCCTGTTAGAACATTGAGGGGGGATTTCACTAATAATTAATTGCACTCGGTCTGTGCTGGTTTTGCACCTGATTCACTAAAGGAATTATTGCACTCAATCTTTGTAGAAACCAATTTGCATGCACAATTCTGATCTTGCGGGCCAATTCTTAGTGCTATATAGTGGAGGATGCAGCAGGCCACCACAATCTGATACAATGTGGCAGAACTGAACAGCAGCACTGACTACTGTGTTCAAGACATCGCTGGACAATTTTTGTGAATGAAGAGAAACAGAATTTGCATAGAATGGAGGCCTGTTTGTGTTGAAAAGAATGACAATGAATTAATTTAAATATTCAGTTTCAGCACTGATTAGGCCTGCTTAAACAATTTTGCGGTTTGTTAGTAAATAAGACGCAGGTTTTTGTGATGAGCACCTGGAACAAAAGTGACTATAATGAAATTGCCCCCAAGTACTAATACAGAGTAGAAACATTGACCCTTACAAAAAAGCATGGTTACTGTACTTTCCGACAAAATACCATAGTAACTACAATTGTTGTTACCGCTGGAAAACCATAATAGCAATATCACATGAGCAAGAGTGCTGTTGAACTGAATCAGGGGTGGATTTAGGAACCCGCACTCATTGGTTGATTTATTAATTGTTTGATTTATTTGATTGATTTTATTCATTTATTGATATTTCTGTTTTAGTTGAAAGTGGTGGCTAGAGTCAAGTAATCTTAGTTTAATTTTAGTAAATATATCTGTTGGAACTATGGCATTTTTATGAAATTAGTGTATTTTATTATTTATCAATTTATGGTTTCCATTATACATTTTAAATGCACCAAATTTGTGTAGGCCTATTACTGTTGTACAGACAAATACAAACAGCAGTGCAAAAAGAACTGTCTCACACACACAGTTTGTCTCTGCTGATGCTGTTGCACAGTCTGTTTACAGGGGATTAGTGGAACCTCAGGGGACAATATGATGCAAACAAGGGATCAATCTTTTACCTGCTGTGAATGGAAAACCATGCAGCAAAAAATTTAATTTCTCCATATTATTATATATGAATGCAGGTCCAAACATTTGAGTGGCAATGACAATACGGTCATTTTAGATGACCAAATTTATATTTAATAATTTAAGTGGTCCAAATTATTGTATGATACTGTCATTCATAGATAATATGTTTTACAACAGCATGTGGGTTTGCTTGTTAAGCTCTTTAGCCTTCAGGTGCAATGCAGTCCTGTCATTATATAAGCATGGTGATTAATGTAATGTTTATGACTATGTGTGAGTCAGAATTAAGCTTTTTGAGAGAACAGCACAGTCTTCACACTAGGGGATTTGATCAGAGTCTAAACAAATATATTGACTTTTCATCGTTCTGAATTATTACAGAAAAAAAATTGCTGTTTCTTTTCCCAAGCTTGCTTATGCTTTTAACCATAAACACTCCCTTGTTTATTCTCTCTCTCTCTCTCTCTCTTTCTCTCTCTCTTTTTTTCACTCTTTCTTTCAGTATTGTTTTGCATCAATTATAGGGTCCAAAAATAACTGATGACTTCAATAAAAATTAAAAGTTCTCAAGGGCATAGTTCACACACAACTTTTGTCATTCCCTCATGTTGATCCAAACCATGATAGGTGTGGGTGAGAAACAGATTCATATTTAAGTATTTTTTTACTATAAAAGTGGTGATATGGATAAAGAATGCAAATTGCCAAAAACAATAGAAGAAAATAAAAATGAAAGTATTGTAATTGTAAATGCCGTTCAGTAACCACATTTATTTTTTAAACAGGCAAACTATTTTCTGTGGCAAACAACATTATGCCACAAATGATGTTGACTGAGCTTTTCATGTATTGAACCTAAAACAGTCTAAAAAGTTTTTGTTACACATGTTACACATTGTTACTATTATACATTATTTTAACAGTATGTAAGTACAAGGAGCTGTACAATATATTTACACAGTAATTACATGTAGTCCATTAATATTACTCAGTAATTATATAAGTTAATACACAGTAACATGAACACTAAATTAAAGTGTGACCTATTGCTTTAACTTTAATGTTCTTACTGTACATTGTGATTTACACCACTTCATGTTGCAGTTCCTAAAAAAAAAGTTACCAGCCAACTGGCCAGTTGGCTGGTATTTACACACCAAGGCCTTTTTTAACACAATTTGGCACTTGCAGAGTTTTAATTATGGACCCAGATTATGTGTATGTGTATTTCAGATCTATCGGCGCTGCTGGCTGGTGTTTAAGAAGTCATCCAGTAAAGGACCTCGCCGATTGGAGAAATACCCTGATGAAAAGTCGGCCTACATTAGAGCTTGTCCTAAGGTACACTTTCCACTGCAAAAGTGTAACTGACTTTTAATGTAAATGAAATGTCACAAGAAAAATAAAACATTCAAGCAAAATGTTCAAGTGTCACTTTAGTTGTCCAGTTATACTGGCAGCCATTTAGAGCACATTCATTATGCTAGAACTGGAGGAACAGATTACAAAAATGAGCTGAGCTGTGTGTATGAATGGAGGGAGGGATAGTTCACCCATTAATGAAAATGTTATCATCATATACTCAACCTCATGTTGTTCTACACTAATTATTTTATTTCTAGTATTTTAGAATAAAGTATGTTATGTCTCAGCCACCATTCACTTTTATTGCATATTTCTATACAATATAAAATAGAAGGAACAACATGAAGGTGAGTAAATGATGACATAACTATCACTTTAAGGCAAAAGACCATCCAAACATCAAACAATGCATGAAGTAACATTCATCCACACATAAAAGCCCAGACACACACAGAATTGTATAAACTGTTGTCAAACACAGATGAAAACACAAATGATGAATAAAATGATCCACATAACCACTCCGCTTCCTCCAGTCTCATTTGCATTTTTCACTGCCCTCTGCTACTCCCACAACCTGCTATAGACCATTAAATGTACTTGAAGGATTTGAGTGGAGGACACAAGTACATTTCTAAATGATGCATTGCTAATTGTTCATGATTTTATCTGTATAACTTGTCTCTGTAAACTTGTTGCATTTTAATGTTCACACAGGTGACAGAAATAAGTAATGTGAAGAATGTGACAAGATTGCCTCGTGACACCAAGCGGCAAGCCGTGGCCATCGTCTTCACAGATGATACTTCTCGAACCTTCACTTGTGAATCAGGTATATCATCCTTTACTAAAGTTGTGGTTTTCTTTTCTCTCTGTAGACGCTTATGAGGACACTTAAAAAGCCTCTCATTCTTTACATTTGTAACTTCTGAAATGATGACGTGTAACTGTCAGGCACATTGAGGAGCTGAATCTCCTAGTGTAGTGGTTCGCTTTGGTTGCAACCCAAAAATGAGTTGCATTTCTGTTCAGAATTTGCAAACAAGGATAAACATTGTTTGGGCTGACCACATTTGTGTGTTAAATTATTCAATTAGTACATTTCAAGGTTTTATTCTAGTGACTTTTTTTCTACTTTTGCACGTGAAATGATTTTATCTTAAATGTCCAATATAATCTTGGGCCTGAAGCAAAACCTGTTGAGAGCCACTGTCCTAGTGTATGTTTTATTCATTGAACATTCATTGACTGAACATATTTATTCATTAACATCACTGAAATCTTCTGGTTGTCATACCAGAGCTGGAGGCTGAAGAGTGGTTTAAGACCTTATCCATTGAGTGCCTGGGGTTGCGTCTGAATGACATCAGTCTTGGAGAACCAGACCTTCTGGCCGCTGGCGTTCAATGTGAACACACAGGTGAGAGAGGTGCATTCTTATGAGCTCCTTTCCAATAGTTTGTCTCACATCAATAATATGCCTCTCCTTTTGATTTTGATGTAGTGATAACATGGTAGCTCTTCCTTTAACCTAGTGGCCTTTCTGTTCATCATGTACCTGTTAACCTGTTCCAGTTGTCCAGAATTAATTATTTCAATGGGTTTTCTTATAGAGCGCTTTAACGTGTTCCTGCTACCCTGCCCTAATCTTGACATCTACGGCGAGTGTATGATGCAAATCACGCATGAAAACATCTACCTTTGGGACATTCACAACCCTCGCACAAAGCTAGTAACCTGGCCGCTTTGCTCTCTGCGACGCTACGGACGGGACGCTACACGTTTTACCTTTGAGGCTGGCAGGTAAAACACCTTTAAGATATGTAATTCAAAGGCAATTGTGAAACAAGAACTTGTATTGTGTATTTCAGTTCTCTCTGTGAGCAGTATGAATGCATGATTTGGCCCATATGTGGAAGCAGAGTTGAAACCCATTGAACTGTGGACCTCCTAAAGGGATTTATTAAGTAGATTACAAGGAATTCAGTGGCAGATTAGGTGGTTTTATCTCTCTCAGTGCTTTGATTAAATAATATAAGAAAATTCACATCACCAGCTGGATGATGCCCTTTGAGAGAGAAGAGGATACTTTTTTCTAGAGAGGTTAAGTGGTATAACCCTGCCCCCTAGTGGGTATTGTAATGCTGTTATGTTAGTGAATGGGTTCATTCTTTCCAATACATTAGTACAGAATCACAAAGTCTATTTTTGTTTGTTTCATTGTACATTTCTCTTTTGTTAAAGACATGTGTTTGTTGTCATGTTAGGCTATGTGACAGTGGGGAGGGCCTGTATACTTTCCAGACACGGGAAGGAGAGCAAATCTACCAAAGGGTTCACTCTTCCACACTAGCTATAGCCGAGCAGCATAAGAGAGTGCTCATGGAAATGGAAAAAAACAGCAAGGTAACCATAGCGTAGTCATATGCACACACCACATTTACACAAATACAGTATATACACATACAAAGACTCTGTATGTGAGTTTTCAAACAAAGCTGGGGAGAACTTACCTTTGATACTGCACTGATAATGCAGTTCAATACTTTTTATTCTTGTCTTACATCTTTTAAAACTTTAGAGTCAATGTAAGTGCCAAGTCATTTCAATCTAATTGCATACCGTCTCTACTCTACCTTCTCTCTCTCTTCAGCTCTTATCTAAGGGTTCAGAGGGGACCTCCTACCCCTGCACCCCCACAGCAATCTTACCACGAAGTGCTTTCTGGCACCACATCACTGGAACACAGGCTGGGGTGGACTCTGCCAATGGTAAAACAGTAACAGGAGATTTGAAACGCATTCTTTTTTACTATGTGCTATTTTGACTATTGAAAGAATTATATATTGTTCAGGCTGGTCAATATTTGGCCAGTCAGCTTTCAGCATCGGTCGATAACTTTGTCTGCTTGAAGTTTTAGCTCTGACTTGTGTTAGGTCCAAAATCTACTTACAGCAATGGATAATGCTAAATGTATGTTTTCAAATACTTTTTGTTAATTTTGAGTAAATATAGAGTATTAAACTTTGTTTAATTTCAGTGTATATGTATCAATTGCTATATTGTTAACACTTTACGATAAAGTTGTATTAGTTAACATTAGTTAATGCATTTGGTATCATGAATAAACAGTATTGATTAATCCTGGTTATTAGGGCTGGGTATTGATACAGATTTCCCGATTCGATTACGATTCACAAGCTCTCGATCAGATTTAGATTCATATGGGTATATAACAGTTATAATGTACCTTTTGCTTACATATGAAATAAATTATCTCACAGCTAATGCTGTTAATTACACCTTCTTACTAGGTACATTATGCTTTTTACAAATTAACAAATCAATGCATTTCATCAATAAATCAGATAATATATCTCATACTATTTTTTGTTACATGTTATTGTTTAATTGCATAAGTTCTACTATTTACAATATTTACATTGATTTGTTGAACATGTGCTAAAACCAGTGCTGTGTCTAAGGAAACCCGGCATTTCTATAAAGAGTGTTTGTAATAAGCGCAAGTTAACAGGAGAGGGCTCAAATTACTTTATCTTATCTGTGCCATGCATGATTAAAATTAAAATATATATATATATATATATATATATATATATATATATATATATATATATATATATATATATATAAAAGAGACCATATTCAGTGACATAGGGGTCGTGTGGATCTTGTCTTTGGACACACATTAGACGGAATAACTTTTACTCTCAACACACAGTGAAAGATCTTGCTCCTAAATGTTCCACCACTGTACTACACAATTGAAATTTAAACATTTACCAGCTAGTTGTCAAATATATAAATTTTAGTCACATAGCACAAAATTTGGTTACAAATGTGAGTGATTTCCTTTCATTGTGGAGGATTGTGTTGCACACAGAGTAAAAGATCGATCTTGGGATTTAAGAATCAATATCAGGATTGTTCAAATGAAGATTACGATGCATTGGAAAATCTATATTTTTACAAATCTTTTCTGGTCATTGTTAGTTCATGTAAGTTCATAGTGCATAAACTAATGTTAACATATGCAAAGTCTAAAGTTATTAGTATGTATAGAAATCAACATTTACCAAGATTAATAAATGCAATAGAGTAATGTTCATTGTTGGTTCATGTAAACTATTGTAGTTAACTAATTTTTACAAATACAACCTTATTGTAAGGTTGAGTTCCAGCTATATCATACATATATCAGCAATATATTGGCCAGCCTGCTGTCTAATTATTAGCATCGGCCATTGAAAAGCCATACTGGTTTACTACTAACTTAGACCTTCCCTTAAACAACCCTCATCCTCATGCAGGTGACATTTTTGGTGATAGTCAACTGGGAGCGGACACAGACCTCTTCTCTAAACACCTTCCTCCAGAACGTCACTCAACTCTTCCTGTGGGCCACGCCTGTTCCCAGCCCCCGACACGCTACCCCGTTTACCCCACAGAGTGAGCAACTTAGCAGAGAAACGTAACAGATTTTACCTCTAGACCGCCCTCCACACTGCGTTTTGCTCTAAGTTTTTCCATCAGCTCTTCTTCATCAAGGGCCATGAGCCAGATCCATGCTGCCTCAGCCATCTCTGAGTCTGCCAGTGATGCTGAGGGGACTTTCTGTGGAAAGAGGGAATGCACTGTGAAGCTTGCAGTGCTTTGATTGGAGCAGGGCCCACAGCCCCTAAAGACAGACTTGAGTGATCAGTAAAAATGCTCATATGTTTATTGAACTGACTCCGTTGCCTTCCCAGTCCTATGTGGACAGACTTGCTGGGTTTTGTGGGAGTAGACACTATAGGTTCTTAACACTTATCAGTAGTATCTCATATTCTAACTCTTAATGCACGCTTTTCAGCCCTATGCATGTCCCCTGAGGTTGACAGCTTAGCAATGGAGGAATTTCATAGACACATATAGAAGTCCCCTTGATGTGGTCTAAATGCAAAGAATTCTAAGAAACAATGCAGACCCAGCAGAGGGGCCTCCAACTCAACTGATTTTCAACACTTTCAGCTTGAACATTTCTGCTCTTCAATAAGAGCAATCCAGAAGTGTGTCTTGATTAAAAGCTTTAATCATAACCTGATTGGACTGCCTGTAAAAACCCCCAAGCCCAGAGGACTCGAGCACTTTGTGAGGAATTTCTAAAATTGGCATTTTGTACATTTGTCAGTTTTTCCCTCCTTTTCCGTTTATTCAAAACAACTTCAGCAGAATGTTATAATGTACAAAACTGTCTTTCCAGGCTGGGTCTCTTATGTTGTGTATAAAGAAAGCCATTTGGATGAATGTGATCGTTAAATGCTTTCTCTTCTAGATTCGTCCATGTGATTTATGTTGTTGTTTACATTTTCAAGGAGACCAATCCACCATATTACCTAGAAGGTATTGGAAGGGTCAGAGAATGGGAAACAAAATGTATGGATATGCCCCGTTGAGGTGCAAGGTGACATCTCTGTTTTTATGAACTATTTATTTATTTATTGAAGTTTACCAACAAAGCACAAGACAAATTGCAGTGTACAGTGGTTTTCTTTTTGCAGCTCAACAATTCTGTATTATAAAGGGTTTATACTGGCACTGCAAATGAGGAGAGGAATATCTTAAATAAGAAGGGAGGCCTCACACAAGAAATGTCTTTTTGATTTCTTTCTTATTTCCAAAGGCAGTAATTTCCATGAAATTATGTGTATCACCAAGGTTTACCATTGTGATTTTATTTAGCAGATATCTACAGTATATTATATGGCTATACTATTTTTAAGATTTTCGACTCATTGTTTCTGTCATGCTGTAGTTAACAGTTCAAAACACCTCAGTATGCAGTTAGCACATATGCTCTGACACAATAAACCGGGTTGCTTACTCAAATCAATTTCCAATTGTTCTCCATGTTCTCCATCATTTCATGATGTCTTTCCACAATCTATATCAATAAATTTGTCAAAATGGCTGAAAATAAACAAGACAGCACAGTATGCAACCCAAATCAGCATACGTGTAGTCTCTGTGAATGGTTTGTTTAACTTCTTTTCTGGCCCAGATGAGGTTTACATTACAGTGTTATGAGCATTACAGTATTTGGCAGACACTATTTAGTCATTCAATACTGGAATTTATTAACTCATGTATATACAATAAAGAAGACTACATGTAGGATAATAATAATAATTATTATTATTTTTATTGTCATTTTTTATGCATGTTTTCAATAAACTGTTAATTTTATTTTATATGTCCAAGTGTGAGGCAGAATTAGCTACTGTTTGATCATCTCATGATTTTGCATTTAGATAAAGAAAAGATGGACTTTTTTCATGGTGTCCCTGCAGAGAGCTCACAACTTTTCCAGCAGTTAAAGCATTTGACAGAAATAAAGAAGTGATGCTGAAGTAATTATCATTATAAATACAGGGGCAATAAAAAGTATGTGAACCCCTTGGAATTAGTTGGTTTTCTGCATCAATTGGTCATAAAATGTTATCTCATCTTTATTAGAGTCACAAGTACAGACAAACACAATGTGCTTAAGCTAACAACACAAAACAATTATAATCTTTTCATGTCTTTGTTTAATGGGATGTGTTAAATATTCACAGTGCTGTGGAAAAGTTAAGTGAACCCTTGGGTTTAATAACTGGTCGATCTTCCTTTGGCAGCAATAACCTAAACCAAGCATTTCCAGTAGCTGTGGATTAGACCTGCACAACATTCAGAAGGAATTTTTGACCATTCTTCCTTACAGAACTGCTTCAGCTCAGCCATATTCTTAAGATATCTGGTGGGAATGGCTCTCTTGAGGTCATTCCACAGCATGGAAACACAACATTAATGTCTGGGCTTTGACTGGGAGACTCTAAAAGTTGGACTTTCTTTTTTTGTAATAATTCTGTTGTGGATATATTCAATATTTTGGGTCATTGTCCTTTTGTATCAGCCAACATCTAATGAGCTTCAGCTGGTGCACAGCCACCCTGACATCATCATGTAAGATATCTTGTTAAACTGAGGAATACATTTTTTCCTTTGGTGGCAAGCAATACAGGCCCTGATGCAGCAAAGCATGCTACTCCCTCCACTGTACTTCATTGCTGCGTATTCTTCCATAACAATTCAGCCTTGGTTTCATCAGTCCACAAAACATTTTCCCAATAGCATTGTGGTGTCAAGGTTGTCTTTGGCAAGCTTCAGGTGCACCACAATGTTTTTGTTGGAAGCAGTGGCTTCCTTTGTGCTGTCCTGCTATGGACCCCATGGCTGTTTAATGTTCAGCATATAGTAGAGTCATGAAAAGATATGTTAACCGGTTCCAATGATTCCTTCAAGTCTTTAGCTACTGTATCACTCTTGGGCTCTTTTATTATCTCAATAAACATTCTGCAGTGTACCCTTTGAGTCAACATGTCTGGATGGCCACTTCTAGGGAGAGTAGCCACAGTACTTAATTGTCTCCATTTATAAATAATTTTTCTAAGTGTGGACCGCTGAATATCAAATCTCTATAAGACAACTTTGTAACACTTTCCAGCTTTATGCAAATCAACAATTCTTGATCGTGGGTATTCTGAGGTCTCTTTTTTTGTGAGGCATGGTCCAAGTCAGCAAATGTCTCTTGCGAATAGCAAAGTCAAAAATTTTGAGTGCTTTTTATTTTAAAAGTAGCTCTAACCCACACCTCCAGTCTCGATACATTAATTGGATGCCAGGTTTGCCATCTCCTGACTCTAAATAGCTTTTGTTGATGTCATATACTTTTTCCAACCTACACTGTACATTTTTGAATGATGTATTCAATATGTACAACAGCAACACAATAGTTTGTGTGTTATTAGTTAAAACAGATTGTGTTTGTTTATTATTGTAACTTAGATGATCAAACCAGATTTTAAGACATATTTATACATAAATGCAGGTAATTCAAAAGGGTTCACAAACCTTGTCATGCAACTGTATAACTCAAGAGTGATGCTACCCTTAAAATTGTACCTCCTATTTCTTCTGTTTCTGTAATGTAGCAAATATCTGAAATACACTGAAATGAAAATCGAGGTGAATGTTGCACTGTAGCTTGTGCAGAGATGCTTTTAAAAGGTCTCTGTTTTGCATTATGCATAATATATTTGATCTCACCGAGTGCTTTCCTTTTGATATCCATAAAAAAAACAATGAATGAATAGGATTTATATTGGCCTGCTGTGTAGAGTACTATACACGCACCAAAAGTTTATATTTATTATGATATCTTAGACGTTTTCACTTGTATTTATTTATTTTTTTCCAGGAGACATTACTAGTGCTCATCAGATAAATGGCCTATTATATTATATATTTGTACATAAACAGCCAGCAGGTCCTTGGAGAGGTTCTGTTTCAAAAGGCTTCGATCTCTGATACTGGTAATTCAAACAGAATGTCCTATTAAATTAGTCTATTTTCATGTCTATTTCTTTGCAAGACAACAGCACTGCTTTAAAGGTAAATGCTGAACTATGTGCTCAATGACCAGTTTAAGAAAGTATGCCATGAGGGCTCAACTAAATAGGCAGAATATTCATGGAATTCTGAGTAGAAAAGTGCTGAAAACTTCATTAACATTGCATTTGTCAGGGATAACGTGTAAAGGAGGGGAGTGATACATTTGTTTTGGAGGTTCTACAGCCGTTCAGATTAACCTCTGAGCATGTTCTCATGAATAGGAACACACTGCATGAGTTTTAGTTGGTAAATATGTTATAAAATGGTAAAGTATTTGGCTGGGTTTACATACTCCTGCTCAAATATAATATTCTCACTCGCAATTAAATATGAAATGGTAAACATGGCAGTTGAGAGGAAATACGTTTTTATATGAAGTTATTGTTTGCATGTCACTGTTTGAAGATAATTACAACAATCATCAATTTGTGTGATCAATTTTCTATTAAAAAAAAAACTCTTAATGCTACAACTAAGTGAACCACGAAGGACCACTCACCATTTTTGTAATTCAGTTTTGTAATCCAGCATAAACATAATTGAATTTAGGGAAATTTTAGCCCAATATTACTCTGATTGCACGATAATTATATTGACCAAACTGCAGAACTCATGGAAGATATATCTAGTGACGCAATGGGGGCACTTCCCTCTCTCTGTAATGTTGTTTCTTTATCAGTTACTACCAACAATTACCAACCAACAGCAGCTCTTCTCAGCTAATGAGACAAGTAAAACCTTTCTTTCCTTTTGTTCCCCCCTGAAATAGCCACTAGTTTCCTAATTGTTTCATTTTTGCCTGCTCTAAAAAGTATATAAAAAAGAATGTTTCAATGAATGAGAGCACTGTTTTCAGTACTTTTCAAGCAGCAAAATATATTCAATATTATTGTCTTATAAATGTATCTAAAAATTATAATTTTTTTATCTAAATAATTGTAACAATAATACCTTTAGTCTCTTTGAATTTGGCCTGGAGCATTTTGATCCAAATTAAGTCAAAATTATTACTGCAATGTCAGAGCATTTGTGACAGGGATTTTCTGCTGACTTTTTTTCCATAGAAATGAATGCATGGATGACTTAAAATATATACAGTGTATATATACTTTATATATTTCAGCTCAATAGAAGTGTCACTTTCACAAGAACTTTTTTATGTTTAAGTGTTTTAAGCTTAAGTCCATTAAGCTTTCTTTCTAAAAAAAACTTTCTTTCTTGTTCTTTTTTTTATAACAAAACTAATTTTGTATAGTAGTTTTATAATGCTTATGTGTGTTTGTGTTTATTAGTAACGTGTTCTGTAACACATCAGACTTAAAGGAGATCCAATTTTGGTTTATAACCATCTTTTGGTTTAAAAGAAAGCAGGTAATCTAGATCAGAATTAGAAAGAACAGACAAGTTCATAAACACTCACAGTAACACTGACATTTTTATGCTAAAACCAAGTTATCTACTTCACCAACTACTCATCATTACTTATTTTTGAAATCAAACATTCATTTTTTGAAATTCTGTGTGCATAATCATATTTCAAGGTTGAATAGAATGTCTGGCTAATAGAATGTTAGCTAAATAACTATAATTTCATGATCAAGATATTCCTCATTATATCACCAAAATACTGGAGTCATGAAAGTTAAATCAAGTAAAGTGATAGTGGGTACCTCCCTCACTCTTCTTCAACAGTTTCTTCCAACCACAGTCTACCAACAGCAACTACTGTCTACAGATTAAGTAGAGTACAGATATGTGTATATAAATCAAATAAATTGTATGATGTACTTGATAATATATCAGGCACATCTAGTAGGCCTAATTGTTAAGTTTTAACAATTTAACCCCCTATACTCAGAACGTCAAAACCAAGTGCTCTGGTCTGTTTTTATTTAGTCTCCCGATCCCCTATCATATTTTTCATCTTAAGAGAAATTTGAAACAGAAATCTACACCACAGAATACTCAAGGTATGCTTCTACATGTTTTAATGCTGATGGGATAATGATGAAATCTAGCAATTGAATTGTGAAGTGATTTCATTACCCTTTATGCTTTTATGCACAAGACTTTGTGAATTACATGTTTTTAAATTTCATGGGTTACTTTCTAGGCTAAAATCGGCACACCACAGCTCCAGAAATAGACCATTTAATGAATAATTCCATCCTTAGGTGACATTTGAGTCAACGGCTCTTCATCAGACAATAAAAAACATGCACAACAACCCTTAAATACTCCGGAACATCACTCAATGGACATCACATGACTAGCCAAGGGTTAACATCAAACATTAAAAATTATAGTATATCAATGTACAATACCCAATAACAAAAAATTCATTTATAAAACAAATAATAGTAATACTTATAAATCACAATGATAGTCAATCACATTTACAGCATCAATCATCATGATAATAGAATAATGAGCAATAATAAAAATAGTAAATAATGATAATAAATATAAAATATGCACATATACACCGATCAGCCACAACATTAAAACCACCTGCCTAATATTGTGTAGGTCCCCCTTGTGCCGCCAAAACAGTTCTGACACGTCGAGGCATGGACTCCAGAAGACCTCTGAATGTGTCCTATGATATCTGGCACCAAGACATTAGCAGCACATACTTTAGGCCAAGTCAACACCTTGAACTCTTTTTCATGTTCCTCAAACCATTCCTGAACAATATTTTGCAATGTGGCAGGGCACATTATCCTGCTGAATGAGGCCACTGCCATCAGTGAATTACTGTTTCCATGAAGGGGTGTAAGTGGTCTGCAACAATCTTTAAGTAGGTGGTACGTGTCAAAGTAACATCCACTTGAATACCAGAACCCAAAGTTTCGCAGCAGAACATTGCCCAGAGCATCACACTTCCTTCGCTGGCCTGGCTTCTTCCCATAGTGTATCCTGCTGCCATCTCTTCCCCAGGTAAACGATGCACTCGGCCATCCACATGATCTTAAAGAAAACGTGATTCATCAGACTAGGCCACCTTCTTCCATTGCTCCATGGTCCAGTTCTGACCCTCATGTGCCCATTGTAGGTGCTTTCGGAGGCCAGTCGTCTAGCCATCACAATTTGGCCCTTGTCAAAGTCGCTCAGATTCTTACGCTTGCCCATTTTTCCTGCTTCCAACACATGAAATTCAAGAACAGACTGTTCACTTGCTGCCTAATATATCCCACCCCTTGACAGGTGACATTGTAACAAGATAATAAATGTTACTCAGTTCACCTGTCAGTGGTTTTAATGTTGTGGCTGATCAGTGTGTATATACACAAACACACTCACGCATAGAGTGTGAATACTTAAGTGATATTTCAGTTTTTTATTTTTTAATAAATTTGCAGTCATTAAAAATATGGGGTATGGAGTGTAGATTGATGTGAATTTTTTTTATATAATTTAAAGCAATTTAGCATAAGGCTGTAACATAACAAAATGTGAAAAATTAAGGTCTGAATTTCTGAATGCACTGTATACAGCTTTTTTGCTGTTGGATGAATGTGCTATTGGTTTACTTTTTTACTTTCTAGGCTAGACCATGTGTACCTAGGTAGGCAACTCGCAACATGTGTTCATGTAAAATTTTATGATTGTGATCTTACAATTTACCACAAGATCTAATTAAAGCCAATCATAAACAAATTTTTTATCATTTCAGTTTAAATATCCAGAGTCCAAGACACAGGAAATGGTTTATCCTGAAACTCCAACCAAGATACCATCCCAAGTGGAATCAAACCACTTTGCAAGGCTAATGAATGATTATAATTGGACATTCGTGGAGAAAGCCTTCTGTCTGTCCTCAGCTGAAATGGTGGTTATCTGGATTCTTTTCTCAATTGAATTTCTTGTCATCTGTCTGGCACTCTTTGGATTGTGCTGTCTGTTCAGATCCGACCAGACTGTTCCCTTATTTGTCATAAACCTCTTCATCTCTGATATCATACAGATATGTCTCAAACCTATTCTGAATTTATGTTCATTTAATATTGTAATTTTGTTTCTCATTCATATTTATATCATCAGCTTAATAGCTAATATTGGCTTCATGGTTTGTATCTCCATTGAAAGATACATTATGATCAAATATCCTGTTTGGTACCGATTTCATCGTACTCTAAAGCATTATGCTCTGATTTGCTTGTTAGTTTGGACATTACCATTTGGATTGATTGGGATCGATGTGATTATTGTACTCAAAGGGCAAATGCAGTTAGCTTTTCTTCTAAGTGTATTTATTTTTGTGATTCCTTATCCACTGGTTGTGTTCTCCTTTGTGGGTTCGTGGCGGGCGCTATCTCATTCAGTCTCAGTCACCCCAGATGAGAAGAAGAGGATTTTGTGGATTCTGGTTCTTGTACTTTTCAATTATACAGTGTTGTTTCTGCCTAACATTGTTCAAAGCACAATGCTCTCAATTTCCATTGAGTATGGACAAAAACATCATTTTAATCATTTAAATGCTGTGTCAGGAATCCTGTTGTATTTAAATCCACTTGCTGACTCTTTGCTGTATGTTTTCATAAGGAAGGATGCTAATAACATGCTTGGATATTTATGTTGTAAAAAGCCAAATGAAAACCAGGAGCAGACAGTGGAGTTCTCCAATTCTTTCTCCCAGAGGAATGAAATAGAAATCAGTGTCCAAACATAAAGAGGGATCGGTCACACTTTAATGTATCAAAAATCTGCCCACACAAATTTGACTAACTGAGCTGAATAGCTTATGTGAGCAAAGTGTGGATAAATACAGTTCACAATATTTCAAGTCAAGTCAAGTGGTTTTTATTGTCGTTCAACCATATACAGTTAGTGCAGTACAGTGAAACAAGACAACATTCCTCCAGGACCATGATTCCTGATTTTGTTCCTCCTCTTCCAAGTATTTTCATGTATTATCCCTATCTATAAAGTGACATAAACATAAAAAATAAAAGAAAAAAATGGAAAACTACTTGGTGTTAAAATGCTCACTTCCATCCCACTAGAAAAGAAACTCTTTCAGTGGAAAAGAGCATGTGAGTAGTGCCAATAAGAAGCTTAAACAGACATAATTTGCATGTTATAGCCCTTTTAATGTAAGTAATAATTTAGCTGATGCTTTTGTCCAAAGCAACAGAACAAACTGATCTCACAGGAAAATCGGTGGTAGAATAATTTTTTTCTGCTAAAATCGATCTATGCTTAACGAATCTAAAAATGCCCACAGTGGCCATAGCTGGAGCTACAGTCTTGCACATTTGCAACTCAGGTGAGGCAATGTGCAAGTGTAAACATTATATGTATAAAACATTTGAATATATGATGTGAAAGACACTGTTTGTCTGCGATTTTCAGAAACCCTTGATTATAATTACAAAACACTTGATCCTAACCCAAACCTAATACCTAACAGTTCTGAGACCAATACACCACTATTTAACTTAAATCTAGTATCTCACACGCCACGACGTGTGAGGTCCATGGTTGAGGTCTGCGCTGTACTGTTTTTTCCATCCCGCACCGAAAACTTGCTGAATTTATCTCCATGTTCACATGATCTCTGCCCACTGTGATTTTCTTCCTTGACCATTCCCGTTCCCACAACCCCGCATTTGTTTCCACAAATAACAAAAGCCATATAAATAGACACCAAGTGTATAGTTTGCTCAACATAACAGGCCACAAGATGGAAATCGAGCGCGCTCGCCGAGTTCCGGCTCAGAGATCTACTGAGGGAGAAAGGTCACATTTAATCCTGGCCAAATTTCTGAGATCATCTGATAAAGATCTCATGTTGTGCCAGGCGAGGAGCAAAGGAAAGCTTTCTTGGAAGAATCATAATATTTTCTTGCTCCAGGACTTTGCAAGTTCGACAAGAGAGAAACACGATCGGTTCAGAGAATGCAAGAAACACTTGCATCAATGTAAGATCGCTTTTGCATTGAGCTGAGAATAGAATTGAAGGACTGTCATAAAGTATTTACATGTCTGAAACAGGTGCTGTCTTTATAGAATCAATGGGTGAGTAAACCATTGGGTGTTTCTTGTGTGATTGGGTCAACTCGCTGTACTTACTCTTGCTTTCAGAGGAAACTAGGCATCATTTTTGTTTCTTTTTGCATTGGCTCCGCCTAGCGGCTGGAGTTTTTTTTTTTTTTTTTGTGAATAACACTCTCCATTAAAGAAACTTTTGCGTTGACGGAAGATCAAAGTTCCCGGATAGTTTGAGAATAGACACTGCGAATGACTGCAAAATATCTACATGCTCACACAAAGGGTGTCTTTTATAAAGTTGACAGACTGAGTAAGTCATGTATATACTTCCATGCAGCCTCCGAGTGAATTGACTTGACCATCCGAGGAACCAAGCCTGTTTTGTTTCTTTTTGTGTTGGTTCTGCCCAAGCGTGCCGCACAAGCCCTCAAAAGTGAAGCCAAAACGTCTCGATCGCCCCCCAGAGGCCGGTCCTAGTATAGGTCATAAACCCCGCCTCCCCATGTTATTCAACGGGACGTGAGACCAACTAAACAATTAAATTACACTTCACATATCTTTTTTCCAAAGACAGTTTCTGTCATTTACTGTAGTTTTTATCACGCTGATGTAATTTCAAGTGTTTGTTTTTAAAATAAGTTTGTTTTTAGTTAGTTATTTGATGCTATAAAAACGGTGCTGTTACGTCATGATTGACAGCTGTGATTGACAGGTTCTCTGAGCGAAGTAGTCACTGAAGCACCAACGGACTTTTTTTCGGGATATTTGGAGGATTGAGGAGATTGGAGCTTTAAATTACATATCTAAATTTCTATAATTAATTATTTCACACCGACATAATGGGTTGATTCTGCGAGAGTGATGCGGGGCCTTGTTTTCGCGGCTTTACTTCCTGCTCACTACTGCGCATGACTGGTCCCGAAAACGCAAGTGCGCAGACTCAAGTTCCAAGATGTCAGCGCCATATCGGGACACTGGCGGCTTCAGTTCTCTCCGATGGAAAAGAGCGAAGGGGCGTCGTCCATCTTTTTTTACAGTCTATGGTTCTGCCTAGCGGCTGGAGCTTGTTCTGTTGAATAACACTGCTTCAGAACAGTTGTGGATGATTCTGTTTGTTCTTTGTGCTTATGCTTCCTGGAGTTTGTTTTGTGGAGTATTTTTACAGGACATTGGTATGATTACGTCATCTGCTGAACTCATAACAGCTGGCTCACTGAACATTTGTTTGTCTGTCCGAGGAAACTGAACTGTTTTATATCGGCTGGAATTTGTTTTGTGGAGGATCACACCTTTGAAACAGTTCTGTGAATGAATCTACACATTCTTTGTGTTCATTCTGCCTACTGGCTGGGGTTTAATTTACAAAGTATTTTCTGTTATGTAATTTTGCCTCACAAATTTTCAAGAAACACACCTTTCCCCGCAAGAAGCTGAAAAATTTGGGAAGATATGGGGTAGACATGTTTTCTTTAGTGCTGGCTCAAGTAAGAGCAGGGGAGTCAATATATTAGTAAATAAAACATCTACAATTCAAATGTCTCAAAGATAAATTAGGGAGAGTAATTATTTTTATTCAGGGGCAAAGTTTATTTTGGCTAATATTTACGCACCTAATGCTGATGATCAGGGCTTTTTTTTAATAAACTGGCACCCCTCATGATATAATATTGGGGGAGACTTTAATCATTTGATGGACTCAGTCCTTGATCATAGTCCTTGATCCCAAGAGCAATAGTGACACTTCACAGGATGTGTAAAATTCTTGCTCTTACAGATATTTGGATAACCCATCTGGTAGGGACTATACATTTTCATCAGTCCATAAGATTTATTCTAGAATTGATTTTATATATATATATATATATATATATATATATATATATATATATATACAAATTCCTAATTTCATCTGTTGTTGATTGCTCAATTGGAAATATCTTCTCAGTCTCAGATCACACCCTGGTGAGTTTAGAGGAGTTGCCATATACAGAGAAAAAGAAATCATATAGTTGCCACTTTAATGTATCCCTTTTGCAAAATCCTGTTTTCCAACAAATGTTAAAGACTGAAATCAATGTTTATATGGAGACCAACTGGTCCTCAGTCTCCTCTGTGGGCGTGGCTTGGGAGGCACTTAAGACAGTTCTTAGGGGTTGGATCACACAATATGCCTCAGTCATCAAAAAATCCAAAGCGCGAGAACATGTGGAGTAGGAAGGAAATATTAAAAGTGCAGAGGCAGAGATGAAGTGCCGTATGTTGTCTGATGGCCTCAGAGAATTGATCCGATTGAAATATAGATATGTATGAACTCCACATTCAGTATGTAAGGGAGGAGATGGAGAGCAATGATGCAGTCAAGTAAGGCTCTTTATATCTCTGCCTTTTCTCAGTTCAATCAAATCAGTGTCACACAAACTTTGTCAACATAAACTTCTCTGAGACTTCAGCTTCACAGTACGTATAAACTTCAATATAAACTCTTCAGCTTCACAATAAACATTTAATAAGACACGGCAGTCACTGGTCACTCGTGTTGTTCTCTCTCTTCTTTTCTGGCAGTGGCTTGGCCATGTACATGCCTCTCTCCCCATGCTCACTGGAATAAGAGACAGGTGTTAGACATAAGTTAGCTCAGGTGTAAGCGCCCTTACCACTTTCTCTCTCTCCGGATGGACTTTTGACCACGCCCCCGCTGCCACAAGATATAATACTATTTTGTCACGTGGAGTAGAGTTTTGGTTATTCAGGGCAAGACAGTCATACTTCGAGTCAGGGGACAAAGCAGGAAAACCTTTGGTTTTATATATATATATATATATATATATATATATATATATATATATATATATATATATATCAATATATATATATATATATATATATATATATATATACAGTGAGGAAAATAAGTATTTGATCTCCTTGCTATTTTGCAAGTTCTCCCACTTGGAAATCATGGAGGGGTCTGAAATTGTCATCGTAGGTTCATGTCCACTGTGAGAGACATAATCTAAAAAAAAAAAATCCAGAAATCACAATATATGATTTTTTAACTATTTATTTGTATGATACAGCTGCAAATAAGTATTTGAACACCTGTCTTTCAGCTAGAATTCTGACCCTCAAAGACCTGTTAGTCTGCCTTTAAAATGTCCACCTCCACTCCATTTATTATCCTAAATTAGATGCACCTGTTTGAGGTCGTTAGCTGCATAAAGACACCTGTCCACCCCATACAATCAGTAAGAATCCAACTACTAACATGGCCAAGACCAAAGAGCTGTCCAAAGACACTGGAGACAAAATTGTACACCTCCACAAGGCTGGAAAGGGCTACGGGGAAATTGCCAAGCAGCTTGGTGAAAAAAGGTCCACAGTTGGAGCAATCATTAGAAAATGGAAGAAGCTAAACATGACTGTCAATCTCCCTCGGACTGGGGCTCCATGCAAGATCTCACCTCGTGGGGTCTCAATGATCCTAAGAAAGGTGAGAAATCAGCCCAGAACTACACGGGAGGAGCTGGTCAATGACCTGAAAAGAGCTGGGACCACCGTTTCCAAGGTTACTGTTGGTAATACACTAAGACGTCATGGTTTGAAATCATGCATGGCACGGAAGGTTCCCCTGCTTAAACCAGCACAGGTCAAGGCCCGTCTTAAGTTTGCCAATGACCATTTGGATGATCCAGAGGAGTCATGGGAGAAAGTCATGTGGTCAGATGAGACCAAAATAGAACTTTTTGGTCATAATTCCACTAACCGTGTTTGGAGGAAGAAGAATGATGAGTACCATCCCAAGAAAACCATCCCTACTGTGAAGCATGGGGGTGGTAGCATCATGCTTTGAGGGTGTTTTTATGCACATGGGACAGGGCGACTGCACTGTATTAAGGAGAGGATGACCGGGGCCATGTATTGCGAGATTTTGGGGAACAACCTCCTTCCCTCAGTTAGAGCATTGAAGATGGGTCGAGGCTGGGTCTTCCAACATGACAATGACCCGAAGCACACAGCCAGGATAACCAAGGAGTGGCTCTGTAAGAAGCATATCAAGGTTCTGGCGTGGCCTAGCCAGTCTCCAGACCTAAACCCAATAGAGAATCTTTGGAGGGAGCTCAAACTCCGTGTTTCTCAGCGACAGCCCAGAAACCTGACTGATCTAGAGAAGATCTGTGTGGAGGAGTGGGCCAAAATCCCTCCTGCAGTTTGTGCAAACCTGGTGAAAAACTACAGGAAACGTTTGACCTCTGTAATTGCAAACAAAGGCTACTGTACCAAATATTAACATTGATTTTCTCAGGTGTTCAAATACTTATTTGCAGCTGTATCATACAAATAAATAGTTAAAAAATCATACATTGTGATTTCTGGATTTTTTTTTTTAGATTATGTCTCTCACAGTGGACATGCACCTACGATGACAATTTCAGACCCCTCCATGATTTCTAAGTGGGAGAACTTGCAAAATAGCAGGGTGTTCAAATACTTATTTTCCTCACTGTATATATAAAGCAGAGAGAGTCTTTTTCTACCATTTTTACCTCAGCCATTGATATTAATGATGCTTTTAAAGAATTAGAGACTTTGATCTCTATAGTTCCACATCTTCATCTACTGATGAAGACATTAGAAACTTTGTGGAACCATTAGAACTCCCTAAACTGACGACTGAGCAAAACAATTATCTTGATTCTGAGATAACCTTGGAGGAGCTTGATGAGGTCATTTAGGCTCTGCCTACAGGCAAGGCTCTGGGGCCAGATGGCTTTGCCGCTGAATTTTTTATATCTTATGCTACAGAACTGGCTCCACTTTTGTTAGAAGTTTATACGGAATCATTAAAGAATGGAAAGCTTCCGCGAACCATGACACAAGTCTGGATCAGTCTGATTCTTAAAAAGGACAAAGATCCAATCGAATGTAAGAGTTACCATCCAATTATTCTGATCCAGTTAGATGTAAAAATGTTGTCAATTCTGGCAACAGATTACGTAAAGTTATGACATCACTTATACATATACATCATGTGGGGTTTATTCGAGGCTGTAGCTCTTCTGAAAACATTAGGCGTCTTATCAATATCATGCGGTCAGTAGCGAATGATCAATCTCCGGTCGATGCCATCTCACTTGATGCCGAAAAGGCATTTGATATGGTAGAATGGGCTTATCTTTTTAAGAATTTGGAAATGTATGGGTTCGGGAGTACTTTTATTTGTTGGATTAAGTTACTTTATGGACACACGGTTGTGGCGGTACTAACAAATGGACTAATTTCAGACCATTTTACTTTGGATAGGGGCTTCCGGCAGGGTTGCAACCATTAGCAGCCGCGATATGAAAGGAGGATGATTTTCCATGGGTGATTGCGGGAGGTGTGGCGGAAAAATTTCTGCTTCATGCAGATTATATTTTATTATTCGTCTCCGACCCTACTAGATCTATGCCTTGCTTCCACAGAATTATTAATTCCTTTTCCAAGTTCTCTGGATACAAATTAAATTGGTCTAAATCCAAAGCTTTGGCTTTGACAGTGTACTGTTCAGTAACGGCCTTCCAGCCAGGCACCTTCCAGTAGCCCAAACAGGGCATTAAGTATTTGGGAATTTTATTCCCAGCAAACTTTAAATGTAATTTTAAAGTTAATTTTGATCCCATAAAAAAAATTTTTGAATGATGTGGACAGGTGGGCTTCACCACATTTATAGATGATTGGGAAGGTTAATGTTATTAAAATTAATTGTATTTAAAAATTCAACTATATGTTACAGTCTCTCCCAATAGATGTCCCCCTCTCTTATTTCAAGCAATTTGATAGCATAGCGAAGTTCTTCATTTGGAACGGTAAGCGTCCCAGGTAAAATTTCAATAAGTTGCATAGGCCGATTGACAAAGGTGGGCTAGGCCTACCCAAGATTTTGTTTTATTATTATGCATTCGGTCTCAGACATTTGGCTCATTGGTCACCTGAGAGAGCCCCTCCCTGGTTTTGTCTTGAAAAGGAAGTTCTTGCCCCTATCTCGCCACTGCAAAGCTTTTTGATCAAACTAACCAGAGAGGTTAAGTTGCACCCCATTATTTCGCATTTGCACTCAGTATGGACAAAGTTGTCCAGAGTGTTTAATACAGATATTTATCTAAATGTTGCCTCAAGCTTATGGCTAAACCCCAAACTATGCACTATGCATTAATAAGTCCCCTTTTTGTTGGTCAGAGTGGATTGGGTGGGGGGTTAATACACTTGGTGACCTAATGAGAGTAGTGTTCTGAGATCCTTTGAAAAATTCCCAGATCTCAGTTTTTTAGGTATTTACAGCTGCACCACCTGCTCTGTACTATTTTTGGGAGCAGCATACACCCCCCTAAAGCAGCAGATACTCTGGGAGAGGTGATTACTGCTTTTGGAAAAGGTCATGAGGCATCAGTGTACTACTCCCTGCTAATTCATAGTCTGGGGGATGGAGCTTCAACCTCTCTCAATAGATTAAGGGAGAAAGATTTAAACTTGGTATTGGAGGAGGGAGAGTGGGCTAGGATTCAAAAAAAAAAAAAGTCTACATAAAGAGATGCAAGGGTTCGCCATATGCAATTTAAGATTTTACATAGATTCTATTGGACCCCCTCTAGATTGTATAGGCTTGATCTTAAAGACACACACCTGCTGGCGATGCCGATCTGAAGATGGAGACACAACCCATGTTTGTTGGTGTTGTGATCCAAGAATTTTGGTAGAGGGTTCAGAGTTTTATGTGTGACATATTGGACATTACATTTTCATTTTGCCCCAGACTCTGTATCTCTGCAATGGGGCAGTCATTAATATAGGGAATAGATATTTAAAAAGTTGGGCCTTAGCCGGAGTTATGATGGGCAGACGAGTCATTTTTAGGAGATGGAAGTAGGCTGGAGCACCCTCATTTCAGGAGTGGTGCACAGAGATGGGCGGGGTGGCAGCATTCAAGGAGGTATATATAGATAGATATAGGCTGGGGAAATGGGATTTGTTTAATAGGAAGTGGGGTAGACTTTTGGCCTTTTTGGAGGGTTCTCAGGGAAGGGCAGTGGCGAGGGATTTGTAGTTGTAAATGTCTGTGCATTGTTATTGTTTTTTGAAAGTATACTTTTTAATATTTTTTTAATGTTCTTAATGTATATAATTTATTTTGATATAATTTGATTACATATTTTCTGTTATGTTATTAATTTGGTAATGAATCCATAAAAATTGTTAATAACAAAACAATAATTATTTTACATATTGATTCAAGTCTTAATAATGATGATGATAGAAAACAAAGAGTTCACATCATCATAGTGAGTGTGTTATGAGACGTTAAGAGCAGTTCTTTTCACTTACACTAATGTTATCAGGTGTGTAATCCATATCAAATTAATATTTTCTCTTTTTTAAGTGTCTGATAATCATTATCATTTCACTCTGTGCAAAGATAGACTTATTCTAACTATAAGTCTACGAACACACTTAAGTCTCTGATAGTCTGTGATCTGCGTGCCTCCATTTTGTTTGCATCTACACTTTACACAATATAATTTCTGACCAAGAGATATTTAGACAATGCAAAATCAAAGATTTACTGAAAGGTCTGCTTCAGTGTGGCTACCTTAAGAGAGGTGATGGGCTCATGTTGGATACAGGGATTCTCATTGAGAAAGATGTGAAGTAGCTTGGCCTTAAATTAAACATTCCTCAATTTGCAAAGTCAAATCTTCAAATGCCAGTCCCAGATGTTGAGATAACAAAGAAAATAGCCAAACAGGTGCAGGTAGAAAAAGCAATAGCCAAACTAAAAAAATGTAAGATAGTATCTGGCAGGATCCCTAATTCCATGTTTGGAAATATAAATCAGATATGTTTTGTGGTGTGTATGTTGTCTAATTTCCAGCAACACATCAGTAAGGCATAGGCTGCTGAAGAAATCACATATAGGGACATAAAAGTGCTGCAGTTAACACATGATCTCTGTCACACAAGTTAATAAAAGGAATTTGCATTTTGTATCACATTTTTAACCTTTCAAATTATTGTGTTATATGGTGAATGTTTTTCTTTTATAATAAGGTGTGGCTGCCGGCAAATGATAATAAATTAATCCTAATCTGTATCATGTTTTAATCTGTATCACTGCTTTACCTGGTAGCTCAAACCACATCCAAGAAGGTACTTTTCCTGATCTACTGCTACATCTTTTGGTGGCCTGTTTGCAATGTAGCTCATAGGTGTCCCTGTCAATCCTCTCAATAACTCAAAATCCTCATCTGTCACTTCAGACAAGGCTCTGCGTTATACAAAATTCATTGTGTCATAAAAGTCCAGATTACTGGTACTCCAACGCCACAGTAAATTACATGGTTTGTCATATTTGGTATTTCTATCCTTATTTATACAGCATGAAAAACAACTCACCTGTCATTGCTGTATTGACAGAAGATGGTTTTCCGTTTTCGGTTTGTCTTTACCTTCGTCACCACAACAGCTGTTACGGGCAGCGGTGTTATTTTTCTGCCTCTTGGCTTATGCTACTGTTGTGGCAGGCTTGTGGAGGACTGGGCTGACATAGTACTTATATTTTGGACTTTACAGAGCTCCAGGGTATAGATAAGAAAAATGTTATGGGTGCCGAAACCTGTGGAGCTAACCAGACGTTATGTCGTTACAGCACACTATAGGCTACTAATGTTACGGTAGTTAGATAACGCTAGTTAGGATGACTTACTGAATGTGACGTTATAAATGCATACTTATACAAATGCTCCTTTTGTTATCCTCAGTCTCTTTATTTTGTTTACTTCATTGCGAGTCACGTTCAAATCCTGAATATATCCTTCGAATGCATATTGCGGACCTTTCTGTCTGCTTCTGTTTGAAATCAACATGTGATTTTTCCATAAATTATAAATTATTTCACCAGGGAGTGCACGAATTGAATGTGGGAGCGCCAAGGCTGGTACCGAAAGCTTGTCGGGCGTAGCAACAGTAACTAAGGGGGCGGGTCTTTGCGAAGGGTCATTTCTGATTCACAGTCTGCACAGTTTTCAATCAAATTACTGTGTAATTTAACCATTTGGATTACAAAAAAAGTCAGATAAATATGCTTTACGATGTCACTTATCTTTTCAGCCCACGTAATAATATCCATTTTTTTGCCAAAAAAACGCGCTGTTCATCACAATCTCCCATTCTTTCCTAATGGGAGATCTGCAGAGCTTGTCAGAGCCAGCAGCAGTAAGCAAGGGGGCGGAGCTTAGCGAAGGGTCAATTGCATGATCAAAAAGATAGTCCTCATTATATCACAAAAATGTAGGAGTTATGTAGGATGAATCTAGTGAAGTGATCGTGGAACCTCCCTCTCTCTGTACGGTTGTTTCTTCAACAGTTTCTACAGCCACAATCTACCAACAGCAGTTCAGTTTCAGGTAAAAAATGTACTTGGAGTTCATTGTCTAAAGATTCATTTTATATGGAATTACTTTGTGTTGAAAAGAGGGGGGTTGTTTTTGTGAGATGGTTTTGGTAGAGTATGAACAATGTATAGATAAATAAAAGAAATGGTAAATGTTCTTGATAATTGATGCAGTGAGATCCAGCAGATGGAAAATTACTTCAATAAATCAGATGATTTATAGAAGGAATAACCCATTTTATTTGTACAATATTAGTAAAATGACTAAAATATGAATTAATGAGAATAAATGTAATAATAAAGAAAAAAAAATAGATTTGATTATAAAATGTTAAGTTGATATATCTTAAGGATATATCCAAGGACTAAGTCCTGGAATTAATCTAACAATACTATGTCTTGTCTTTGTCTAATGAGCCAAGTAATTAAATAAAAGAAGTTAAAGTATGGATAGTAAGATGAGGCCTCAAATTTGGAAGTCAGATGCTGAGAGTAGGAAAGCTGAGCTGTTAGTTTCTCTCATGACCAAAAGTTAAGTTTAAGGTCTTTATACCCTCTTGCATGGTTTGAAGTTAACTCAAAGGCATCAGGACATATTGATATGACCCACTGAAGTGCGAAGGCTGCGGTGGCCTTGTATGTTGACACACCAGGGGGAAACACCAGCCCTAACACAAGTGTGTCTCATCCTGCATATGCGTATGTGAAAGACTCCCGTCTGCACATTGCTTGAAACAATATCATCTATAAAGTTAGCACCAAGCTCTCTGAATTCAGCTCTGAAATCTCATCAGGTCAAAAGGGCAACAAGTTCATATCTAAAATTGATATACTTTGTCCTTTCTTCCTATGGCAATTTTTCCACCTTGCAAAGCCCTATCATATTTTTAAGCTCAAGAGGACTGTCACTTTCATTCAATTTGATAGAACAGACGTGAATCTACACCACAGAATACCCGAGGTATGCTTCTGCATGTTTTAATTATGATTATAATAAAATCTAGCAATTGAATAGACCTTTTTCTTAGACTGTGATGGTGCGATTCCACCTTATTTATCAGTGTTAATCTAGCAACAAAATGTATATTATAAATTTTTTAAATATTGAGTATTAGTTTATAACATTATTCTGTTATATTATATTATATTATATTATATTATATTATATTATATTATATTATATTATATTATATTATATTATGACATATTAACCTGGAATTAGTAAAAAAAAAAATACCACAATTGTGATGGGGTTTCTATTATAGTAAATTTGTCATCTTCTCCCATTTTTCTGTCTTGATCCACCACTCTTTTTTTTTCCTCTTCTGGAAAGTCATTCAAACGTAATAGTGGACTTTTTCTTTTGCTCTTGGAACAAATGGGAAAGTGAAAATAATATTTGCTGTGATCTCCCATTCACTCCCATTCATCGCTGTGGAAGTTTACCCTGCAAACACTTGAAAAAGGTATGTTGCCTAGTGATTTCATTCCATTTTATGCTTTTAATAAGGCATTTTAATAATTTATATTTCAAAATTCAAACAGACATGCATTTTTTGATTTTCTTGAAGTCTTTATTAGTGTTTTATTATGTTTACAGTTACATTGGCCTTGTAATGCTTACAATTTATGTATGCTATGGGGGAAAAATAACAGTAATTACTTTTTCACAGTTTTTTTTTCTTCAGTTTTCTAGGTACAAAGTTCAAAATATATGAATGCTGTGAATAATATGGTGTGGTGTGATTATATTTGCTATAGTTAAGCTTGTGATTATCCATTTTTACTGATCAACTTTGAATGTAACAGGTTTGAATGTTATTGTGAACATCTTGTTTTGAAAGAGAAAGTTAATGGATTACTTTCTAGGCTAGACCACGTGTACCTAGGCAGGCAACTCACAAGGAACATGCTTTCATGTAAAATGTTAGATAGTGATCTTTCAATTTAAAGGGATATTTCATCCAAAAAGGAAAATTATCTAATTATTTACTCACCCTCATACCATCCCAGATGTGTATGACTTACTTTCTTCTGCTGAACACAAAACAAAGATTTTTAGAAGAATATCTCATCTATGTAGGTCCATACAATGCAAGTAAATAGTGACCAAACCTTTATAGCTCCAAAAGTCACACAAAGGAAACATAAAAGTAATCCATAAGACTCTAAATCTCCACTTTCACTTTCAGATGTGAAAGTGAAACTAAAAAGGCACAACACTTGGCTTTCAGATGTAAAAGTGAAAGTAGAGATTTAGAGTAAAAAAGTACTTAAATATTGATCTGTTTCTCACCCACACTTATCATATCACTTCTGAATATATGGATTTAACCACTGGAGTCTTATGGATAACCTTTATGTTTTGCAGCTACAAAGGTCTGATCACCAACTATCCATTTATCACCAGATCTAATTAAAACCAATTAAAACCAATCATAAACAAATTTGTTATCATTTCAGTTTAAATATCCAGAGACCAAGACACAGGAAATGGTTTATCCTGAAACTCCAACCAAGATACTATCCCAAGTGGAATCAAACCACTTTGCAAGGCTAATGAATGATTATAATTGGACATTCGTGGAGAAAGCCTTCTGTCTGTCCTCAGCTGAAATGGTGGTTATCTGGATTCTTTTCTCAATTGAATTTCTTGTCATCTGTCTGGCACTCTTTGGATTGTGCTGTCTGTTCAGATCCGACCAGACTGTTCCCTTATTTGTCATAAACCTCTTCATCTCTGATATCATACAGATATGTCTCAAACCTATTCTGAATTTATGTTCATTTAATATTGTAATTTTGTTTCTCATTCATATTTATATCATCAGCTTAATAGCTAATATTGGCTTCATGGTTTGTATCTCCATTGAAAGATACATTATGATCAAATATCCTGTTTGGTACCGATTTCATCGTACTCTAAAGCATTATGCTCTGATTTGCTTGTTAGTTTGGACATTACCATTTGGATTGATTGGGATCGATGTGATTATTGTACTCAAAGGGCAAATGCAGTTAGCTTTTCTTCTAAGTGTATTTATTTTTGTGATTCCTTATCCACTGGTTGTGTTCTCCTTTGTGGGTTCGTGGCGGGCGCTATCTCATTCAGTCTCAGTCACCCCAGATGAGAAGAAGAGGATTTTGTGGATTCTGGTTCTTGTACTTTTCAATTATACAGTGTTGTTTCTGCCTAACATTGTTCAAAGCACAATGCTCTCAATTTCCATTGAGTATGGACAAAAACATCATTTTAATCATTTAAATGCTGTGTCAGGAATCCTGTTGTATTTAAATCCACTTGCTGACTCTTTGCTGTATGTTTTCATAAGGAAGGATGCTAATAACATGCTTGGATATTTATGTTGTAAAAAGCCAAATGAAAACCAGGAGCAGACAGTGGAGTTCTCCAATTCTTTCTCCCAGAGGAATGAAATAGAAATCAGTGTCCAAACATAAAGAGGGATCGTTCAACTGAGCTGAATAGCTTATGCAAAGTGTGGATAAATACAGTTCACATTATTTCCTGTTTTGTTCTGTAGTATTTTTCTGTATTATCTACTTACATGTTTATATTTACAATTGTATTTATGATCTAATTTGTATTGGTATCTTACCTCCCATTGATGTAAAGTGATTTTTTTTATGTCACTGCAAAAGGGGCTGGTGGAAGAAGTTTTGATTTGAAGTAAAACATTGTATGTGATTTTTTTTTGACCACTTTGTTATTTTTATTTTCGTTTTGTTTGAAGTGTAATTTGAATTTAGAAATATATTTGTTTTATTTTTTCTTGTTTCAATAAATTAATAATTTTTTTCAATATCAAAATCGACCGGTAGAAGTGAAGTGCGTTCCGATAAAATCGCTGTTAATACTAGCCATGATTTGTGTGTCAGTAGATGAAAATTATTAATATTACTTACATTCTCTATAATTTAAATAAAGAATTCAGATGAGAACCACATTTTCTATGCATTTAAAAGAAGCTAGTCACTGTCATTGAAATATGCTTGCCATTGATCAAGGACACAGCTAATGCACAAAATAATGTAAGTCCATATTCCTATTCTTTTAATTAATTGGATACTCCATTTACACAACTTCTTAAGAATGTGCTGTTTTAGTTTGAATCATTGGTGCTTTGGCTTCGAGTACTACAAATTCCAAAATTAACAAGTACAAAATTGCGACAGTGTGGAATAACCATAAGCTCTTGCTCTTGAATAATTTATGTATATTTGGTCAAAACAAGTGAACTTATGTAGAAAAATAATATTTTTTTATTTAAAAATATATATAGTTAGATTTCTTATCACGACTGTTGTTGTATTGTTGTAGCTGGTTGATAATTGAGATGTCTGTGGTGTTGTAAATTTGGAGCTTGTTAAATTTAAGCCATTCTTCTGTACTTTTGTAAAGTACAATTAAAGTACTCAATTGCACTTTACAAAAGTGCTGATATATGTGCACTAAGAAGTACTGAGTAGAATCCAGTGTGCCATGAGGTGAACCGAGATTCCAGTCATAATTTCCTTTACACTGTATAAGACATGTTAAAACCCAATTTAATTAAAATCAAAACGACGATAATTTAATCACAGATAAATTAATTAGTTTATGTGTAACCAGTCAACAGTACTTAAAAAATTAAGTTTAGTTTACTTGAGCCAAAGTACATTAACTTCTAAAATCTAAAAGTACATTAAATTCTAAGTAAAGTTAACTAATTCGATTTTACAGTGTGTACATTTTTTACTGGAAAAATCACCCTGAGTACAATTAAAGCCCTAGTTCCAAACCAGCTTTAACCACTACACCATGCAGACCACCCTACAATATGACAGTTGAGATTCACTTGATCAAAGTGTGAGAAGGTTTGAGCTCTCTTGTCTCAAACCATTTTTTGTGGCATGGAAAAGGAAAACAGGAAAAAAAATTGCACATTTAACCACTTTAATTTTTGTACTGACTACTCACCATTACTCACTTTTGAAATCCAACCATATTTCTGTCAATTTCAGTGAGCATAATCAAATTTCAGGAAATATTAGACAAATATGATCGTATGGTCATTATATGACAAAATACCGAACTCTTGTAGTATGAATCCAGTGAAGCTGTTGTGGCTTCTTCTTCTCTCTGTAATGTTTCTTCATCAGTTATGACCAACTATTACCAACCAAGAGCATCAGAGTCTCAGCACAACCATTCCTTTCTTTGCTCTTGTGTCTGTAAAATTGTTGCTGTCTTGGGGACTTTTGCCAGACAATTCGCTTTATGTTGATTTTATTGAATGTATGTCATTTTTTCAACATCACATGATATATTAAGGGCAATGATAAACTCTAGATGTTTACATGCCATGTTTAGAGGCAATTTTTATTCTGCTTTCTATTCTCACAAAATTCAAGGATGAATGCATAATATTACCTTGAATGCCTAGACAATTTGTATAGTACTAGTTTTTTTTTAAGGAATGTTAAGGAATGATGTTCTACTAATGTATTAATCAGGGTTCCCCACAGTCATGGCAAACCTGTAAATAGAATAAAAGCATTTTAGACTACATTTAATGTTGTGTTTAACATACAATAGGACACTTCGATGTTTTCTGCAAATGTTTTACTGTTAGTGCTAGTTCAAATTGTAGAGGACACATGTCGTTTACACATCAATGGTCTTTACTTTTTCATCATTAATGACTATTTGTCTAATGAACCATTGAAAAAACCTGTTTGTATACAATAGAAAAAGCTACTTTTATTGTGTACCATCCAGATCAAGACACAGGAAATTGGTTCAACTGGAACCTCAACCAATAGGACATTTCAAATTAATGTAAGCCACTTTCCATGGGTAATGGATGATTTAAACTTGACATTCCTGGAACAAATTTTTTTGTGTCTCCAGTTGAAATGGTGAAATGCTGACTTGCTGAAAGACTTTGCCTTTAACCAGGGAGTAAAAACATATTCTGAACATGAACACATGACTCTGGGTATTTTGATAAATTATCATTTTGATTCACCTGAATAAGGTTGTCTGTCTTCTTTTTCCCACTACAAAAGGCTTCTTGAGGTTTTTGTAATTGATAATTTTATTATTATCATTAGCGTCACTGAACTATTAAAGGAATAGTTCACCCAAAAATGAAAATTCTCTCATCATTTACATCACAGATGTGTATGACTTTCTTTCTTGTGTTGAACACATTGATTGTTCATACAATGCAAGTGAATGGGTAACAACATTTTAAACACATAAAGCACATACAGGCAGCATAAAGGTAGCATAAAAGTAATCAATATTACTCCAGTGGTTAAATCCTTGTCTTCAGAAGCGATATGATAGGTGTAGATGAGGGAGGCGAAGCTAGGGTTAGGCCAGGGGTGGCCATGGTCACCATGGACCAAAGCCTGGACACCCCATTGGCCACTACACTTGGAATTGCTGTCTTGGGCACAATTTTGTTTTTTAGAGGTGGAACCATCTCTGTACAACCGCAACATACTGGAGACTTAACATGTGCGCACACCATGGTTGCCACAACTCTCCGTATCCATGTGCCTCTGCTTTCCATGATACGAAAATGCTGCCCAAAAATGTCTGTGCCACAACAGACTGATCACTGGCCCCTGCCCAGCCACCCCTGTGAAAAACTCCTTGCCCCACCCCTGGTGGTTGAGAAGCACAACATTTATGTCCTTTTTTTACTATAAATTTCCCTTCTCACTTTCTCTGCCAAAAACAGTATGCCAATGGAGCAGTATGTCTGAATCCACAGTATTAATGAAGCAGTAAACGAAATACACAGATGACCTACTACTTCTGGTCAGATTTTGAAATCCGGATCAACTGGACACTTAATGATGACACCTGGAATCACAAGTTTGAATCCAGGGTGTGCTAAGTGACGTCAGTCAGGCTTCCTAAGCAACCAATTGGGCTGGTTGCTAGGGTGGGTGGTGTCACGTTGGGTTAAACTCCTTGTGGTCACCATAATGTATTGCTCGCACTCAGTGGGGTGCGTGGTGGGTTGTGCGTGGATGCCATATGCGCTACGTCTCCGTGGTAATACGCTCAACAAGCCATGTGATAAGATGAGAGGATTGACTGTCTCAGATGCGAAGGCAACTGAGATTCATCCTCCGCCACCCGGATTAAGGTGAGCCACTAAGCCACCACAAGGACTTAGAGAGCATTGGGAATTGGGCATGCCAAAATTAGGGAGAAAAGGGGAGAAAATCCCAAAACAAAAAAACAAAGCAGATCATTTTGTGGTTGTTGTTATTACATCATATAATCGGGTCACGAGAAGATGCCCCATCCCAGAATTAAGTATGTCCAAAATCTATTTATTCTAGTCACATGCACACCTAAAAGAACATACTGTTTTGCTGGCAGATAAGTGTGTCCTTAATCAGATACATTATAAACTGTGACAGTAAACGGTTTTGGAAGCAGCAATGGATTTAACCTCTTATATGCTGCCTTTATGCTTCAAAATTTTGGTCACCATTCACTTGCATTGTACGGACCTACAGAGTTGAAATATTCTACAAATTCTTCATTTTTGTTCTGCAGAAGAAAGAAAGTCATTCACATCTGAGATGACATGAGGGTGAGTAAATGATGAGAGAATTTAAATTTTTTGGTGAACTGTCCTTTTATTCTCTTTTTTATTGTACCCATATCTTTGGTCATTTTCTGCTACAGTAGCGACAATATACACCAATCTTTGAGCAATTTGAAATGGTAGGTATGACACGATACAGTAAAAAAAACACACAAAAAAAAAAAAAAAAAAAAAACATTCTGCTCTGTTTTAATGTTTGAATAACATTTCTTTGACAACTTGTTCCTTGACAACGAAAGACCCAACTGCCTCTAGTGGGACGCGCGCACACCGTGGGCGTCGCGCTCGGTCTCTATGGCAACAAGACAAACTTAACTCACTGTTTCAAGCTCGTAGGCTAACATAATTTTACAGTCGGTCCGACGGTGTGCGCATTTTGATCTATTTTCAATATCGATAATAAATTGTTTTCCAAGAAATAATAATTGTGAAATGCAGACGAAAGTTCACGTACCAACAACAGTGAACGGGGAGGACGGAGCAGAAGCTGAATTTGCAGAAAATGATGCGAGTGGAGGAGTTGTGTCTTTAACTCCAGGTAGACAGGCTCATCAAAACAAACTCATCTCTAAAAACTCTAATGATTTCTGAATACGGAAATGCTACTTAGTATGTTGTCTCATGTTACTTTTGCAAGCTCATAATTATAATACTAATATAAGCTTTCACCAAGGTCAAGAAACTCCGAGTGCAACTACAGTAGATATAAAGGAAACCAACGCAGAAGAGAGTGGGAAAATGTGTTCAGGTCCCAGGTGATGAGTTACACATTCGTGTTATAGGCCTACCTCTATTTGAGATTCATTGGGGCAAATAATCAGTTTGTCACTGAGAAAGATTAATGGCACACCTGAGAACATTTTAAACTTAATGTTTTTCTTGTATCATTTAAGAATGACCAAGGACTATTTAAGGGACCTTTGCAAGAAAAACAAACAGTACCTGACACCACGGTTAAATGACACACTTTATCTTCACTATAAAGGTTTGACATTTCATATGCGGAAGAGTCAATATTAAAGGAATAGATCAGCCAAAAATGAAAATTCTCTCATCATTTACTCACCCTCATGCTATACCAAATGTGTATGATTTTCGTCTGCTGAACACAAAGATTTTTAGAAGAATATCTCAGCTCTGTAGGTCCTCACAATGCAAACAAATGGGTAGCAAAATGGGTCCAAAATTCACATAAAGCAGCATCAAAGTAATCCATATGATATTTTTAATATATATCTTCTGAAGGTGTTGGTGCAAAACAGTTCAATATTTAAATATTTTTTAATTATAATTCTCCACTTTCACATTCTTTTGTTTTTGGCGATTTGCATCATGCATAATGCCCCCTACTGGGCAGGGATGAGAACTTATTGTAAAAAAAAAAGAAAGAAGAAAAAGAACTTGAATATTGATCTGTTTCACACCCACACCTATCATATCACTTTTGAAGATCTGGATTTAACCACTGGTGTCTTATTGATTACTCTTATGCAGCCTTTATGTGCTTTTTGGACCTTCACAATTTTGGTACCCATTCACTTGCATTGAATGGACCTAAAGGACTTCTAAAAAATATTTGTTTGTGTTCAGCAGAAGAAAGAAAGTCATACACATCTAGGACGGCATTAGGGGAGTAAATGATGAGATAATTTTCATTTTGAGGTGAACTATCCATTTAAAGTTGCAACTTCGTATTCTTGTTATTTTCTTTTTGACTCCTTATACAAAGTTATACAAGTTATTCTGGATTGTAGGTTTTTCTTGTATTGAGGGTTTGGAGGAATATACTGGCCTGCGCTGCCTGTGGCTGGAGTGTAATGGTATTCGGAAGATTGAGAATCTGGAGTGTCTGACAGAGCTCCGCTGCCTGTTCCTCCATCAGAACCTCATTAATACACTGGAAAACCTGGAGCCACTCTGCAAGCTTTGCACACTCAATGTCTCCCACAATTATATCAAGGTCATTGAGAACATTTGTAAGTTTTGTAAGTATTGAAAACACATTTTGGGGTGTTTTAAACATCTGAGTAACTTGTTTTCTTCAACCCTCTGCTCTTTTTTAAGCATGCTTGAGTGAGCTGTCCACATTGCAGATCTCACATAACACACTGGAGAATGTTTGTGACATGGAGGAGCTGTCACGCTGTTCCTCCATCTGTGTTCTTGACCTGTCTCACAACCACATCAGAGATCCAGCACTCATCAGTATTCTAGCGAAGATGCCTGACTTGGTACAAAAAGAGGGCCTCATTCACTAACCGTGCGTACGCACATTCTTGTGTGTAAAACCTGTGTGCGATTTTATTTCCATGCAGACATCGTGATTCTTTAATACTTTGCACTTAAATTTATTATAAATTTGCGATTACGCTTAGGACCAACTCATACCACATGTACACAAAAATCACAGACTCCAAAAAATATCTCCTCTTTTAAAATTCTCTGGATTCATTAACGTTCGAATGAAGGTAGGAACAAATGGATTTGCTCACGCAGATGTTGTGAATCCAGCAGAAAGTTTGCATGAGAAATTTTCCTGCCACAGAAATGCATTTATCAGTGAATGAGACCCATTATCTCTTGCTCTCAGACATACAGTATGATCTGTGATGCTTGCTTTTAGATGTGTACTGAAATGCCCAGAGTATAATTAATTTATGTTTGATTTTGTCAGCGGGTGCTAAATTTAATGGGTAATGAGATCATCAAAAAAATTCCAAACTACAGGAAAACTCTGATTGTGCGTCTAAAGCAGCTGACCTATCTGGATGACCGGCCTGTGTTCCCAAAGGACAGGTGATCTGCTCAGGTTTTCTGTGCTAATTTGCCTCTGTTATTTTTATGCTGAGGCTTTATCTGCATGGAGCAAAACTAGCATTGTCAGTTTGCAGACTAATAGGCCGGATGAAACTAGTTTTGTTGCTAGTCCATCTAGAGGCTGCCTTTGAATCTTTTATTTTTTATTAAAGATTTGCATTAGACTCTGATTTCAGTACAAGTGTATATTGTTCACAGAGCATGTGCAGAAGCATGGGCAACAGGTGGTTTGGAAGGTGAGCAAAAAGAGAGGGAATTGTGGCAATCTAGAGAGAGAAGAAAGATCCAGGAAAGTTTGGATGCAATGACTGTGATCAGAGAGAATGCACTGAAAAGGTGGCAAACTCGAGAGCTCCTGGAGGAAGGCAAGCACATGTTGCTTTCACTTGTATAATCATATTCTTTCTCTCCTTGCTGACATTCACAGCTATTAAAATATTATGGTTTACCCTCAGGAATCATAGAGCCTCAAAATACTGCTACTGATAATCCGAGCCCTCAAGAGGAAATTTTGAAATCTCCACCTCTGCCAGAAATTGCACCTGCAGAGAGTGACACATCAAATTCTTTGCAAGAACAAAATGATTTATCAGCATCAGAGACGGACCACATTTTACAATCAGCATTTGATGAGGAGCAGTTTACTCAGCCCACAGTTGATCAAAATCATTCTGGCCAGTCAAAACCAGAGAAACAGACTACCATGTCAGCTTCAGAACAGGCTCTCCAACAATCATTTGACCAGGACCAGACTGGCAAGTCTGCAACATGTGAATTTAAGACCAAAGAGGAGAGGAATCCAACTCTTTATTCAGAACAAGAGAGGAATCAGAAAACAAGCTGTTCTCACACAAAATCATCACAGTCTAGTGGTTCTGTTTCAATAACTGGTCCGGGTGCTTTTGTCACTGAACTGATCTCTGATGATGAAATAGAGGCTATCACCCTGTCAAATGTACCATCATTAACTATCGATGTGAGTGCTTACATCATTATAACATAAATGTTTACTTCTAAACTATTTATGTAATTACTTCCATTCTTTAATTTACCTCACAAGACATATAACCCCACAAAATTGTAGGTTTAACTTATACAGAAATTTTGTATAGAATTGAATTATATGTATAGTGATTAATTATATGTATTATATAGTTATAATTAATTATATAGTGTTGTATAGTAAAAACAACAGACAAATTTCACAAATACAAATTGCCTCTTAATAGGATCTTCCAGACCTGGAGGATGTAGAAAATAGCTTGATGTTCCAAACAACACCACAGGTAAGAGAGCATATATTTACAAATAAACATAAACATAAGACTTCAAAGTTAAAAGCAAACAGAACAATTTAATATTTATTCATCATGTCAAAAGGATGAGATGGATAGATAGATATTTTAACTACTTGTTTTTCTAAGATTTTTAATGGAAAAATTTTCAGAGTACCGTCCGTCCAAAGATTGAGGTCATCTCTGGTGATGATGACACAGAAGCAGTTGCAAGTTTGTATCACTGGCCTCAGACAGAGGAAGTTACCCCTGACAAATCTCAGCTGCTTTTTAGAGTCTCCACTAAGAGAACGTCTGTTAAGCAGCAGAATGCTGTCTTCACCAGTGAGAGAAATGCCATGGAAACAGGAGATGTTTTCCAAAAGACAGCAAAAAACAAAAAGACTGTTCTGATCGAGGAACTAGATTGAATCTTTATCGTTTTTAAAGTGCAGAAATGTACAGTATTGTGATTACATTTCTGCCTGTTACTGGAGGCCCCTAACACTTGTCTGTTTAAATTGGATGTTTGTTTGATATTTAATAGGATGTATACTTTGTTTAGGAGCTGACCTAACAATCACATTAATAATTTACATAAAATGGAAAATAAATATTTTGCTTTGTATTTTATTGTAGATATTATAAATGTATTGTATACACTTGTTTTGTTAAAGGGTTACTTCAGGATTTAGCATTAAGCTTTGTATCAGTAGAAAACCAGTAGTATTTTCGAATTACCGAGCTCCCCCCCCCATCATAATCCCCTGAGACCAGAGATTTATTTATTTTTAGTCTGGAAAAAAAATCCTCCGATGACGCAAAAATCGTCATTTTGCGTCATCGGAGGATTTTTGGGCCAGAGGCTTAAAACTACAGCCAGTATTCCGCATGTTTTCACCACGCCCATATGGGGCGGGATCTCACTCACAGAATGTGAAGATAGTGTCAGCCATCTTTCTGTAGAAGCTAAGCTGACAGGCTCTTGCTCTGTGTAGAAAGGTTGTATACAAGTAGACTAATCACGATGGCGGAATGTAGTTTTGAAGTTGAAATGGCAGAAGGGGATTTTGAAGATCTGTTGCGAGAATCTGATGCTCGCGGCTACCTGTACGAGCCGCAATACAGCGATGAACAGAGGCTGGAGCAGCTGCTGTAGCAGGGGAGCAAAACCTGCTTGGCAGGCAGGAGGAAGAGCCCGGCCAGACTCGAGTTGGGGCGGACTGGTGGTGTCAGTGCTCTCGCTGTGCGCCTATGGAAACAGATAGAGTGTCCTATTGCTGTCGCGAATTTCAGCGATGCCATTTTCTTCTGGACGAAATCGCTGAATCCGCTGATGAAACTGCACCGATAACATGAGCATGTATAACTGAGCACCCAAGTTTTGTACCACACATGGACAGGGGAGTCCTGGAAACTTATTTTATGATCCCGAAGATAAATTGGAAACGCCAGCCGAAGCCCTCAGGGACAAACGGACGGCTTAGTGTAAAGTGAGTATTTTGTTTGTTTTTCTTTTTGTTACTAAGACGTCATGTACAGAGTTTGGACACCCGGAATTATCATAATGTTCTTCCAGTCAGTCAATTTATCAACTAACTCACGATTTATAGAGTCACGATGTATAAAAGCAAGCCTAGTTGTATCATATTTTCAGATACTGCCGCCTGTAACCGGTAGGCGTGGTTTGGGAGTGGCCTCGTTAGGGCAGCAAAGCAAGTGCATTCTGGGAGTTGTTGTCTTTCAGCCACATGAGTAAAAAATACATTTTCTGCCTTTTCTCAGTCTAGAATGCTTCAAATTCAAAAATAATTTCACATTTATACTATATAAATGACCAATTTTAAATACACATTCATCTTCCCAGAGGTGAAGTATCCCTTTAAATATTCCACAATCAAAAACAAACTCTAGGCTTCTAGGTTGCACACACACACACACACACTCTCTAGGTTAAAAACAGAATTCTTAAAGCAATAGTTCACCCAAAAATGATAATTCTTCCATCGTTTACTCACTCTCATGCCATACCAGATGTGTATGACTTTCTTCTGCAGAACACAAACAGATTTTTGGAAGAAAATCTCAGCTTTGTGGATCCATACAATTCAAGTGAATGGTGACCAAAACTTTGAAGCTCCAAAAAGCACATAAAGGCAACATAAAAGTAATCCATACAACTCCAGTGTGTAAATCCATATATTCAGAAGTGATATGATAGATGTGGGTGAGAAACAGATCAATATTTAAGTATTTTTTTACTATAAATCTCCACTTTCACTTTAATATTCTTCATCTTTTGTTTTTGGAAGTTTGCATTCTTCATGCATATCACTACCTACTGGGCAGGGAGGAGAATTTATAGTAAGAAAGGACTTACATATTTATCTGTTTCTCACCCACACATATCATATTGCTTTTGAAGGTATGTATTTAACCACTGAAGTCTTATGGATTACTTTTAAGTTGCCTTTTTGTCCTTTTTGGAGCTTCAAAGTTCTGGCCACCATTTACTTGCATTGTCAGGACCTACAGAGCTGAAATATTCATTTGTGTTCAACAGAAGAAAGAAAGTCATACACATCTAGTATGGTGTGAGTAAATGATGAGAGAATTTTCAGTTTGGGCTGAACTATTCCTTTAAATGGCATACAGTATTTGTCCTGTTTTATGATCTTTTGACAGAAACAACATACATGTAATGATGTGTACAAAATTATTTGATTTGAGTAGAGTGGTCAGTTGCAACAAAGCATATAAGTTGAGAAACCCCTTTGTTATAGTACCCTTGCAATTACAATTAAGAGGTTTGTTGCAACCAGCCCCAGAACATT
Source organism: Moxostoma hubbsi (assembly GCA_032164185.1). NCBI lineage: Eukaryota > Metazoa > Chordata > Actinopteri > Cypriniformes > Catostomidae > Moxostoma > Moxostoma hubbsi. The sequence continues at coordinate 35,854,591 of JAVLUX010000003.1, read as the reverse complement.
ACTGAATTGTATAGAAAAAAATCTAAAATATTGGCATGGTTTTAAAATTTACAAACACACACCTTAAATCAGCTAAAATAGCATAACATGAAACATACCAGCACAAGAGTCTATGCTGATATTTGCCTGTAATGCTGTCATTGGAAAATGGCATCAGTCCTGCTATATAAAAGGGATGTTCTACCTCCGAAGTAGCAGGAGAAGAGAGATGCATGTCAGGAGCAGCTCTATGCTGACTGAGTGGCTGACAGAATGAGCAAGTCCTTTGAGGGTTTCCTGGTTGGTTTGGTCAGTATTGGGAAGACCCTGAGGAGTGGTAGCTGCAGTGACAGCTTCAGTACGTCCTGCACACATGTCATAGAGATTCCCAGCAAATGTTGTTTTCCGGGACTCTGCCCTCAAAGATTCCCAGATCTCTGCTGCATCACCACTGCAACCTGACAACACATCACTCACACACACCTGGAAGGCATCCCATGACCTGCAGGTGTGAAAAGCACAATATGTAATGAGTTAAAATAATATATATTTTAATTTGGCAGAGGTGTGTGTGTGTGTGTGTGTGTGTGTGTGTGTGTGTGTGTGTGTGTGTGTGTGTGTGAGAGAGAGACAGAGAGAGAGTGTCTCACATGCAAATGGAGTTGATGTCTTGTGTGTTATCAGTCTTGGAGCTCACATTGTCACCCAGAGTAACCAGACATTCGGCAAAGCCCCGGTATACGACACTACATGGAGGTGTCACTGCTGCACTCAGTACAGAGGAACAGAGACCTGAGAAGGAAGTAGAAAAAGGAAATTTTAAAAGAAAAAAACACCCATTCTAATGACATGAATATGCCAGTGCTGCAAAGTTTGGCAAACTATGATAACTGGCAAGTTAACATTTAGTAAGGTAGCATTACGTGTATTTTGTCTTGTCCTTTGGATTATTTGTTTCTGCAAGTATTATTCTCTTTTTTTAAGTTGCTTTGGATAAAATGTCCTGCTATATGAATGTAAATGGCAAGTCTACTGGAATTCGAGTGAATTAATATGACAGCATATGTCAATATATTTTTTATCCCTTCTTTGCAGAAAAGTCCTGTTTAGTTCTATCAATGTTTCACTTAATTGCTTTCAGTTCAGAATGGCTGTGTATCTCAGATGCTGCAGGAGACTCAATTCACAGTAAACCCCAACAGCATATCAGCAACATGGCAACAGGTTTTGAGTTGTTTATGTCTGTCTGTTTCTCTATACTGTTACATGTTGCTGGACGTCACATGAATTAATCTGAGGATTAGAGCCAGAGGCAAAACCACATATTAACCACATTAATCTCGCATATTAATCTCTCCTACATTTTTCACATTTCTCTCCTCTAACCGCTTGGTTTGTTTATGATGCTGCAATAGAGAAAGTATAAAGATTATTGAACATAACTTCAGTATGCATTCAGAACTTTATTACAACTTTAAATTCATATAGTTTTTAGATGCAATGCTCATGTAATACTACCTATGTTGCATAAAGTTTGTAGCACTATTAAGTAAACATATCCTATTGTTTTCCGATATAAATAAGGTTCACTTGTCTTTCTAACATTTCACATGTGTCAGACGTGGGTGCAATACTCTGCAATACTCTGTTTTCCATTAGTATCAGAGAAATATTAAATCTGTTTAATGATTTTGGACATTTTTGCATACATAGTAGTAGTTCAAACCAATGTCCTCACCTTGTGGTAACAGGACATAAAGTATAATGAGACAAATTGTGGCATTACACAAAAAGACATGCAAACGCTTACAAAGACACACATGCTTGAAGATAAGACTTTTACTCACTGAGGCAGAATGAAAGGAACAGCAGATGCATTCCGTTGAACAGCCAAATTTTTCAAGAGAAGACCACACACACACACACACCAGAGCAACTGAATATTTTTACTCTTTATCACACAGTTATGCACAAATCATCCAAACCTCCTTGAGGTGTCCCATCCACATTTCTGTTCCAGAAAAAAAAGATGCAACTTTGGACTCCACTGTTGAATCTAATGGATGAGGGTGGTTACGAAATCTGATTATTAAAACAATTGTGGTATTAAAGATCATCTCCGGCTACACAGTACATCATAACAGAGGAGAAGAATAAACTTCCCATGATAATGTATCTATATGTCTTAAAATACTGGTTTTCTATCTCTCACCCACACAAACACACACACACACACACACACACCATCCAAACAGATGGGAAAAATACAGACTGGGACTTTAATTCCAACATGGTACTCTCTAATACACACACAGTGGGAACTCTCTGTTTGACTGACAGGCTTGGATTATGTCATTGCGTAAATCTAAAGGGAGAGAATAAGTAAGGATTATGGTCCTCTTATATAAAGCCATTACTATCAACCCCACTCTCTCATTTTCTCTTTTACTGCACCTGTCACTCTTTCTCTCAATAAATAGTTGCACAGGAAAAAAATTACTAAAAGTATCCATTGTACCATATTCATGGTACCAAGATATTATTCTTTTTTGGGCATAGTATGATAGTAGTACCATGATATTCTGGTACATAAATACAATAATCATTTACCACCAAGGAATGTATAGAAAAGTATAGCCTACCATATTTTCTGCGGACGCCATCATCGCACCATGGCACCGCCACAGTGCCTTTATTTTTAAGGTTACTAATAATAGTGGGTATTAATATTGGTGTTATGTGTTGGTGTTTAAATTGCAAAGTTTACATTAGAAGGGTTTGTTATTGTATGGTTTGTTTTATTGCAGACACTATTTAAGAGAACTGCATTTGCCCTATTAATTTGCCTTTTTCAAATCTTCCAGTAGGTGGGAGTAAAGTCGCATTTAAAAAGATTGTATGAGCTGTGTCTTATTACCAATAAAGTATGGGAAGTTTAACATGGTAATTTTGAACATCTATTTTGACATTCTGACATATTAACCCTTTCTTTCTTTACTTAAGTGGCATTAAGTAATGTTATATGTAAATAAATACATGTCATGAAATAAAGTAAATCCTATATTTTGTATCTATATAAATGTAAATACATTTTCATACTATTTTGAAGACATGAAACGTATCATATACCAGCAATTACGAGCAGTGTCATCCCAAGTGGCAATCAGTATTGTATTGTTGTATTAATATACACATGTAGAGGCATTGTAGATGCTAAATTGCAAGCAATTTTTTTTATATTTTGAACAGTGTCACCACAGCGAAGCAATACATTTATGGTGAAAATTGGGAAACAGGAAGTACCTTATATTTTTTTGTGCATTTTGTGATTTTGATGAAAATTCAGCTCTATGTTTGGTAATGGGAGCTGATCACATTTATGCAGCTATTATTGGTCATGGTCATAGCGCCACAAACTTGATAGTTAGTTAGTTCTTTCTTTTTTGTCCTATAATTGTGCACGAATGAGTTTACTTGTTTAATATATACATTGTTGGAAATGTTCTAGATCTCCAAAAGATGTATGTTTGCACTATTGTACTTTTCTTGAATAAATAAATAAATAAAACAAATTGAAGGTTGATATTGATGGAAAAAATCGTCTTTGTGTTATTTCAGAATAAACTATATATAATTTGTCTTTTGTATGTATTTATACAAATAAAAAACTCGGATAAAAATATTTTATTTTATTTTGTAAAAAATATCGGACAGGAGAAATGAAGGAAACCTTCAAGGCTGGGAAGGTCTCGCGAGAGTTGTTTCAACTATTTACTTTCAAAAGCCCAGTGGTGTTCCAAGCTTTTTCGGAAGTGACGCAGTTTGTGTGGATGTGGGGCTGTCATGGATGAAGTTGGCTCCTCGGCGGCTCTGTCCGCCGTGCGGTCTGAAACCATAGAGGGGCTGACAGAGCTAGAGGATCTGGAGCGAGTGTACTCGCAGCTATGTGCCGAAGAGGTGAATATTTATCTGTGGATACTCTGTTAGTCAGCCCCTGGCAGTACAGCACAGGCAGTATACAAACATAAAGTTTATATAGACTGTCAGCTAGTTTATTGTTTATAAACCCAAGAGTCAGTGTGCGTTATTATTTAGCACAATTGATTTATTAATTCACCTCCAATAGGCGGAAGTGCAGGTGGATTTGGACACCCTGATGGGACAACAAAGCAACATAGAAACAAAGATGCTTGCCCTGCAACGGATGGGGTGAGTGTACGTGCATTTTATACTGCTGAGGTTGACAGGCTTCCTGTCCTGTTCATTTCTGTGAATGTATTTGTGTTCCTCAGACCCAACTTGCAGCTGATCGAGGGGGATGCTGTGCAGCTCTCTGGCATGATCAACTTCACCTGCAGCCTTGCAGAAAACGTCAGCAGCAAAGTCAGACAACTGGACCTCACCAAGGTGGTCATCATACATACTCACTTTCTGTCTACCAGATGAACAGCCTGCGAATGACAGCTACCAGTTTAGGGTTAAACCTTGTTTATGTGGTTGTGTTTTAGAAAAGGCTGTACCAAGCCATCCAGAGAGCAGACGACATTCTTGACCTGAAGTTCTGCACAGATGGAGTTCAGACAGCCCTGAGTAAACAGGACTATGAGCAGGCTGCCGCCCACATTCATCGCTATCTTTCTCTTGACCAATCAGTGATTGAGCTCAGTAGGCAAGGCGGAGAGGGTGAGTTTGGGTGTTCTTGGAACCAGTGTACTAGTATCTACTTAGATGTTTAGGTTCATTGTCCTAAAGCATCACCGACCTTCTACTGAGCTTCAGCTGGTGCACAGCCACCCTGATAATATCCTGTAAGATATCTTGATAAACTTGGGAATTCATTTTTCCCTCGATGATGGCAAGCGACCCAGGCCCCAAAGCAGAAAATCAGCCCCAAATCATGGTGCTTCCTCCACTGTACTTCACCGTTCCAATGATGTTTTCATGTTGGAGTGTTAATGTTGTCTTTGGCAAACTTTGGTGTGCAGCAGTGTTTTTGTTGTAAAACAGTGACTTACTTCATGGTGTCCTGCCATGGACCCCATGCCTGTTTAATGTTTTCAGTATAGTAGACTCATGAAAGAGATGTTAACCAGTTCCAATGATTCCTTCAAGTCTTTAGCTGTCACACATAGGGTTCTTTTTTACCTCATTGAGCATTCTATGGTGTGCCTTTTGCGTCAACTTGGCTGGATGGCCACTTCTAGGGAGAGTAGTCACAGTACAAATCAACGCCATATAGACAATTTCTCTAACTGTGGACAGGTGAATATCTAAGCCCTTCAAGATAACTTTGCAACCATTTCCAGCTTTATGCAAAGCAACAATTCTTGATTGTAGGTCTTCGGAGATCTTTTTTTGTGAAGCATAGCCCACATCAGCAGATGCTTCTTGTAAATAGCAAACTAAATATGTTTGTCAACATAGCTCTTATTCACAAAAATGTCATTTAATTAATTGGTGCCAGGTTTGACAACTCCTGACTCTAATTCGCTTTTGTAGATGTCATTAGCCTTATACTTTTCCAACCTACATTGTGAATGTTTGAATGATGTATTCAATATGTACAAGAACAATAATGTATGTGTTATTAGTTAAAACAAATTGTGTTTGTTCATTATTGTAACTTAGATAAAAATCAAACAAGATTTTAAGACACATTTATATATTTTTAAGACATATTTATACTTAAATGCAGGTAATTCCAAAGTGTTCACATATATTTTCTTGTCATTGTAGTGTTCAAACCGATATACACAAGTTATAATGTTATATAACTTTATTTGTATATTTTACATTGTGCAGGCAGTGCAGTTGAAGCCAGCCTTGCATTGCTTCAGGAAGCGGAACACAGTCTGAAGGCACTGGTTACGAAGCGATTGGAGGAGGCAGTTGCTACAGGTGACTTGCCTCAAGTGGAGCGCTTTTTCAAGATCCTTCCTTTACTGGGACTTCATGAACAGGGACTTGCATGCTTTGCTCAATATCTTTGCAGTCAGGTGAGAGCGTATGTGTATTGCTGGTGGAATCTGTTAATAATGCATTGGTTTGGCTTTTGGGGCCCTAGTGTTAAGATGACTGTCTTTTGCTCACTTCCTGTTCAGTTGGCAAGTAAGGCAGAGGAAAACTTATTCCTGGCTCTTGGCTCTGATCTTGGCGACCGCAGAGCACCAGTCGTATTTGCAGACACCCTCACACTATTGCTTGAAGGTTAGAACAAACAGACCTCTAGGTGCATCACTATTTAGCAACATTCATCATGCCAAAGAGATCAATAAAGATCAACTAAATATTATCTGTATGCATCAGGTATTGCACGGATTGTTGAAACTCATCAGCCCATAGTAGAAACATACTACGGGCCGGGCAGGTTGCACAGACTTCTGTCACACCTTCAAAAAGAGTGTGACACACAGGCACAGAAAATTGTAGACAAATTCATCAAACAGAGAGATTACCACAATAAGGTCTACATGCTTTAAACATGCTTTTTACTGTACATGTACAGTAAAATACATTCATTAAGGATGCTTTTACATGTGTTTTTTTCTGTGCAGTAAATTAATTATTTTGCTATAGTTTCAGGTTGTCCAGAGCAGCATGATGAGGGGCATGCCAACAGAAAAGATTGAACCCAGGTAGGATCATATTAGAATCATATATCATGATGATTGTTTAGATATTTTTTGAATTGTGTGTTCTTATATTTGTCATATGTGTTTAACTAGAGACCTGGATCCTGTGTTATGTGAGGTTACATTAATGAACTCAAGAGCAGAGCTGTACTTTCGATTCCTGAGGCGGCGCATCGTGGCTGACTTTGAAGTTCCAGATGCAATGGCAGATGAAGCAGTTGTACAAGGTAACAACTACCTGGTTTTCTGGTAGTGTGTGCAGAAGTCAGTTCCTTACGAAATACATTTTACAGCACTTACCTAACCGTTTGCACATGGCTTGGGGGTTTGCGAACATGCTCCAACACATTGAACTGTGAATGTGTTGCTTGTGCGGGCAGCACAAGGTCAAATCTGACTTGCAACTTTTTCAGATCCCAATTTTCCCCATTATTTCTTGTCATATCTCTGTTGTCCTTAGGGCTGTCATGATTGCTCAATTTAATCTGATTATTACAAAAAATAATCCTTGATTACAAAATTGCCAACTCGACAAATCAAAAATAATATGGAAGTGATGCAGTTCACGGATGAGGGTCCAAACACATAACTACAAGAGGTGTCGGCTGTGACAGCAATTCACTTTAGATTTTAAAAACAATGCAGGACCTGAAAAAAGATAACATCACTTGTAACAGAACTAAAAAAAGATGATATCTAGTCTCCACAGATCTGCTGCACACATGCAAAAAGCTCATCTGCATGCGTTTTGCCGTGAGCCATTCGTTTCCACGTGGGACACGCTGAAACACATTGTAATACCCTCTAAACCTATTTGTCTACACAAAAGTTACACAGGCAGTGATGGATGCACAAAACATTTTCTGCTCTGTAAATCTGACTGAATTCAGAGAATCTGAAAAGGTTATTTTCTGCAGATTTTAAGTTGTTCATTTCTGTGTACATTAATTATCATTTAAATGCGGTCAAGTCAATTTTATTTGTATAGCGCCTTTCACAACACACATCGTTTCAAAGCAGCTTTACAGAAGATCAGGCATTAACAGACGATAAAACTGTAATGTCTATAATGTCGATGAATCATCATTGTGTAATTAGATAAAACGATTGTTAATCATGTTTAAAAATAAGTAATTAAACAATAATTGTATTAATATCCCCAGTGAGCAAGCTGTAAATTAGATTTCATGATGATTACGTTTGTAAACGTTCGCAATGCCATATTGCTGATAAATAGTTTATAGTTTATGGCCATAATCTCAGATAAAACTCAATATGGGATCCCAGAGAATTTTATTTACTGAATAAAGCAGCAGCTCTGTATGCTGTCAGTCAAATATCAACGTGAGCCGTTGAAGCCACACAGCTGCGTGTCTTACACCCCGCAGACACAATATAAATCTTTGGCTTACCTCCATGTGTTATGGAACACATGGAAATGCGTATCTCTCAATGACGTGATTATTGTTAATATTGTATTCTGTGTTGCATGCAAAGTGATAGTTAAAACATCAACAAACAAATAAAATGGCTTTTTACTTCCATAAACTCATGAATATACCATGAACATACACTGCCATGAGTATACACTGCCTGGCCCAAAATAATAAGTTGCCATTTGGATTTAAATAAGCAGATACTTTAGAGCCTATGATTGGTTATTGCAGAGATTAATATGTTTCAGCTGGCAACAATTAATTAACCCTAACTGATCCAGTGTGTAGCTTCTTATTTCTTAAAGGGCACATATTATGCCCCTTTTTACAAGATGTAATTGAAATCTTTAGTATCCCCAGAATGTGTCTGTGAAGTTTCATCTCAAAATACCCTACAGATCATTTATTATACCATGTTGAAAATGGCAATTTTGGGGTGGGAATAAAAACTAGCTGTTTTTATGTGTGTCTTTAAATGCAAATTAACTGGTGCTCCCTGCCCCGTATCCAGAATAGGGTGGAGTTTTGACATTTCTGCTTCAGATAACTAACTAGACATCATAAGTAATATGACTGACAATGAAAATAGTGGTGTTCAGCCCTATATCTTTGAACCGGAGTCAGACACTGATGAAGGAGAGACTCCGTCAGAAGTAACAACTTTGAGAATGAACCAGGAAGTTTCTGAATATATATTTGATAAATGTATTTATTTGTTGTAGAGTTTTTTTCAGCAGTTTTGCAATGATGGATGAGCAAAACACACACACAAAAACTATTACAACGTTTGCTATGTGATATAACGGCAGTGTCCATCAACAGTCGTGGGCAGGGCCTGTACAAAGTGACGTCTCTTTGTACAGAATCTGCTACCAGTATTAAAAAAAGTACTGGGTGGATTTTTATCATTATAGGGTGGTTGTGTACACACACTGCTAACACACATTTGTGAATTTTGCATAATAGGTCCCCTTTAAACAACCATGTTGGAAGACGTATCCCGTAGTCGTGGAAAACATATAACTGTTTTTCAGAAGGGGCAAAATATTGACATGCATCAAGAAAAGAAAACAACTAAGGAGATTGCTGAAATCACTGGAATTGGGTTAAGAACTGTCCAGCGCATTATTAAAACATAGAAGGATAGTGCTGAGCCGTCAGCTTCGCAGAAGAAATGTGGTCGGAAAGAATCTTGAATGATCGTGATTGGACATCACTAATACGTTTGGTGAAGTTACATTGTAAAAAATCGAGAGTAGAACTCACGACTGTGTTTAATAGTGAAAGTAAGAGCATTTCCACATGCACAATGCTACGATAACTTACAGGATTGGAAACAGTTAAACAGCTGTTATCCTAAACAGTTGCGTGGCCAAAAGAAAGCCACTTATTAGTGAGGCTAATCGGAAAAAACAATTCAGTTTGCTAGGGAGCATAAATATTGGACTTTTAGCAGTGGAAAAGGGTAATGTGGTCTGAGTTCAGATTTACCCTATTCCAAAGAAATGGCACATCAGAGTAAGAAGGGAAATGCATGAAGAGATGCACCTGTCATCCAAGTGTTATGATCTGGGGTTGCTTCAGTTGTCAGTTCTAGGCTCATCAATGTTATGTGGCAATAAAATGAAGCCAGCTGACTACCTGAATGTACTGAATGACCAGGTTATCCCATTGTAATGAGGAGGACTACGCACGCCCGGCACCCAATAAAAAGGAGAGGGAAAGGCAGCCGGTTGTGTCAAAATGTAGGCTAATGAACGCATTTTAGCCAAACGCGACCACCTCAACAACTTTATGCAATCAGAGTTAAATCATTTTTCAGATTACTCGATTAATTTTCAGAATAATCATTAGATTTCTCAATTACCAAAATTATCGATAGTAACAGCCCTAGTTGTCCTAATAAAAAATGTGTTAAGTAATGAATGTAACTCCTATGAAATACTAGATGTGCATGTCTGCAGATTTCATGTTGAATATTTAGGCAAATGAAAACTTGTTATTATTGTTTGAAAAAAAATGCTTATGTGGTTAATGTTTGTTTTACAGAGCATCAACAGTGTTTAGAGCAGTTACTAAAGAATTGCCAACTGAGTCGCACAATGCAGGAGCTAATTGGCTTTTATATTCCAATGGAGGAGTATTACATGAGAGAATCTGTCAACAAGGTGAAATGCATATAGGTTGTGACTTTGTGCTGTTATGGTGTAGATGTACATTATACTCAAGTCAGAGATGGCAGAGCTTTTGTCAGTCATATGTACCTTTTTGTGATGTTTTTTGTCTGTACCTCCTTTTACATTTATCTATTGTTTCTATATTATTTGTTTTTGTTTTACAATTATTTCTTACTGCAACAAAACTTATTTATCAAAATGTACTGATTTTCAAATGCTGTGATCTTTCAGGCAGTTTCCATGGATTCAGCTGAGGTCGGTCAGCTGAGCTCCAGCATGGTGGACGATGTGTTTTACATTGTGAAGAAATGCATCAGCCGAGCCCTCACCAGCAGTAGCTCTGACTGTGTGTGTGCTATGATCAATCATGCAACCAGCGTCCTGGAGACAAACTTCCGGTACACACACAGACAAATTTGTATTTATTATTAGTATGTTAGTTTTTTTCTCAAACTGGACGTACTGAATTATATTAGTTGTTGTTAAAGAGAATGCAAATCAAGACTTATTAACAGCAACAAAGAATTGTTTGAAAAGCAAACAGCTAATTATTTGCTCAACCAAACCCCAAATCCTTTGAAATTGCATCTGTAATATTTAATTCCTTGTGTAAAGAGAGGTGTTAGTGTGTAAGCTGCGAGCTGGTTATCCAGTCAGTGCACTGCAGGACCTGCAGCGTGGAGTCAGCAGTGCTGTCAGTATGATGCAGAGCAGCTTGCAACACGGCAAGATAACAAACCTCACACAAACTCTCGGCATAGAGAGCCAGGAGCAAGCAAAGAGTGCCTACTTGGTTAGTAACATACACACACACACACACTGTTGAACCACCTGGTCCCATTATATAATGCATCACCCATTTTATCCCTTGTAGCTAGTTTTGTCACATTCTCACTCTGTTATAGTTGAATTATAATATATTCTCAGGTGGCTCTCAATAATGTGGAAGTCTGCAGTGAGAATATCAGCACTTTGAAAAAGAATCTGGAGGTGAGTATTCTGCAACTCTCTACACCATCAAACATGACTTTTTATTACATGCTCTGTCTGTAGGTGACTGAAAGTCTCCATAACAATATTACATAAGACATGTTTGTGGTTGTGCAGTTGGCTGAAATATTTATTTATTTATTAGTAGTATTTATTGTACAAGAGTAGCAGTTGTCCATTCAGAGGGAGTTAGGGAAGCACTTTCCCAACATTGTGTGGTGTGCTGTTAATTGAATATAAAGAAACACTTCATACACTTTCTTGAATTCACCTGTACAACAGGATGATGGTACATTCATTTTTTACTATCTTGAGTTTTTGTAATCATGTGAGTGCATTATAATATGCATTACTGTGCAAAGGTTTTAGGCACTTTAGGAGAGGTGGTGTAGTGGGCTAAAGCACATAACTGGTAATCAGAAAGTTGCTGGTTCGATCTCCACAACCACCACCATTGTGTCCTTGAGCAAGGCACTTAACTCCATGTTGCTCTGGGGGAATTATCCCTGTAATAAATGCACTGTAAATCGCTTTGGATAAAAGCGTCTGCCAAATGCATAAATGTAAATGTTGAAAATGTTGTGAAAAATGAGAATGTCTTCAAAAAGTAATGCCATAAATTGTAAAGCCACATCAATATTTGGTGTGACCACCTTTGCCTTCACAACCGCACCAATTCTACTAGGTACAGATTACTTTTTTTTTTTTTTTTTTGGTTGTTGGCAGATAGGATGTTTGCCACAGTTCTTTTATATATTTAGGCTGTCTCAATTGCTTCTTTTTGTCTCTTCATGTAATCCCAGAATGATTCACTGTTTCAGTGGGGGGGATCTGTGGTGGCCATTCTATCTAATGCAGGGCTCTTTGTTCTTATCTATTTTATTTGCTAAAGGAATGTTTGGAAGTCCAAAATGTACATTTCCTATTCACACACTAAATAACCATCTTAAGACAATTTTTTTTGTGAAACATCTTATGTACCGAAGACTTTTGCACAGTACTGTACTTTATGAAAGGCACAGACCAATAAATGGCTTTTTTTATGCCCTAGTTTGAACCTCCCACCTCTATCTAACTTATGTTGACAATTGACCATGTCCTTCTCCTCTTCTTTATCTCAGAGTGATTGTGCCAAGTTGTTTAGCCAGGGAGCAGGCTCCGAACATGCAAAGGCTAAAATAGACAGCTGTCTATCTGATTTGGTGAATACTTCCAGCAAGTTCAAGGACCTCCTCCAGGTCAGTGAGAATCAGTTGAAATGTGTAATAATATATTTTCTCTTGGGTATATTTGTGCTGTTTTTCTGAACAGTTTTGTGGGCATGTTTGTACAGGAGGGCCTTCAGGAGCTTAATAACACAGCCATCAGGCCACAAGTAAAACCCTGGATCAGCAGCTTTCTGTCAGTCTCTCACAATATTGAAGAGGTTTGACATTGCATTGCTAACTACTTGGTGTTGAGCCTTTTGCAGTTTAGGAAAAACAAAGTGTAACTGATTTATGATGATGATAGAAACAAATGATTGAAGAGGAAAATTGAGGAAAGACTGATGACATTGCTAAAGTTTGATAATGCTATGTGCATTACTGATTTTGTTTTTAGGAGGAGTTCAGTGAGTATGAGGCCAATGATCCTTGGGTTCAACAACTCATTGCCGAATTGGAGCAGCTCATGGCCGAATTCAAGGTATTTGAAGTTTAACCTACAGTACACGCATACAAACACATTGTAAATATTTCCCTCTGTAGGTGTGTCTGTCACCAGTCATCTACGATACTCTGACTAGCCTGATGACTAGCCTTATTGCCATGGAGATGGAAAAGACTGTCTTCAAATGTACCTTCAGCAGGGTGAGATGCCTCCTCATCTCCTATTCTAACACAGCAACACCATACTTTAAATCGGATGTGTGTCATTTTTTTCTTTGTTAAAACTCTAACTCATCCTAGCTTAATTTACAGAGTCAATAAGTGAGATATTTGTAGGCTCTATCAAAACATCTGTTTGTCAACGTGCACGTCAAATCCATCACAGCAACATTAGCTTGACCAATGTCCAATGGAGGAGGAATGGAATCTGTTTGAAAGCAAGTAGCAACTTGCAAGAATTGCAAAAATAATTACTGGTTTCAAACACACCCGTCCTCCATTGCTCGAGGACCTCCTCCAGCCCCAAAATTGTGCCATTAGTTGTGCCAATTTTTCAATAGTCAGCCCAGTTAAGTTGCTCAAACAAACAGAAGTTCTGTTTGGGTCTGCAGAAATGACAACTCGCATTTAAAGTCACAGACTCTTGTCCATTCTTGGTTTTAGCTTGGTGGATTGCAATTTGATAAGGAGCTGCGCTCTTTGGTTGCATACCTCTCCTCTGTCACCTCATGGACCATCAGGGATAAATTTTCCCGACTTACACAGATGGCAACTATTCTCAACCTAGAGAGGGTATGTGGCTTTTTGATTGAAATATCTAAAAGGCAGTTGAAATTGTCATATATATATATAAATATAAATAAATAAATAAAATTATAAAGGACAGTGTCAAAGATAATTTGAATGTTTGTTTGTTTTTAGATTTATTGATGTTGTTCCTCCTTTAGGTATCAGAGATCCTGGATTATTGGGGGCCCAACTCTGGGCCTTTGACTTGGCGTCTGACCCCTGTGGAGGTTCGACAGGTCTTGGCACTCAGGGTAGATTTCCGCAGCGAGGACATAAAGAGATTACGACTCTAATAAACATGCTTTAAACTGAGTTTTTATGCTTTAGAAATGGCTTTTGGGTAACTCAAATCAAGGCATGGTGTCTACCAACATTTGTATACACTAAGATTTGCCCTGTGTGTTATATATATATATATATATATATATATATATATATATATATATATATAATAAATGTATTACCAGTCCAATTATGTATCAAATTGTCCGTCTTTCATCTGGTCTGATGCTTGCACTCAGTTGCGTAAAATCTCATTGCAGTTCAAGGTCAATATCCTGTGCCCAAGAATGTATTTTTTGTTACATGCTGAAATGCTTTTTTAAAAACATAGCTGACCCAAAAATGAAAATTATGTTATCATTCATTCGCCCTTATATTGCACCAAACATGACTTTCTCTCTTCCATGAAACACTAAAGGAGAAGTAGTTTTTGATTGCATGCTTTTTTTCATACAATTAAAGGGATAGTTCACCCCAAAAATTTACTCGCCCTCATTATGTGTATGACTTTCTTTTTTTTATGCAGAACACAAATTTACAATTTTGGGAAGAATACCTCAGCTTTGTAGGTCTATACAGTGCAAGTGAATGGTTACCATAAATGTAAAGCTCCAAAAAGCACATAAAGGCAGCATAAATGTTATCAATATGACTCCAGTGATTTAACCAATGTCTTCTGATGTGATCCAGTTGGGTTTGGGTGAGAACAGACTAAAATATTACTCCTTTTTCACTGTACATCTTGCCATTGAAGTCTTTAGGCACAATCATGATTTCAAGCTTGATTACACTTCCTAGTGCTTGACGCAGGTGTAGAGTGCAAGGAAGTGTCATTGATCTTGAAATAGTGATCCCAAAAAGACTGCTAATGTCAAGGTTTATAGTGAAAAGGGAAGATCACTTTGGTCTGTTCCCTCCCAAAACCAATTGGATTTCTTCACAAGACATGAATTAAACCACTGGAGATTTATGGATTACTTTTATGCTGCCTTTGTGCTTTTTGGAGCATCACATTTTTTGTCACCGTTCACTTAAAATCTGTGGACATTCAGAGCCGATATATTCATCTAAAAATCTTTTTGTTCTGCAGAAAAAAAGACATACTTGGCTTAGATGGCATGAGGGTGAATAAATGATGAGATAATTTTTGTTTATTATTATCCTTTATTATCTATAAACGACCCGTGTGATAATCTTCCAAAGCAGAGAACTTAAAGGTTAGAAATGGCATGACATTATGTTGTGCGGCTCTTTTTTTTAAATGTTCAAAAGCGTTTTACTTCATCTTTACTGTCTGCAGTCACACAGTTCACTTGGACCTGAAGCTCTCATCTTAGCGCTCGGATATTAAAAACAAAGGAAGAAAAAACAAATGATTCGCGGTTGTTCGCACACTTGTATGAAGAAGTCTCTGTGTGCGTGTAACATCATGACATGTGGCAGTGGACAGATCTTGGGCAAAACTGCTGCAGCGAGAAGAAAAGCCCCTTCATCTCAGAAATCAACACAAATGTATATCGTTACATATAAAATGAGAAGGACCAGTCCACTGACGACTTCGCAGTCCCATGTTGCGTTGTACCGGACAGCCCGCGCCCAAACACACTGCTACAAACACATCTAGCCATCTCTGTCCTGGAGACAGACGAGAGTTTAAATGAGAACTAAGAAGAAACTCAATTGTCGTCGCCTTGCTGTGGTGATCTTCCACACAGACTGTCCTATGCGTTTTTAGTCCATCCTTTTCGCGTTTTCCATCATATTTTCTAACTAATGACGGGTCCGGTGGAGATCAGACGGTCCCTTTCCCGCAGCTCATCCTGCAGATGCGCTTCGGTGACGCGCAGCTGTTGGATGGTGTTCTTCATCTCTTTCATTTTGATCTCCATCAGCGCAATTATATCCCGCTGCTCGTTCAGTTTGCGCAGCAGTTCTCCCGACGTCGTGCCTGTGGTGAGCGAGTACGAGTGATCCGCTCCACACAGCGCGAGATCGGCCACGGAGATCAAGCTGCCCGCGGGCAGATCTCCACCCTCACCAGACACGACCGCCGTGAGGCAGGAGTGTGTGAGATCCAGGGGTGCCATGTACTCGCCATTTTGACCTATCTGCATCACGGTCGTGTTTTCGGTGTCCCCCTGATCTTCCACTGGTACTGCCTCGCTGGTAATGATGGGCACAACAGCGGACACCTTCCTGGTTCTGCTCCGTCTACTCTTTCTCTCGTTCACTCCACGTAAAGGGAAAATGGTCGGGACGCGGATGGTGTAGGTTTTCCTGCCCCCTGGGAAGTGTACACTGCATACGCGGTGCCCGATTGTGGGCTGGAAAGTGCTGAAGCAGCCGCTTACTCCGGCCCGTGAAATGTTCTTCAGCCATATCCCGCGCTGAGAAGGGTCCTTGGGAAAGGTGTAGAATCGCAGATCGCGGTCCCGGTGTGTGTTGTTGTAGCATCCAGGCACGCAACAAGTAAAGCCGGGCATGATTGTGTAGAAGACCCACAGGTATTACCGCAATCCTTAAGAAGTTTCCCTAATTTGTGTTGTGTTCGGTTCCTTCGTCTGTTGTTATCCAGACCAGCGGCCTACAAACGGAACTACACGTCCCACAATACTTACGACTTCCTGTTTTGGTTTCAAATGCAAGTTGATAGACTCGTGTCTGCGCAGAAATACGCATTTCATGATTGGCGTACTTCACGAAGGGAAACAATATAAAACAGACTATGCCCAAATTTTTTTTACAAACCCTGCAAATATACAATTGACAGATACGTTATATATATATATATATATATATATATATATATATATACTTATGTTTTTATATATATATGTACTTATGTTAAAACAATTTTTGTGATGGCCTTAATTAGGGTGACCATACGTCCTCTTTTTCGGACTTTAAAAAAGGGTCCGGCCGGGATTTCTATATTTGCGAAAATGTCCAGGATTCGGCTTTAGTTGCATTATGATGTGCATCTGGTCTAATACTTGTGTTCACGCGCACGTTTGCGCTCTTTGTAAGTCCCGCCTTCTCGCACACCATCGATTATAAGATGCTTGCAGCAACTATTGGCCAAATTTCTGCCTGTCAATCTCTCCGCTAACGCCCGAAGCGCTGTTGTGTTCGGCATCAAATAGTTGCTTGACTCTAGCTGCAAATGACAGCTGAGTGGATACAGTGCCCAAACCAAAGTGTACAGAAGATTTGCACAAAATTCCCATGCTTTCGTCCAGGTCGAGATCCATAGGAAGCAGAATGTATGACATGTTAAGCTGACACTTTTTATGTGTCAGTTGTTGCTAGTAAAGGTGCAAGTGATTTAGAAGCACACATTAGCTCTGCGAAGCATAAAGGGTCAGCAAAAGGTGAAAGTTCATCAGCTAAATAAAAGGACTACTTTTTGCGACCAGTTAAAATTGTTATCACATTATTTTCCATGGCCATTCAAAATGGTAATAGTAAATGAAGGGACACTCATTGCATCAAATATTTGATTTTAGTTCATGTACATTCAAAAGAATGTTGGACATTTTTATTTATTTATATACTCATTTAGAGTGTCTTTTAACAGTATTAAAATTTGCATTCATAGTAACACTGTTTTGAACCCTATTATTCCACCCCACCCCAATCTGTTCACAATGAAAAAAAAATTCACATATGAATAAAAATTTGAATATTCTTGCACACATTAATAGACAGATTAAATAATATTCCAGGTTCAATACAAGTTAAGGTCAATCAAAAGCATTTGTGGCATTAATATTTATTACCTAAAAAAAAAAGTTTTATCTTGAATCGTCCCTCCTTTTTATTAAAAAAAAAAAAAAAAAACATTGAGGTTATCGAGAGGCACTTACAGTGGAAGTGAATGGGGCCAATTTCAGTGGGTTTAAAGGCAGAAATGTGAATCTTATAATTAAAAAAAAAGCACTTGCATTAACTATTCTTGTCATGGACTATGTTCCATTCAGCTTAAACACTCCCAAGAAACTCCAGGACTCAGATGATTCATTTCCAAGAAGTTTACTAGGAATTTTTGTAAAACTGCAATAAAATACAATGAGATGTCGATATTATTAATCAAACCCAGATGCACAGTAACAGTGTAAATAGCACGGCTTAGCTAACATAACAGTGTAGCTCATATGAGAAACACAATCGAGCTAGTAAAAAACAACGAGCAGCAATAAACAAAGCTAACTTAGCCTTCTCAATAATCTTACAAAATTAAAATAAGCAGTAACCTAATGTTAAACAATGATAAATACTCACAGACGTTGTGTTAGCAAAAAGTGAGAAGGGAAAGCGATCGATTCAGAAACTGACAACTGATAGAGCTCACACATTCCTGTTTCCCCAAATGCACGGGTACTGCGTTACTATGGTTACAAATATAAACAAACCACGCGGAACTACTGAAACAAAGTAGAAACGCATTTCAAGCGGCATGACACTCCCCGCTTGGGATCTTTAAAGAGCCCACATTAATTAACAGAATCAGTTTTTGGAGAGAGAAGCAGAACCACTTCTGTAATGGGCCCAGAAAAGGTCTTTCTGATTCCATCCTTGACGACTTTGACTTGAACCGTCCGAACCAATCCATCATCTCCTGGAAGGGTTTTTGTAATGATGCCCGTAGGCCATTGATTTCTCTTTGCCTGATTGTCTTTCAAGAGAACTATGTCTCCTTCTTGAAGGTTCGGCCTTTTTCCTTGCCACTTGTGCCGAAGCTGCAATGTTTTGAGGTATTCATGTTTCCACCTGTTCCAAAACATGTCTGCTAGGCCCTGAACCCGCTTCCACTCCTCTCTGACGAGATGCGCTTCCTCAAAGCTTCCTGACGGAGGAGGAGGTGCAGAGCCAGTCTTAAGAGTCAGGAGCGTTGCTGGGGTGAGGATGAGAAGCGATTCCGGATCCGATGACACTGGGATGAGCGGTCTAGCATTCATGATTGCAGCTACCTCAGCCATGAGTGTAGTCAGAACTTCACATGTAAGGTGAGACCTCCTCTGCTCAAGCAGCATGCAGTCCAAAATCCGGCGGGCAATGCCAATCATGCGTTCCCATGCGCCACCCATATGAGACGCGTGGGGCGGGTTGAATACCCAGGTGCAGCTCTGTGTGTGCAGGTACTCTTCCACACTGTTGAAGCCTGGATTAATCCTGTCCATCTCCAGCTCGCGAGCGGTGCCGATGAAGTTAGTTCCGCAGTCGGAGCGGATCTGCTTTGCGGGGCCCCTGACTGCAAAGAACCTTCTCAAGGCGTTGATGAAGCTGCTGGTACTCATTGCTTCAATTACCTCAATGTGAACAGCCCTTGAACACATGCATGAGAACATCACAGCCCATCGTTTAGAATTGGAGACTCCTCCTCTTGTGCGACGTGAGACAATGTCCCATGGTCCAAAGACGTCAACTCCTACATAGGTGAAAGGAGGTGCTACTTGTAGCCGTTCCGCTGGCAGAGCTGCCATCTGCTGATGTTCGGTCTTTCCCCTCAGCCTTCTACATGTGATACATCTGTGAAGCAGACTGCTAATGCAGCGTTTACCTCCCACCAGCCAGAAACCTGCCGCTCAAATGGCACCTTCGGTCAGATGTCTTCCTTGGTGTTTTACAGCTTCATGATAGTGAGAGACAAGCAGGGTTGCTAGATGATGCCGGCCAGGAATGATGATAGGGTGAGTTTCGTTCATGCTCAGATCTGACTGTCCAATCCGACCTCCCACTCTAAGAAGTTGATCTTGGTCCATGATAGGGTGCAATTTCCACAGGCTGCTGGAAGATGAGATGTTGGATCCTGAGTTTACACACTTAAGTTCGTCTGAATAGCACTCATTCTGGACACTCTTCACAATGCACACTTCATGCCCTCAGCAACTCTTCCTCTGTAGAGCGACAGATGTGCCACCCCTGACATTCATTCTGGGTGGAGTGGGCAAAGGAACGAGCCACGTGGATGAGGTGTGCTATGGCTGTGAGGAGAGTGCTGAACTTGGAGAAACGTTCAAAGCGTTGTGGGTGTACCACATCTCTGGTAACATGTGTGAGACTTGTCACCACCTGGGGACGCACTTCAGAGTCAGTGTCAGGGTCAATAAGGTTATAAGTCTCTTGAAGCTCAGGTGAATGCGAAGGTGCATCATGGAGAAAGGCTGGTCCTTTGAGCCAAGTTGTGCTGCTAAGCAAGGCTGGTGTCACAGTTCTTGACCCAATGTCGGCTGGGTTGAGATGCGTTGGGATGTACTTCCACTGACCGGAACAAGGTGATTGATGGATTCGTTAGACCCTGTTGTGTACGTAGACATAGAATCTCCTTGACTGGTTCTGGATGTACCCCAATACAACCTTGCTATTGGTGTAGTAGGTGATGTTATCGAATGTTGCGTCCATCTCTGTGACTACCATCTCGGCGATCTCGATGGCGAGCACAGCCGCACAGAGCTCAAGTCTTGGGATAGTTAAACCAGGCTGGGGGGCCAACTTCGCTTTCCCGAAGACAAAGCCATTCTCAGCCTGTTCTTGATGGCTTGTCACCTTGATGTAAGCTACGGCTGCTATTGCCTTGACTGATGCGTCTGCAAAGACACAGAGTTCTCTTCTTAGCGCGCCTGCAGTGGAGAAGGACGTGTAAGGATGTGGTATCTAGAGCCCCTCTAGGTCTTGAAGTGACTGTTTCCATCTAGTCCACTCAATCTCCATGTCTTTGGGAAGAGGTGAATCCCAGTCCTCTGCTTGCGTGGTGAGTTCCCTGAGTATGAGTCTTCCATGAACCGTGATGGGTGCAAGGAACCCTAAAGGATCGTAGAGGCTGTTCACGGTTGAGAGTACACCTCTGTGAGTGAATGGCTTCTGGTCATCTTTGATTTGAAACATAAAGGTGTCTCTGCGCATGTTCCAGAACAATCCAAGGCTACGTTGGATGGGCAGATCATCAACGAAGAGATCTAGGCTGTTGACGTCCTTGGTGCGATCTTCAGATGGAAATGCTTCGATGACTGCCGGTCGATTTGAAGCAATTTTGTGCAGCCTTAGGTTAGAAGCTGCAAGCATTTTCTGTGCTCGTCCGAGGACGCTGATGGCCTCTTCCTCGGTGCCGAAGGACTTTAAAGCGTCGTCAACATAGAACTCACGGTCAATGAATCTTCTTGCATCGCTGCCATAGTCGGCTTCTGCTTCCTTAGCTCCCCGTCGCATGCCATACACTGCAACGGCAGGCGAGGGACTGTTCCCAAAAAGGTGAACCTGCATTCTGTAGTCCACAATGTTGGAGGTAGGGTTGTTATTCCTATACCACAGGAAGCGGAGAAAATCACGGTGTTCCTCCTTAACGACAAAGCAGTGGAACATGTGCTCGATGTCAGCGGTGATCGCCACCTGTTCCTTCCTGAATCTCATAAGAACACATAGCAGGCTATTATTAAGATCAGGGCCAGTGAGCAAGACATCGTTGAGCGACACTCCTTCACATGACGCGCTGCTGTCAAAGACCACACGGATCTTATCTGGCTTCCTAGGATGGTACACACCGAACAGGGGCAGGTACCAACACTCTTGTCCAGGCTGCACTGGCAGGGCAACTTCTGCATGTGCCTTCTGGAGCATCTTCTCCATAAACTCTAGGAAATCGGCTTTCATCTGTGGTCGTTTTTCCAATGAGCGCCGGAGTGAGACGAGACGGTCAAAAGCTTGTTTCCTGTTGTTGGGCAGCCGCTGTCTCGGTGACCGAAAGGGCAAAGGCGCAACCCAACTTTTGGAGCTGTCCTGACAGCACTCAGCTTCCATTATCTTCAGAAACTCTAGATCCTCCATGGATGGAGCGAGTCTGTGGTACGAGCGAAGACAGTCTGTCCCAAGCAGTCTCCACTGAGCATCATTGAGCCACGGGTGGAGGTTGGTGCTGGATGATGCTGAGGTTTAGACACTTGTCCAAATACCTCTTTCACTCTGATCTGGTTGTTGCATGGCTGAAGATAACTGGTACGACCATTTTCTAAGATGGCTGTTTTGTAACTCCTCACCTCATGTGGTCTGTGAGCACCTCCTAGGCACACATCACCGACGACGACCCATCCTAGGTCAAGCCTTTGCGCAAACGGTGCATCTCCTGGGCCACTTATCTGCTCTCGGACCTTGTGTGCCTGTAAGATGTCTCTGCCCAGTAAAAGAAGTATTTTGGCATTCGGATCCAGTGGTGGAATCTTATTGGCGATGTGCTTCAGGTGGGCATGATGGTAGGCTGCTTCCGGCGTAGGAATCTCGGCGCGAACGTTAGGGATTTGGTTGCACTCGAGGAGTGTAGGCAGAGGAATGCTTAGTTTCTTGTCCACCGGCTCCACAGTGTAACCGCTTGCTCTCCTCCCCGCTGTATCTGAACGCCCCGCACAGGTCTTAAGTGTATATGAGTAGGAACTTCCGGAGATCTTAAAAACCTTGAAGAACTCCGACCGCGCCAGGGAGCGATTGCTCTGCTCGTCCAGTATGGCGTACATTCTCTTGGACTCCTCCCTGCATCCGTTTGGGAACACACTGACGAGGCAGATCTTAGCACATGCTCTGGCACTCAATCCTTCACCGCATACTTGAGTGCACGTCGACTTGACCTCCTGGATGTCTGCTCTGTCCTCCTCCCCTCCTTCCTCTGAAGTGGAAGGGGACGACTTAGATTTCCAGGTAGGTGGGCAGGGGTGAAGTGCTGTCGCATGAGCAGTGCTCTCACACTCTGTACATTTTATCTCAGCTGTGCAGTTCTTTGCAAGATGCTCTGTGGAGGAGCAACAGCGAAAGCAGATATAATGTTCTTTCAAAAGCTGTTTGCGATCATTTATGCTCTTTTCACGGAAGCCTCTGCATTTCCTCAGAGGGTGGGGCTTTTTATGCAGAGGGCAATTTTTATTTGGATCAATTGGTTCTGTACTTTCTCTACGCTCAGCCTTAGCAGTTCCTGAGACCTGCATCTTGTGAACATAAACAGACGTCTTTGTAGGCCTCTCCCACTTACTCTTTCTCTCTACTGGAGCTTGCATGAAGAGGTTAAAGCTTGGGTCAGTGAAAGCCCTTGCCTCCGTGGCGATGAAGTTTACAAACACAGAGAAAGGTGGGAAGCTAACAAAATGTTCCTGTTTGTATCTTGTACCAAAGTAAAGCCACTTTTCTTGCATGTTGTATGGGAGTTTCTCAAGGATAGGCTTAATTCCTCTGGAGGTATCCAAGTACGACAAGCCTGCAAGGTAGCCGTCTTCCTTGGCGGCTTGTAGCTCTGACAACAGGTCGGCTAGATCCCTGAGTCTCTGTGGATCCTTTGTTGTGACCTTTGGAAAGTTTTCTAGTTTGTTGAACAGAGCCTGCTCGACGGCCTCTGGCGAGCCGTATATTTCGTCGAGGCGCCTCCATGCCATGTGCAGTCCAGTTGCTGGATCCTTAATGTTGACCGTTTTTATCCTTCTTACTTGTTCTGATGACTCTTTTCCCAGATACTTGGTGAGGAGGTCGAGTTCTCCTGCAGCAGAAAGGTCTAGATCAGCGATAGCATTCAGGAACGATGTTTTCCAGGCCCAATAGTTCATTGGCTGGTCATCATATGCGGTGAGGCCTGAAGTCACCAGGCGACTGCGAGCAAGGTATTTGATAAGGTCACCAGTGGACCTAGAGTGGTCATAGCTAGCTCCATGAGGCGTCCTGTGAGCGGGCGGGTGCACAGGAGATGATGAATCCTGTTTGAAGTTCTGTTGTGGACAATTCCCACCAAGCTGAGGAGCTGGAGCGGAGTTGAGAGGCTGATTGAAGCTTTGTTGTGGCGGTGCCGAACTAGTCTGAGGGGCCTGAGGAACCTGGTGTGGCATAATGTCAGCAGAAGCAGCAACTTGGGTTTGACTAGCATTGTGTGGGTGGGGTGTTGAAGGGATTACATTGACTGGTTGAGGGTGTAGCGAATGAAGCATTGGCAAAACATAGTCACTCCCTCTTCTGACAGATAGACCCCCGCTGCATAGGCTGGCTTGTGCCAACACGTAGGCGGTGACGCGCTGGTCTTTGATCGATTGGGGGACCGGGCTGTTAGCCTTACTGCATACTTCAAAGCCCATATCTTGTAAACCAGCCACAAGAGCATTTGCCTCTGCTATGGCAGCATCCTTTTCTTTTTCATCATTTAAAGCATCGAGATTAGCTTGAACTCGTGCCTGCTCCACTTTAAGTTGAATTTCTTTAAGCGCATGTGACGCTCTAGCTTGCGCTGCTTCGGCCTTTGCCTTTGCCATGGCGACGGCCATGCTAATCTTCGAACTGGACGATGTACCAGATGAACGACTGCTTCTTGAGCGCACAGTCTCAGACTGGTTATCTCCATTTCCTTTTATACTTTTACTACGTTGTGACATTGTGACTCACCGCGTTTTCAATATCAGGAGAAGGAAGCTAGTGTGTAGCTGACAGGGAGCTGTAGTGTTAGCTGCTTATCTCTTGGTATTGAGTTGCTCCGTAGGATGGCAATCCTTGTGTCCCTTGTTAGCTGTGTTGCCGTCTTTTTACTGTCATGGACTATGTTCCATTCAGCTTAAACACTCCCAAGAAACTCCAGGACTCAGATGATTCATTTCCAAGAAGTTTACTAGGAATTTTTGTAAAACTGCAATAAAATACAATGAGATGTCGATATTATTAATCAAACCCAGATGCACAGTAACAGTGTAAATAGCACGGCTTAGCTAACATAACAGTGTAGCTCATATGAGAAACACAATCGAGCTAGTAAAAAACAACGAGCAGCAATAAACAAAGCTAACTTAGCCTTCTCAATAATCTTACAAAATTAAAATAAGCAGTAACCTA
Organism: Moxostoma hubbsi; assembly: GCA_032164185.1. Lineage (NCBI taxonomy): Eukaryota > Metazoa > Chordata > Actinopteri > Cypriniformes > Catostomidae > Moxostoma > Moxostoma hubbsi. Next base: position 35,829,818 of record JAVLUX010000003.1, on the reverse strand, counting down.
ATGTTAAACAATGATAAATACTCACAGACGTTGTGTTAGCAAAAAGGGAGAAGGAAAAGCGATCGATTCAGAAACTGAGGACTGATAGAGCTCACACATTCCTGTTTCCCCAAATGCACGGGTACTGCGTTACTAGGGTTACAAATATAAACAAACCACGCGGAACTACTGAAACAAAGTAGAAACGCATTTCAAGCGGCATGACAATTCTGTTAAGTTATTTAAATTGTGATTTTTATAGTAATTTTAGGATTTGTTGACATTTGTCATGGCAAAGAAGTTGTAATATTGGCTAACTTTAGACAGAAAAGGTTGTGATTTTATCACACTAAAATCATGTTAACATACAAATTGTTTATATCTTGTGGCTATACTTTTGAAACAGTGAGTATTTTACCATTCAAAATATTATTATTTTTAACTGTGTATTTATGTATTTAACTTGCATTTAACACAGAACATTATCTATTCAGTTTTGTGGCACGTGTTATAAATGTTTGTGACAAGCTTCAGGTCACGAGGGTAAGGAGGACACAGGGAACTGTGTTCTTCAACTCGTCAGTAAGCTTTTAATTTATGAACCTCCACAGTACAGCATCACAATAACAATTATAAACAATTATACACATTCAGCTTCTCAAGCTGGTCTCTCTGTTGGGCTCTCTCTCTGTCTTAACTGGAGGTTCTCTGGCCGTTCTTATGCCGCTCTCCCCATGCTCACTGAAATCAGAGACAGGTGTTAGACATAATTTAGCTCAGGTGCAAGCGCTCTTACCGCTTTCTCCCCTCAGACGAGCGCTTGACCACGCCCCCGCTGCCACTTACCCCCACCGCCCAACTCAGGCCGGGGCGGCATTCAGCCTGCCTACCACTCCCCCCCATTTCTGGAGAGGAAGTCAGCGACAGCCATCTGCACCCCTAGTCTGTGGACCACCTTGAACTTAAAGGGCTGGAGGGCCAGATGCCAACGGGTGATCTGGGCGTTAGTATCCTTCATGCAGTGGAGCCATTGGAGTGGGGCGTGATCCGAGCAGAGAGTGAAGGCCTGCCCCAGCAGGTAGTATCGGAGCGTGAGGACTACCCACTTGATGGCCAGACACTCCTTCTCTACTGTGCTGTATTTGGTCTCCCTCAAAGAGAGCTTACGGCTGATGTACAGTACCGGGTGCTCCTCCCCCTCCACCACCTGCGAGAGTATGGCCCCCAGCCCTCTGTCTGAAGCATCTGTCTGCAATAAGAAAGGGAGAGAGAAGTTAGGTGTATGTAAAAGCGGCCCCCCCACAGAGTGCGGCTTTAACCTGCGTAAACGCCTGTTGGCACTGTTCCGACCACTGGACCGGGTCTGGAGCCCCCTTTTTAGTGAGGTCAGTCAGCGGGCTGGTAACGTCCGAATAATTAGGCACAAACCTCCTATAATAGCCAGCCAGCCCCAGGAAAGCCTCACCCCCTTTTTGGTCTTAGGTCTAGGGCAAGTCGCAATCGCTGCTGTCTTGTCAATATGGGGACGCACCTGGCCATGACCCAAGTGGAACCCCAGATACTGTACCTCCACACGCCCAATCGCGCACTTCTTGGGGTTTGCCGTGAGCCCCGCCCGCCGCAGTGACCTCAGGACCGCCCTCAGATGTTGCATGTGCCGAATGTGGCCGGAGGACACGGTCCATGAGATGCTGAAACGTAGCCAGGGCCCCAAACAAACCGAACGGAAGCATCACAAATTGGTGTAATCCGAACGGCGTGGTGAAGGCTGTTTTTTCACAGGAAATTGGTGTCAAGGGGATCTGCCAATAACCCTTTGTTAAATCCAGGGTTGAATAAAACCGAGCAGTACCTAACCGATCGAGCAACTCATCAACCCGGGTTGATGCATTGGGTATGCATCAAATTTAGACACCGCGTTTACTTTTCTATAGTCCACACAGAACCGTACAGACACGTCACTCTTGGAACAAGAACAACTGGGCTGGACCAATCACTGTGGGACTCCTCTATTACACCCATATCAAGCATCGCATCCAATTCTTCCCGAACTATTTTCTTTTTGTGCTCGGGCAGGCGAAGGGGCGGCTACGTACCACCACTCCCGCCTCGGTCTCGATGTGGTGTTGGATGATGCTCGTACGACCCGGTAGAGGGGAAAACACATCCGCAAACTCCTTTTGCAACTCGGCAACCTCTGCGAGTTGACACGGTCAGAGGTGGTCTCCACAAGTGTTATGATCGTTCTTTGTATTCACCTCCGGTCCGAGCTCCGCCCTCTCCTGAACTACCGTAGCCAACGTCACAGGGACTGCCTCCCTCCATAATTTCAAGAGATTGAGGTGATATATTTGACACGCGCCCACTCTATTGGTTCGCTTAACCTCATAATCGAGATCCCCCTCTTGTTGTGTGACCTCAAAGGGTCCTTGCCACTTGGCGAGTAATTTGGAGCTCGATGTGGGGAGTAATACGAGTACCTTATCTCCCGGTGCAAATTCCCTTAGCTGCGTACCCCTGTCATACAGCCGGCATTGGCGTTCTTGGGCTCTGAGCAAATACTCCTGTGTTAGTTTCCCCAAAGTGTGGAGTTTTGCTCTGAGATCAAGGACGTATTGAATTTCGTTCTTACTATCTGAAGGCCCTCCTCCCAGGCTTCCCGTATGACGTCCAGTACACTGCATGGGCGTCGCCCATACAGCAGCTCAAATTGGGAGAAGCCAGTGGAGGCTTGCGGGACCTCTCGTACTGCAAACAACAGGGGGGTCAAGCCATCTGTCCCAGTTTCTATCATCCTCGTGCACGAACTTACGAATCATATTCTTGAGGGTTTTATTAAATCGATCCACCAGGCCATCTGTCTGCGGATGGTACACGCTAGTGCGAATCAACTTAATGCCCAACAGATCATAAAGTTTGTGAAGTGTACGTGACATAAAAGTCATGCCCTGATCGGTGAGGATTTCTTTCGGAATCCCCACCCGGGAGATTATTTTGAAGAGTGCCCCTGCAACACTACATGCTGAGATGTTGCTCAGAGGCACTGCTTCCGGATATCACATTGCATAATCCACCAGGACTAATACAAAGCGGTGTCCGCGTGCTGTCCGTTCTAATGGCCGGGTCTCCGCATCTCCAACAAGCTGGCCCAGGCACTACGCCCGTACCTGCGTCAGCAGGCGCCCCCACCTGAGGGGGAGGGCGGCTGAAGGTCAGAGAAGGGGAATGTGTTGCCTCCCATGGCCGGGAAGCTGGTCTCAGGAAGCCTCCTCGCCTGCGCGGGGCAGGAACGGGCCCTGGAGAGAGAGTAGAGTGAGAGGGCAGAGAAGAAGGGGAGGGAACCGGGGAAAACACAGGGGAAGGGGGAAGAGAGAGAGAGAGAGAGAGAGAGAGCGCTCCTCCACCCTCGGAATCGCCGACCATGTGGTCCTCCGCAAGCCGAACAGCTGCCTCTAGCGACGCCGGGCGGTGGCACTGGACCCACGCCACCGTTCTTCTGGGTAGGCGTTGCACGAATTGTTCCAGCACCACCTGGTCGATTAGTCCCTCGACATCACAGTTCCCGTCTAGCAGCCACCTCCGACAGGCGTCCCAGAGTCGTTGGGCAAAGGCAAACGCGCGGTCGGACTTCTCCAGCTTCATGCTCCGGAAGAGTTGACAGTTCTCCGACCAACCTGTTGCAGGATGGCTCGTTTTAGGTCCGCATTGGCCAGGAGGTTTGTTGCCGGCAGTTGTTGGAGCTGGGCTTCCCCGGACAAAAGAGGGACAAGGCAAGATGCCCATTGGTCACGCAGCCAGCCCCAAATCTGAGCAGTGCGCTCAAACAGGTCGAGGAAGGCTTCTGGATCATCTGCCAGCCCCATTTTCTGTAAGTGGGCGGGGGCAAAGAGGCGCGGGGGTCCGGGGTCGCGGCTGTGGCTGGAGCAATCTCCTGGCTGAGGAGACTCCGGATCGCATGCCGGTCCTCTGCTTGAGCCTGCAGGATTATACACATTCAGCTTCTCAAGCTTGTCTCTCTGTTGGGCTCTCTCTCTGTCTTGACTGGAGGTTCTGTGGCCGTTCTTATGCCGCTCTCCTCGTGCTCAATGAAATTAGAGACAGGTGTTAGACATTATTTAGCTCAGGTGCAAGTGCTCTTACCTCTTTCTCCCCCCAGACGAGCGCTTGACCACGCCCCCGCTGCCACAATGTTATTTTTACACATATTATTTTTACATTTATTTAAACAGTTAATAATCTCTAATAGACAAAACTAGAATAGTTGCACAGATGTATTAAGCTTGTTTATTTAGTTAGTTTAAATTATATTATATTACAATTGATTAAACTTTCTTGTCATCGTGCAGAATGCAGGTACAAAGCCAATGAAATTAGTAAAAATTAGTTCATAAATATATATGGTATAGTGCAAATGGGCAGTGAGATATATGTTTCAGCGCAGTGCAAGTAAGCAATGACCACTAGACATGGTATAGAACTGACAGAACGGTAAGTGTGCAAATGTCAATGTCAGGACTGGACTGGGCATTTTCCCAGGTGGGACGATCAGGGCAAATACAGGAAAATGGCAATATAGATACTTAACTATCTAGAGGTACAAAACACTAAAACAGACTATGTGTAGAATAAGGATATATAAATAGTAATCTTGTTTGTACAGATGTGGTGCACATTACGAGATGTGCAAAAGAAGAACTGGTAAGAGGACAGTAGTTAGTCAGTGCAAAACTGATGATTTTTTAGTTAGATAGTTAAGTGTCCAAAAACAGGGCTTTTGCTGACATTTAGTGTAATATGATCCTAACATGGCAGCCCCCATGAGGGGACCCTCTCCATGTATTAAAACAGATTTTTACAAATTAAGCTTACCAATATGACTGGAGTCCTTGTGTAATGGTAGGGATTTTTATACATATACTTAAAAATTGCAATTTTAGGTTGCATTTAAAAGTGTTTCAAATTAAAAGTTTTTGAAATAAAACTTATTAAATGAGCAGACACTCTTATCCAGCATCTGAGATTGTATGATTAAAACACAACACTAACTAAAAGACCTTGACAATGAGACTGCCATAGCGTTATCTTTAACTGAGAAAGTATTTACTGAATTCTATATAATTTAAAACTTCCCATTAATGCATGACATGGCATAATCTCACATTATACAGTAAATGGATACAAGTTTTGACCTTCAGCCTTATCTAAAATTATGTGTCTAATCACAAATGTTTGAATGTAGCACATGCTTACATCATAGATAAATACATTAAAAAAAAAAACATTTGTCTGCTCAAAGGTCAATATAGGGGGCTTATCTTCATGATAAGCTCCAAGCACTACGTAAATATGCCTTTGTAGTTTGTACCTAAGATAAAGAGTTATTTAAATGTTTTTTAAACGTTGCTTTTACATTTAGTGTCATCAGTGTCCAAGAGAGTTGAATTTAATTTATTTTTTCGCATTAATGTCTGAGAAAGGTCATTTGAAAAAGGTGGATTCAAGGGCAAGTTAACACATGTGGATGTTTTAGGAGTTAAATTGAAGCCTTATGAAATATTACCAGCCTCTTATGCGCTGTTTTCCTTTTTCAAATATGGGCGTGACAGAAAAACACGACGGAACGAAGCGGCGCGCATGCGCATATGGCCTCGAGTGTTTAGCTTTACTAGCGCTCAATTCCACACAGCAAGTAGTAAAGCAGCAGAGTCACGGATGAATCACACACGAAACAGCTTACTTTGGTTTCAAGACAGACGAAGAATGCCCAAAACGTCGTGGGGGTGGGAGGTGTGACGTGTTTGTCCTGTGTTTTCCCCTGTTTCTCGCGCTGTTGAGATGGAATGACCAGTACTTTCGGCATGAGAGCTCAGAGCATTACCTAGTGCTGCTCAGAGAGGGAGGTGGCCACCATCATCATCATCATCATCATCATCATCCTCTGGACATAATCAATCTCAACAGCACAGGAGCCATCGCATCAGAAGGCTTCGTGTACAGTAAGTTACATCCTTTAACAAGTTATTAACGAGGTATTGAACTGGCACGAGCACAAATATGTGAAGAATGATTTCGCTTGTCTTTGGCTGTGTATGGCTGAGCTCCAGTCACAGTTACGCTTTCAGGGACTCTGTAAATCGGTGTTTACTCTTCAGCTGTCAAGCGTGCTGGTTTCCAGTGATTCTTATATATGTATAAAATAAAATATAACACCTCTGTGTCTTTAAACTCTGAGGGTCTCTGGCGTTTCTATTCGTGGTAGGTTTAGCCAAGGAAGTGATTCTAATTATAGTGTGCCTCTTTGATGGGTCACAAAATTGTTATCGTTAAAATCACTGACGTAATTTAACAAACTGAGATTGAGTAGTAATATGATCCTAACATGGCAGCCCCCATGAGGGGACCCTCTCCATGTATTAAAACAGATTTTTACCAATTAAGGTTACAATTAAGTGGGTATGGATAATTTCATATTGGTTCATTTGGGATGTTTACGTGGGCAGTGCCCTTTACCTTTACGCTCAAACTTAAAGTTTTTTTTTTTTTTTGAAAATTTCTGTCTATTTACTATATTTGCAAATCAGGAGTTTTGAGCCTTGTCGAACTAAAATGAACTACCTTGTGCTTCATCAAGAGAGGAAATACAATCAAGCTTCTCATTTGCCTATGTTGGGCAGGTGCACAGCTTTTGGGAAGTAAATTAATTTGCATGCCAGTTGGTAAGTCAGCAAAGGGCTGGCTTGTATCTAACAGCTGTCACTCGAGACACTGATAACAGTGGGGTGATACAGCTTCTTATCTCCATTGTGTTTTGATCATGATAGGCTGAAATGGCCCTGAGGTTAATTTTAACTTTGTGCTCAAATGTTGGCATGTTTGCTACTCTGTTTGGGCAGTTTAGATAGCTTAACTCTATTATAGGGTTTACATTTTATTTGTCAACATATAACCTGGTTAGACAGACACCCAGTCAGGCACTCAAGTGTTTGCAGATTATTTAAAGTCCCTGTGAAGTGCCTTGACAAGCATAGTTCTATATGGTGTTTTGACGTATTTCCTACTGAAACAGGAAGTGGGGTCGGAACATGTCGAATTAGTTATTTAGAAATAGCCTATAGTTTACAGCCACACATACATACCCCTTTCCACCATGCTATTAATGTTAGAGCCGCTCACCGGGGAAACTTGAGAAGCGATTCTCAATACCGGCTAGCTTCTCCAAAGAACCGAACGATGATCTAACTGTCAACATTAATCCATATTCAGCTAACAAATGCACGCAGCACATCATGGTCTTTGATTACGATGAGGCTGGAGCCGTTGTGAAACTCAAATGTATGAAGGTGAATAAGCAGCAAGTGAGTAAAATATGTTCATGTTATGAATCATAATATACTAACCATAAAGAATAAAGAGCACTTACTCGAGCTGCACATCCCAAGAAACATCCAGCTAAACAAATAATCTAGCAACTTTCCTTGGATGTTGGCGGGTCCAATTCAGAAGTGATCATCCATGCCCTATTCCTTTTGAAGACAATTACCCTCCCTGTGAGAGCTTCAGATGATTTAAAGGTGATTTAAAAGCTGGTCAGTCAGAACACACTTTTTAATTGATTCTTATTGGAAATTCTGTTTGGAACCAACTGAAAAAAATATTTAACAAAACATACTTTATTTGTCTGAACTATTGTATATGTTTGCATATGGATTTCATCTACCATTTCTTAGCAAATTACTTTCTTTTGCCATTTGACTTCAACCACCTCTCCACAGCTACTGATAGGTCATACTGCTGAAGCTCTGGCCCTTCTGTTGAAATGATGATCAGGTCTGAAAGGCGTGAGGATGTGAGACTGCTGCGGACATCTGATTTTATTCTCTTTTGGGGCACTAAAGGCTCTTCCACAGTTTGGCAGAACAAGAAGAATCTGAACAAGATGAAGAATGTTTTGCATCTCATATCTGTAGGGTTGATTCAGCAGCAGTGTCTGGTACAGGTCCAGGTAGGACTTGCCATGAAGATCATTTGACACTCGCTTTTTAAAGCGTCTCCATTCCCCATGGATTTCTTCAACTTGACATCCAGATTGAACAAGCTTCTCTCTGAACCATTCTGTGAGGACATTCAGCTCCTTGTTGCCGTACAATAGTTCAAGTTATTTTCTGTCATCAGGCCACTTGTCGTGGTTGAATATTGCAAATGCTGACATCACAGCTTGTGCATTGTGATCTTTGTTACCTCCAAGTAGGTTATCCAATTTAGCAGGAAGGTGTTTGTCACAGGCTGAACCATGCATGCTCCATCTGTTGTCTCAGATTGTCCATCAGACTGTCTCTTTCCCCTATCAAGTCAATGCCCTGAAAAGTTGTGGTATGAGCACCAGGTGTTTTCTTTTCCAGACATTGTGTTATGAAAGTTTCCAGCATACCATCTGGGAGAGGGTTGGTTTTCATGTAGTCAAAACTGATCAAACAGCTCTCAATTGCAGCAACAGCACTTGGTAAGATGAGGTCTGCCTTCTGTAGAGTCTGACTTAATGTTGCCATCTCCTGCAGCACATCAAACAAAATGCAACAAACTGCAGATCCTTCAGGGTTTTGAAAACCATTTTTCCTCTACCAGCAATGTCAGCGTTGTGACTGGTTTGGGTCAAATTCTCCATGTGAATGCCATCAGCTGCATACGTTCCAGCTTAGCTCACAAGATTGTCTTTTCCTTTCAGGAAGACCTTCAGTGCCCTATCTAAATGAGGCACCCAACATGTTCCTTTCACAGGCTTTGGTTTGTAGAACCTATAATCAAGTTCTTCACAAACTCCCTTAAGTTCTCTCTGGCTCCTTGGGCTGAAATGGTAAGTTTTCCAAATCAAGTGCAAGGTGTCATTTAACGACTCACCTCTTTCAAAACCCCAAGAAGTGCAAGCTCCAGCCTGTGAGCCATACAGTGAATGTCTATCAGTTTTGGATTGTTTTGCAACAACACCAGCTGTTTGGCCCATGTTCACATTTGCACCATCAGCACAAAATCCAACAAGCTTTTGCTTCCAGTCATCTAATCCAAATTTTGACATTGAGGGTCGAATGCAGTCAGTCACACCATTAGCATGAGCATGTGACAGCGTCGAGATGATTTACTAGCAACCCACATAGATAGCTTCATTTTCTATCATAGAAGAATCTGTTGCACCATCAATCATGACTGATATGTAGTTGGACTTTATTTTCCTCCATATCCTGTAAATCTGATGCAATGTTTGAAATGAGTTCAGCGCAACGGACATCGTTATCGTGCATTGGGGAAATGTCCAGGCCATTTTTTTCTGCAGCAGAATTAGTGGTTTCATCTGAGTGAAACTCAATTCCTCATTTGCGATATAATATGCTGTATTCATTTTCACAGAAAGCTCACATCTCTCTGCGCTGTCATTCTTTTTATTTTGAGTTTGAATCCCATTCGCAGATTCCTCATGGTGTTTGCTTGAAGCCTTCACACTATCACGGCACGCTGCATGTCGCTTGCTGTCCGAGTGCGCTGTGAGATTTTCACGTTTGAAACTGCGCGACCCTGATACAAAGTCCGCTTTACCGGCTAAGCTAGGTCTTCTACTGCAGTACCTGCATATCATCACATCTTCCTCCTCATACACAACCCAATCAAAGTCCGACAGCCAATGAGTCTGGATTTTTCGCTTTTCAATGACACTTTTTGTTCCAGAATAAACAATCTTTTCCGCCACATTTGACGTGCTTGGCTGGGGTTCGTCGGCGCATTCACCGTCTTTTATCTGTACGGTCTGTAATTTTCGCTGCGCTTGAAAACAAAACAAAAAAATTATCAAGCATTTTCTGCTCAGACTGGAATTTTCGCTTTTTTGCGTCCATTTTTGTAAAAGCAGACAAAAGGCAGTGTTTGCGTGCAGCGAGTGTTATACTTTTATATTATGTTAATGGGTATATATTTTAATACTTCATATTGTTACTGTTATATTGTTACTATTTATTTTAATACAGTTAAAAAGATAACACTCATTGGGCAGGGGTTTGCACAGCACATTGCATCAAACGAACATTTTCAGTCATTTACCGAATTTAAACCATTAACGGATAATTAAATACAACAACAAAAACCTCAGAACAATGAAGAAAGAAAACCATTTAGATGTCAATTCCCTTTACATGGCATGTGTAAGCCTCTCTCTTTCTCTCACTTTGAGTGTGTATGTGAGAGAAAGCGACGGTGCGTAAAGCGGACTGAGCAGGCATTGAAATTATATCTGCGATAAACTTATTCTTTGCCTCTAACTCAATCACAGGCGAGTGAAATCGGACAATTTACTAGCCATTGTCTAATTAAAGACAGTTTTAGTCGCCTAGCGTGAAATTTGGTCGCATATGCGAGTGATTTACTCGCATTGTAGAGGGTTGTTACTACCTTTAAAGAGGACAATCATCTTTTAAAAATACCTCTACATGACATTCACTGTATTAAAGGGAAAATCCTCTGCCACCCGGATTGAGGTGAGTCACTACACCACCGCGAGGACTTGGAGCACATTACAAATGCATCATCATTATATTTTACTGTGATCTCTCTCATGTTACGTTAAATTAGATCAAATGACTATTCAACAACGAACATTTTTGTCTCCGACTAAACGTTTCAGCCCTAGTTACAACACAGCCAGGCATGCTGAATAGTTGTGGAAAACTGGTGCATTCTCATTCTAAAAAGCATTTGATTGGACAGGGTTTCTCAATCTCTAAGTGATGTCATGGATTTCTTTCAGCCGTCTGAAATTATATTTGGTCAAAAATTAGAAGTACATTAGCATATTGATGACCTTAAAGCAAATAGATATGGACTAAAAGCAGCAAAACTTTCATTTTGATTTCACAGGATCTTTAAAAATATCAATGTGTACTTTTTCTATTTCTCTTTTCACAGGTTGGGCATCTGTTCGTTTCACAAAAGATTGACATTTGCAGTGTGGAATGAGTATTTCGGGTAAGGGAGAAAGAAAGCCGTTCATGTGAAAGTCGAAAGTCATCTTCATCGCTCGTGTGTGTTAGCATGATGTTGCCGGGCGTGGGTGTATTTGGAACAGGGCAGACGGTGCGTGCCCTGGTGCCATTACTCCAAAAAGAAGGCTTTCCTGTTCAGGCTGTTTGGGGTCGAACACAAGAAGAGGCAGAGTCGCTGGCTAGTGAGTTGGACATTCCCTTCTCCACCAGCCAGACTGATGATGTACTGCTACATCCAGAGGTTCATCTCATTTGCATATTAACACCTCCACCACATACACGCCAGATTGCGGTAAAAGCTCTAGGTGAGACTTATTCATTCTTCAATGAATCCATTAGATTGTTCTCTTGCTCTTCTAATCTTAATCATCATGGGTTGGGTTCCTTCCTGGTTTCAACCAGAGTGTTTACTGGTCTGCTGTTTACTTTACTTTTTTGGCACAAGCTAAAGTGAACCCTTTTCCTGCATGCTGATCAAATGTTTCCCCAATGCAATCTCATATCACAGTAAAGTCTCAGTAGTGTAAGATTGTGATTATAAAGCAGTTGCTTCAAGTAGAATATTTCTAGACATAAGAGACATAACATTTTCAGTTTTGATCAGTTTTATGTTTTCCTTGTTTATCGATTTCTCTCTTTCTCTGTAGGTATAGGTAAAAATGTGATCAGCGATCAGGCTGCTACACTGACAGATGCCTGTAAGATGGTGACAGCGGCAAGATATTACCCACAGCTTATGAGTATCATGGGAAATTCTCTGCGTTTCTTGCCCGCCTTTGTCCATATGAAACGCCTGCTAGGGGAAGGTTATTGTGGGACTTTACAGGTATTTACATTTGGAATTTATCCCAAAATGAATCTCAGATATTATTTTGTTGTTTGCAGAGTCCAAAATATTTGAGCAACAATAATAGGATCAAAATGATAATAAAATAGATATTTTAAAAAAATAGGTAATTCTTTCTAAAAATATTTGATTATTGGAAAACTTGAGTGATTGTGTCCTAGAAGAAACTACATGATATTATTATTATGTACTTGAAGCTACTTGAGGTATTTATTACGGTGTGTCTTATCTCAGACTTGCCACAATTATAAACTCATTCACTTATTTTTTTTTTTCTTTCTTGGCAAGGTGTGTGAAGCACGTGTATACGGAGGCTCACTTCTCAGCCAATCATATGGTTGGGCATGGGAGGAGCTTATGGGGGGAGGTGGCCTGCACACAGTTGGCTCTTGTATCATTGACCTCCTGAGCCACCTCACTGGCCGTCAGGCTATGCGAGTGCATGGAATGCTCCGGACTTTTGTACGTCAAGGTGGCCCAGCGGGAGGAATCCGTTCTGTAACTGCAGATGACTATGCTTGCTTTCAGCTGCTGATGAGTGGAGGTGTGGTCTGCAGCGTGACATTAAACTTTAATCTTCCTGGCACTGATCTGCATGAGATCATGCTTGTGGGGTCATCAGGGCGACTCATTGCTCGAGGAACGGAGCTATTTGGCCAACAGACCAGCATGCAAGTAGAGGAGCTTCTACTGAATGATGATGATAGTGGTGGTGGAGTGGGACCATCTGTCAGTGGGCTGAACGCCATGGTGACTCAGCTCCGACTTTCCTTTCAGGCACAAGAGGACAGGCGCTCTTGGGCACGGCATCCTGTTTCCATGGCATCCACTTTTGAGGATGGGCTCTATGTACAGACAGTTGTGGATGCCATCAAACGGTCAAATCGCACTGGAGAGTGGGAGTCAGTGGAGGTCAAGATTCAGGATGTAGACCCAAACCACAACCACAGAACCCTGCAAAACTAACACAACATATTGTTACATTCAACATAAACAATTGTCAATCGCTAAAAAGACCCAAGACCTACTAACATCATTCACCTGCCTTTTATTGTAACATTACAATGCTCACATTTTAAACATAATGAGCCTGAAATGTAATGCATTAGTTGCATAGGCCTTACTAACTGAATGTTTTTTCAGTTATCATGTGACTTGCAAAACACTGGAGATGCATCACCGTAGAGAAAGTGTAGTTTGAGGGGTTTTGTAGCTAATTTACTGTAACACAAAGTTAAGCTGTGAAAAAACTCTTTCTATGCTTTGCCTATTTTTATCTGATGTTTTGGATTTAAATTTGAGCCCTTCACGTTTTTATCTGTGTTATCAGTACTGAATATAATAAGCCTGTGCTCTGCTGTTTTTTTCATGTAAATAAACCTTGTTCACAGTACCGCCATCTTTGATTTTTGACGTGAATGAAAACAAGGCTGTGAGGGACACATTTACAATCTTTTCAATGCGCTGTATAAAACTGTATTAAGCTCCAAGATCACATCTAATTTTCCAGAACTGACATTTTTTTTGGGGGACAATTTCGTCAGCGGAACAACAGTCATTGAAGAGACCACGTCTAACCTTCACTGCTTCGTTGTCATTTCCGTCAAAAACTAAAGATGGTGCTACTGCATATAAGGGTAATACTGTGTGTGTGTGTGAGTGAAGTCATTTACTCGCCCCGTTGAAATCCAAAATGTGTATGACTTTTATTTTTCTTTGGAACACACACACACGCAAAAATAATTTTAGAAGATTATCTCAGCTCTGTAGGTCCATACAATGCATGAATGTCCAAATATGACTCCAGTGGTTAAATACATATCTTCTGAAGTGATGTGTTGAGGGGGTGAAATGTCCTTTTTTTTTTTTTCCATCCATCCATCTTCAGCTGCTTATCCGAAGTCGGGTCGCGGAGGCAGCAGCTCCAGCAGGGGGCCCCAAACTTCCCTATCCCGAGCAACATTAACCAGCTCTGACTGGGGGACCCCAAGGTGTTCCCAGGCCAGTGTGGATATGTAATCTCTCCACCTAGTCCTGGGTCTTCCCCGAGGCCTCCTCCCAGCTGGACGTGTCTGAAACACCTCCCTAGGGAGGTGCCCAGGGGGCATCCTTACCAGATGCTCTACTCCGAGCTCCTCACGGATGACTGAGCTCACCCTATATCTAAGGGAGAAGCCCGCCACCCTTCTGAGGAAGCCCATTTAGGCCGCTTGTACTCGCGACCTAATTCTTTCGGTCATGACCTAGCCTTCATGACCATAGGTGAGGGTAGGAACAAAAAAATATTTATTTTTTAACTAAAAATCTCTACCTTTGACCAGCTCAAACCTGTAGGTGGCTGAATCTGAAAGTGGAGATTTATAGAAAAAAAGGACTTAAATATTGATCTGTTTCTCACCCACATCTATCATATCACTTCAGAAAACCTGGATTTAACCACTGGAGTCATATGGGATTACTTATATGGTGCCTTTATGTGCTTTTTGGACCTTCAAAGTTCTGGCCACCATTCACTTGGACCTACAGAGCTGAAATATTCTTCTAAAAATCAGAAAAAAGACGGCATGAGGGTGAGTAAATGATGAGACCATTTTCATTTTAGGGTGAACTGTCCTTTTAAGGCACTGATTTACTTCCTATGCTGGACACTAGATGTCATTTACTGTAATATACCTGTTACAACTTACAACCTGACGTCCAATTGATTGGACCCATTTTAGTTTTGATAAGCTGCACCAAGTTTGTTTTTATTTATTTATTATATATATTTTAATTGCAGAGTTGGTCTGTGCACTGTTTAAGAGTGGGCTTTGGAATGTGTAATTTTCACTAAGTTTAACATAAATATTTACTTAATTTAATGATTTTCTCGTGTGATTTTGAATCTGTGAAAAATTACTAGTGATTAAATCGCATCCTCAGTGGGGCGGTCATATAGGACCATCAGTCTTTCACCATTCAAAGCCTTGTAGTCGAAAATGGCGGCACGAAGGCGAAGTATAGTCTGGTCGTTTTTCCAAGCTGAGGATGATAGGAGAGTATTATGTCTTCTCTGTATGAAGACGGTTTTGTATTTTGGTCACACGACGAACATGCTTCGCCATTTACGAACAAAGCACCCATCTGATTTTTCTTCGTTGGACAAAAGGAAACCCGCGACAGATGCGGCATCCAAGCGAAACGACAGCGGCTGTGTGGAAGGTATGACGGGTTAAATCATGTTCTAGTGTTGAGCATCGTGCACACTACTGTAGCAGACTCTTATATGTTTATTGGAAGACTGTTGGGGAACTTTGAATAGATGCCCTTATTTAACTGCTCTGAGGCTTTGCTTAGTTTCCGTATTTTGACCTACTTTGCACGTGGTTTTTTCTTACGAGATGTTAGTCTATTCGTAAATAAAATTATATGTTTTCCTTCATTACACTGGCTGTTGTGATTTGTGCGAGCCAGTGTCGACTCTTCAGAAAGAAACGGTTCATTTTACAGAGCCTTTTCGTATCGTGTTAACAATACGTCCTTTGCTCGTTGTTTAGATTGATGTCGCAAAGCCGCCATGTTGTTTTCAAATTTTAACGCCCACTGTTTGCACCCTGTTTTACACACATTTGAGGGGAGAACTATTCACTATTTGGCTATTTTCGCCGACTCGATTCAATTCGATTCGACTGGATTTGTTCAGTCAAATGACCGAATCTTTTGAATCGTGTCTCTGATTTGGATCAGTAATACACGGTGCTCTGCGCCCCCTCCCAGTCGAGAATAAACTGCCGAGAGAACCCTCCAAAGCGGACAAAACTGTCTGTTATAACAATAGTATTACATTCGGTCCATTTATACAGTAAGTTGTACGCAGTGCAACTCATGTCCTTAAATGAAATTTGAAGTGTATTGTATTTGAGGCGAATTTGTCATGTGATGAACGATCTTCCACATCCCCGTATGGGCGCGATTTCTTAATATGAATGAAGTCATTTTTTGTCACGCATCGTTTCAAAGCAGCTTTACAGGAATCATGCATTAACAGAAAACGAAACTGTAATGTCTATTAAGTCTTAGTCATTATTTTGTAGTTTGATTAAATATGATTGACTAAATTAAATAATTACATTATAATTGTATTTAGAAGCCCTGTGAGCAAGCTGAAGGTGACTGTGGCAAGGAACACAAGCCCCCCTTAAGATGTTGGTTAATGGAGAAAAATAACCCTGGGAGAAACCAGGATCACTGAGCGGGCCAGTTCCCCTGTGCCTAAACAACATGAATATAATGCCAATATTAGTTATTGTCCAGTGCGGGTCATGGGTTAAAATTAGTAAACTAAGTAAGTGTTAAGGGCCTGTGTTTAAACAAAAATGTTGTATGAACTGTAAGATTATTGACTAATGGTCAATCGAACAGGTCTTCCCCCGCCCTCCCTTTTTTGTATTTGCATTAGTAACAAAATGTAGTACATTAAAGTCGGCATGAAACGAAAGTTGCGACCGACTTCCATATTGTGACGTATTTCAGAGTGAAACAGCTTCTCGAGCAAGCAAAAAATTGTAGGGCAGGGATTTGAGTTTATCCATTGGTTGTTGATTAGATTGTCAAATTATAGGCATAGCATTGCGGAATGAGGCAGGCGTAAATGCGAGTTTGCAGCGGATACGCTCCTACTACCGCGGTGCCCGAGTTGGGGCCGGTTATCCATGAAATTGAGCAACAATCTCAACATATTTATGATCAAAATGACAACAGAAACACAAGCACATCACGGTCTTTGTTACAAAGAGGCTGTAGCCATTGAAAAAAAGACTTAGTAAAAGAGAACCATATTTTAACGTTTTAAATCACAATACACTAAATATAAAGGAAAAAACACTTACTCATGATGTGCATCCCAATATAACTGCCTTCTAAAATATAAATAAACTCCAGAGGCATCCCAAGCACTGTATTCATTAGTCATAACCTCAGCAATTCAGGCGTGAAATGTCTCGAACACAACTGCAAATTCGCTGTTATTCCTCGTTGTTCGAAATGTAAATTCAAGCCATCTTACCTGTAACCAAGGACGTCTGAGTTAAGGAAGGATAGTTTTGAAGGAAAACAGACAAAAATACACATTGCCATTTTCACCAACATGCGATTGACGCTTTATTCAACTCTACGCAAGGTTGTGGTATTTATAAGAAAGAGGCAGGGTTTAAGCGGACTAAAAGATTGGAGAAGTCCTGCATACGTCACCAGAGAGCAGTCTGTCGTTTCACCGGAAGATCGAGTTCTGAAATTTTGATTAAAAATTATGAGGTAAAAAAACAACAACAAATGCATAGATTAATCATTTACAATAAGATCAATAACATCCATTTACAAAATAGATAGGGTGAATTTTCATTTCATGCTGATTTAAAACACATTTTACAGCAGTGTAAAAACATTCAATAAAATAACAAAAATTGGTACATAATAAAACTAACATTAAAATAGATCGTAGAAAATTTTATAAAATTGTAGTGGCATGAATTTTAAAAGCTTTAGATGTTTCTAAAGTTCCGTAATTTTTATATGTTTAAAAGGGTTTCAATAAGGAATATTCTGGGTTCAATACAAGTTAAGCTCAATCGACAGCATTTGTGGTATAACGTTGATTACCAAAAAAAATAAATTTCGACTCGTCTCTCCTTTTATTGAAAAATGGGAAAAATTGGGGTTACATCAAGGCACTTACAATGGAAGTGAATGGGGCCAATCCATAAACATGAAAATATTGTTTCCACAATGCCACAAGACGTAAAAATGACAGTCTAAATGACTTTACAGCTCAAATAAGTTTTTACTGAAGAATTAATGTAAGTGCGTTTTTACAATTATAAGCTTTACCAATTATAAACAAAAAAATTGTCCCCATTCACTGTAACCATGATTTTTCATAACCTAAGGATCATAACCTAATTTACGTTGGGTAGCTTGGCAGTATTGATGCTGACTACCACCCCTGGAGTTGTGAGTTCGAATCCAGGTTGTGCTGACTGACTCCAGCCAGGTCTCTTAAACAACCAAATTGGCCCTGTTGCTAGGGAGGGTAGGTCACATCATGGTCGAGTTTAATGGTTCTTGCTCTCAATGGGGTGCGTGGTAAGTTGTGCGTGGATCGGAGAGTAGCATGAGTCTCCGCATGCTGTGAGTCATGCACAATGAGCCACGTGATAAGGTGCCTGGATTGACTGTCTCAGAAGCGGAGGCAACTGAGACTTGTCCTCCGCCTCCCGGATTGAGGTGAGTAACCGCGCCACCACCAGGACCTACTAAGTAGTGGGAATTGGGCATTCTAAATTGTGGAGAAAAGGGGATGTTGTTTTTTAAATGTTTAAATATTTATATGTATCTTTAACTTTATTTGTAACCATCTCGAATACAGTTTTTTTTGTTGTTCTGATTTTTGTAATAGTGTAGTAGTGTGATCTCAACTCTGCACTCCTCAAATACAAAGGATCTCCCACAGAAAACATGGAACAAGTCGTTAAAGTGGGTGTCACAGGTTAAGTTGAAATTGGATTAAATGAAAAGTTCAACCAAATAGGCAATTTCTGTCATTGTTTACTCACCCTAATGTCACTCCAAATGTGATGAGCACCAACTAGGTTTATCAACGTAGCTGCCTTATTTGATTTAAGCACCTTACTCCATTACTATATGTTGATTTGAGAGTGAATAACGACTGTTGGAATAAAGCTTGTAATTATATATATATATATATATATATATATATATAAGCATCCAAGCGAGGTATTCCTCTCTTTTTCGCGGTAGTCGGTGCGCAAGTGTCTTTCACTATAGAAACAGCGATGTCCTCCATAATTTTAAACAGTATGTATCCAATGGGGAAACTCCGATAAAAGGTAAGCACATGAGTTCTGTAATAAATCAGTCTGTTGTGTCTCTCAGCATGAATCCTTAAGTTGTCCATTTAAAGCTATTTCCTAGTTTTGGTAATGTATTAGTAATACGAATATATATATATATAATATTTTTTTTTTTTTTAATCGACAGAGCACAGTCCTTATTCAGGGAAAGTAAATCCTGTGAAGTCATTTTAAATCCAGCTTTTGTGTTCTACTGAAGAAAATAATTACAGAATGTTTAAATTTTGGGTGAACTATTCCTTTAAGTGATTTGAAAATGTAAAAACAATACATCTGTTAAAAGGGTCTCATCTATTTCTTTTCTCTGTGCCAAGTTACAGTGTTGATGGATGAACAGCAGGTAGAGGTGGGGTCTGTTGGAGAAGATGGTGACATGGATGGTGCCATCAGAGGGATCCTCCGTGCTGCAGCAGGGGAGGGGACTACTGAAGGGGAGGGCCCTGAAGATGAAGGAGAGGGTCCTGTTGATGAAGGGAACGGGAAAGACACCCAAGAGGATGATTCCTCACGACTTGCATCTGGCGTTCGCAAGTGGAGCTCAGTGTGGGTGCACTATCGGAAGCTTGACCAAGAGTCGAAAGCAATGTGCTTGCTGTGCACGGAGAAGATCCAGCACCAGAGCAGTACAAGTAACCTAATCAGACATCTACAGAATAGGCATCCCACTGAGTTTGCACAACTTGAGGTTCACCCACAGAAGCGACCTAGCAAGCGTAAATCTGCAGATCCAGTCCACCACCCCCCTTCTCCCACATTAACTAGCGAGTCCCCAAACAGGTCTTACTTTGTGCCACCAAAGCGTGATGTCCATACACCCAGCAGTGCCTTCCAAGAGAAATATCCAGGTATACAATGCTTTAATGTACATGTTTACATTTTGTGTTAAAATTATGTTTCTTTGAGCGTAGACTCCATATGTAATTACTTGCTTCACTGCTCAAATGCATCATGTGTGTGAATAAATTTTGTTTTGTTCCCTCCTTCATGATATATATATATACGGGATCAATGAGTATTCTTGCTTCAGTGATTTTTGCATTGAAAATTAAATTAATTTATTTAAAAAACTAAAAACTTTTAACTCTAAATTCAAACTAAATTAAAATAATGAAGTGATCAAAACAATAATACATTTATACAACTTTCCATTTACCGTCAGGCAAGTCTTTCCATGCAGGCGGAAAATTACTTACACAGATGAAGACATAAAAACAATTATAAATGTAAAAATAATAATTATAATGATGATGATAATAATCACTGAAATATAAATCATTTTACAGGTTACAGATTTGTTCACAATGAACTGTTCTGTGGAAATAAAGTAAAATTAACTCAAAACACCTCCTGAGCTGAGATGTCTGAGGTCATTTACATCATTCTAGATGACACCATTCTTGCAACAAAATAAATCAGAATAGAGGAACAAAGAGTGAGAACCTATTACATGCGCGTGTTCCACAAGACTGCTGGCCTCACAACACATGATACATTCACATAGACACTTTTCTGTCATCTGCTCTTAATATAATACATTGTTTCTTCAAGCACGTGTCTTTGTGTCTACGGGCAAATTGTTTGTAATATTAATTTCAAAATAATAATAATAGCCTAATAATAATAATCATAATTTAATTAATGGGAAAATGAGCCAAATATCGTCTTGACATTGTCAAATGCATCAGCTATTTGCGATCACTCTGGCCATCGTCGATCCCCAGAGATCATCGTGTGTTGGTATAACCCTAATGTGCATTTCTCTCCATAAATTAACAAAATGTTCAGACAGTTTCCTTGCTGGTTTTTTCCGACACATTCAGGATCATTACCGCTTTTGCCGATGTCACTGTGGCTCGCTTCCTGTGTGCGCTTGTAAAATGTTTATTATTACAGTTGAGTATTTCTCTGTAATGTAGAACAGTGTTACTTATAACATTCTTTCTCAGCCCTGGAACTCAAACTATTTTCTGATGCCCCCAAAAATATTTAAGTAATTTAAATTAATATCATAAATGTGCGACTAGTCGACTAATGGGCTAAACTTATGATTATTAGTCAACTAGGAAAATCTTTGGTCAGGGGCAGTCCTATTTTTCAGCCTTTCCGCGACTTCTTCAGTCTGTATCGTACATCAGCGAGTTATACTCTGCTTATGTTTCTGTGTCTATATTTCAAGATTTAATAAAAGCTTTCAGTTTATTTTACAATTTAAACAATACTTCTCCTTTAGGTAGTAAGTGGTCTGAAGGGTTGCGTTTATTGGAAAGAGAACGGGAGCTGACAGAGGCGTTAAGGCGTGTCCAGCAGGAGGAGGGGCGGAGCATACAGCTGCAGCGGGAGTTACTGCAGCAGTTCCGTGAAATGGATACAGAGCGTCGAGTACTTCAAAATCAGAAAAGTGAACAAGAGCTTGAACATGCAACACTACAGAAGGAAAGGGAAGCACTTACGGAGGAGAAAAATGAACTCCAGAGGGAAAGAGAGGAAATACAGAAAGAGAGGGAGGAGTTTCAGAGGGAGAAGGATGAGCTGGAGAAGCAGAAACAGGAACTGGATTCCTGGAAAAATTCCCATGGACAAGGACAGACCTCTGGATTTTACAGTTGTTGAGACACCACAGTATACTGTATCTATGTCTCAAGGAAACAAGAATCCCTTTTTTAAGGAAACCGTTCTTTCCTTAGCTTTTTGTTTTAAGCTGATTGATTTAAATTGGGGTAATGGGGTTGTGGGTGTGGGTGTGGGTGTGGGTGTGGGGGACATGGAAAGGAAGTTGTATTTTGTTTACCTGATTGAAAGTGTACATTAACCCTCCTTGCAGCACATACATGCATGCAAATAATAGATTACCTACAGATAAATTATAGGTTCGCCATGAGAAGGCCTTTTATGTCAAAACTAGAAAACGGTCTTACAATTTACCCACATATTGTATAAATGAGTGTTAACCCAAACAAGGTTCATTGTTACGAAATGGACTAGTGTGCGAATGTATTAACGTGTTTTTGTACATTTCTGCTCTGGGAATAAAAAAAAAAGTAACATTCAGAAAGTCATCATCTTTTGGGCTATAAAAATTTACATTTATTCATTTGGCAGATGCTTTTATCCAAAGCGACTTACAAAAGAGAAAAACATAAGAAAATAAACTCCCATATTCCTGCCTCAAAGGAATATTCCAAGTTCAATATAAGTTAAGCTCAGTCTACAGTATTTGTGGCATAATATTGATTACCTCAAATACATTTTGACTTGCCCCTCCTTTTCTTATTAAAAAAAAAAAAAAAAAGGCAAAAATCTGGATTGCAGTGAGACACTTATAACGGAAGTGAATGCGGCCAATTCGTAAATGTTAAAATACTGTTTCAAAAATTATAGACACAATACATAAATTATATGCATGTTAACGTGATTTTAGTATGAGAAAATCGCTTGCTAACATTTTCTGTGTAAAGTTATAGCCAACTTTACCACGTCATGGCAATTTTTACAGTCGTTTTTGGGTTTGTTGACATTACAACGTCATGATGTTGTAATGTCAACAAACCCAAAAACGACTGTAAAAATTACTATATAAACAACTTTACAGCTAAAATAACACATGAGTTTTAACAGAAGAATTAATGTAAGTGCTTTTATAAAATCGGAAGCTTCACATTTCTGCCTTTAAACCTCCAAAAATTGTCCCCATTCACTTCCAATGTAAGAGTCTCACTGTAACCTGTTTTTGTTTTCTCTGTTTAAAGGACTGACAAGACTAATTTATTTATTTGTGCGTGTGGGAATCAACATTACAACACAAATGCTGTCGATTGAGCTTAACTTGTATTAAACCTGGAATATTCCTTTAATATAACATACAAATTATACAAACACCCCTTGTCACTGTTATCAAATAACTTTGAATTCACAAGTGTTGTAAACATCAAGGTTGCAGAGAGTATATTTGGGAAGAGAAATTGAAAAGAACCACTGATGCAAGTTTGATGCATTTTGGCTATATAACACACTGAGCACTTTATTAGGAACACCTGTACACCTACTTATTCATGCGATCATCTAATCAGCCAATCATATGGCAACAGTGCAATGCATAAAATCATGCATACTGCAGAGATGGGTCAGGAGCTTCAGTTGATGTTAACATCAAGTGGGGTGAGAATGTGATCTCAGTGATTTTGATTGTGGCATGATTATTGGTGCTAGACGGTCTGGTTTGAGTATTTCTGTAACTGCTGGTCTCTTGGGATTATCACGTATAGCAGTCTCTAGAACTTACAACGAATGGTGCCAAAAACAAAAAACATCCAGTGAGCGGCAGTTCTGTGGATGGAAATGCCTTGTTGCTGATAGAGGTCAACGGAGAATGTTCAGACTGGTTCAAATTGACAGAAAGGTTACAGTAACTCCGATAACCCCTCTACAATTGTAGAGATCAGAATAGCATCTCAGATTGCACAACACATCAACGTTTAAAGTGGATAGGCTACAACAGCAGAAGACAACATCGGCAACTTTATTAGGATAATTATCGTGTTCCTAAAAAGGTGCTCCAGTGTTTTTGTGTAGAAAACTTTTCTAAATCTTAGCTGACATGTGTATTTATAGATTGACAGCTTTCAAACCAGGTCTGTGCATTTGACAGATTTAAGAGAAAAATGCAAACCTACAAAAGTGTAGGTTGCCGGGTTGGGTGTAACCTGATTACAAAGTAAATAGTTACTGTAATTTAATTACTAGGCCAACAATGAGTGTTCTATTTTAAATTCTAGTTATCAGATTTGTTACGGAGTTTCAATTAAGGTAATTACTTTTAAGTACATTATTTGGGTTACACATTTCTAAAATAGTATTATGTAGAATTTGAAACATTATGATGCTATGTACAGAATGTCTCTGCATTTCTGTGACAGCTGAAGGTCATATGCCCCCTAATAAGTCATTGTATGGGAGAAAGGTGTGTTGCTCAGACAGTGTTTGACTTGCGTGCGACAATGATCGAGGAAATGGACATTAAGAATTCATTGAGCAAAAACTTTACTTTTTTTTTTTTTTTTTTGGTGAAGTGTTTGAGAAATGACTTCTGTAATTAACAGTATGGTTACAATTTACAGAATTAGTATTTTTAGTGGATTACTTTGAGAAAACCATAACTAAATCCACTCTTCAAAGTGTGATAAAAAATCACTATATTTGCTTACAAGTGATTGCAAGGTAACAAACAAAAGACCAATCATAATTCATTATGCCAGTGTATGTCAGAGACAAAAGATTGATCACAATGCAGTATGCTAATATTACAATGACATCACTCTTGGATCAATAAAGTTAAATACAGTTATTCCTAAAACATTTAAGCTACAGTTAGGGGAGCTATTCCATCTGGTATGTGTTTGCTTTGTGTAAAAGCCACTCGGTGTCTACAGCTTCCTTTCTGGGATCAGCTGATTCCCCATTTGGTTACATCTTTTTTTCCTAGAGAAACCATAAATGGGGATATTTTTTGAGAACATTATTTCTGCCCCAAATACCTTTTTTTTTTTTTATTGGTATACCCCTTTTTAAAAATTTAAATAATAATAAAAGGTCAATGCAACAAAGATCGTCCTCAGTAATAAAGTAAAAGAAAATATCATGATCCTCAAGTTTTATACCCACTCAAACAGTTGTTAGAGAAATTCAGATCTAGCATACTGATACAAAATGCTCCTTTTACCAGAATTGTGAAGAAACTGTTCTTAATTTATTTTGATCAATATGCTAATGTATGAGACATTGGTATGTTTCTTACAAGTAATATAATTTTAAATGCATTTTAAGAATATTTTCTTAGGATTTTGTGTCAGATCCCCAAAAGGACGTGCATGCTTTTTTTTTTCTTTTTTTTTTTTAAATAAAAAATACAAAAATCATGCAAATATTATACAAAACAATTAATATTCAGTGCATTCAGACCACTTTAATTATTATTTATTTCCACATTTTGTAATGCTGCAGCCTCATGCTGAAATGCCAATTAAGTTTCACATCGGTCTACACTCCAAACCCCATAATGACAAAGCAAAAAACAGATTTGATAACTTTGCAAATGTATTAAAATGAAAACTGAAGTATCACCCTGACATAAGCATTCTATTTTTTTTTTTTTTTTTTTTGGTAACCTTCCCTGGATCTGTGCCTCGCAATCCTTTCTCTCAGCTTTTTTGCTCTGATATGCATTTTCAGCTGTGAGACCTTATATAGACAGGTGTGTGCCTTTTCAAATCACCTCCAATCAATTGAATTTGCAACAGGTGTACTCAAAGTGTCTCAAATGTAAAAGATGATCCAGAGAAATGGGATGCACATGAGCTAAATTTCAAGTGTCGGAGCAAAGGGTCTGAATATTTGTCAATGTAGTATTTCGGTTTTTTCTTTTTATGAAATTTGCAAAGTAATCAAAAATCAGTTTTTTGCTTTGTCATTATGGGATATTGAGTGTAGATTGATGTGAGAAAATTATAATTCAAAGCATTTTAGCATAAGGAATAAAGTGCCTTGCTGTAAATATAAGGTTTTTATTTTTTTTGTTTTTTTTGTTTTGTTTGTTTTTTTGTCCTTCCCTGTGCCGTAACACGTAAAACTCAAGAGATCACGTGATTTAATTCAGGCAATAGCAGGCTTTTCCTGCAGTCAACAGACTTCTGCGTTAGAGCTTTCCTTTTGTTACTGACTGTGGCAGGTGATCTACTGCACATTTTACGTGGATGAACCTACGTCCACGAGGTCTAATTCGCCGTCAGAATGGTGAATTTCTGTCCACAGTGTGGTACAAAGTTGTATCCTGGTTTTAAATTTTGTCCGTCTTGTGGCGATAAACTCCCAACAGAAGAGCCAGCAGAACCTGAAACTTCACAACTATCAGATCCGCTTTCAGACTCTGTGCTTCATCCTGCGGGAGGTAAAGAAGGTAAATGTAGGTTCCTGTTTAACATTACTTATCCAGAACGTCCTAAATATATACATCTACACACACACACACACACACACACTTGGTTTTTCAATGAAAGAGTTGGCCAAAGAGATATCAAATTACTGAAGATTACGCACGCGTAAACAACAAATATTACTGTCAAACTCTTACATTTTTAGAATTAATAAATGATATAAAGATGAATATTGATTAAATTAAACTTAATAAATGCATAAGACAGTAGACTAAGACTGGTGATACATTGACTTATATAAATATAAGAATACATTTTCTTGTCTGCATGTAAATTAATAAATAGAGTTGAGGCCTCAGAGTTGAAGGCAGGTGCAGAGAGTGGAAGAGCAGAGAAAACTGCAAAAGTTCTATATGATTAAGCAACGACTCAAGGTGTCAGTTCAGGATGTTATAACCTATTTATGTGCAAAAAATGTGGTTGGGGTGAGGGGTAGAAAACAGGCCCCTTTGCGTATTGTGTTTAGAAAAACACTCGGAAACCTCAGCAAGATATTCAAAAGTGGTCGAGACTTCCTGTTTCATGTGTATCGACAGTACATTGTTTAGATCATAGCATAGGAAAACCCATACAAGGTCTCTAACTCCAAGGCCTCCTACGGTCAGAAGAGCTCACACAAACTCGTATACAAGCTTATGTAAAGAAAATTATGTAATGTTCTAGCATACATCTTGAGCACAAAGGAGTACATGGATCATATGAATGCATATATGAATGAGTACATAAATGTGGCTTCAGAGCTGATTATAATGGAGTACAGGTATAATATTGCATAAGCAAAATATAAAAGTAAAAAAAAAATAAACGAAAGTAAATCTTCAGGCCACATACATCAAAGTAAATGAAAGCTTATTTATTTTTATAGCCTATTTAAAGTAAATCCCATGTTGTCTCTTTTTACATATGTCCTCTGATCTAAATAATTAGGGCAAGTGTTTCATATATATGAAGTGTCTCATGCATAAAACATGTAAATCTATGAAAGCATGTAGGCCTATGCCATCTAAAGTGTGACTGAGCCGTTCTTCAAGTCAAGTGGCTTTTATTGTAATTTCAACCATATACAGCTTCAATAACTGCTATGTGCATAGAACACTATCTCATAGTATGTTATGTTTACATTTGGCATTTAGTAACGGTCATCTTTTTTTGCACTACTGTGTACTGGTCGGTGCTGCACTGTCTATCAATGTGCCTATTGTCCTGTTCATTGTTAGAAATGTATTGTACTGTCCCGTACTTTTGCACACGTTTTTGCACGTGCACTTTATATAGGTATTTTATATAGGTATTTTATTTAGTCTGTGTAGTCTCATGTGGTTCTGTGTTTGTCCTATGTTATTTTATGTAGCACCATGGTCCTGGAGGAACGTTGTCTCGTTTCACTGTGTACTGTACTAACTGTATATGGTTGAAACGACAATAAAAACCACTTGACTTGACTTGACTAGTACACCAGGACCATGGTGCTGCATAAAACTAACACAGAACTACGAGACTACACAGAACTAAGACCTACACATTTCTTTAAGAATTCAAAAGACAACAAATATATATATATATATATATATATATATATATATATATATGTGTGTTTTTTTCCAAGTCCTTCTGAGGACTCCCACTCTACACTGATTCACCCACCTTTGCGTTCACCACGGCGAAAAGGCCTTGAGTTGCACACCCACAGAAACTGTACAATGGGCAGGTGGGTCTGATGGCATTGTGTGGATTCATAGTAGAGACAATGGCTTTGAACATGTGTGAAAAACTTTTTTTATTTCAGGTAAGAAGTTTTTAACATCTTCTCGAAAGCAAAAGGCATTCCCCCAGTTAGAGAAAACAACTTCAGTAATAACTCAAACTCCAGGTTAGACACACTGCTTTGCAAGACAAGACATTATCTTTACATTTACAGTAGCATGTTTTATTATAGCCATATGCAATAGAGCTTGTTTTCTAGCTTTTTCACACAAGAACTGTTCTAGAAGGTCTGGTCATTTTTATTTGTATAGCGCTGTTCACAACATGCATCGTTTCAAAGCAGCTTTACAGAAAATTATGCTGTAACAGAAATTAAAGATGCAGTGTCTGTAATGTATTAAGGTCATTATTGTACAGGTTAATGAAAAACATGATTGTAGATTATGCCTTTAAAAAAATTTATATATTATTTGTCTTTAGACCCCCAGTTAGCAAGCCAATGGTGACTTTATTACAAATATGTATTCTTCTAAATCAGATATCTAATGTTTTATTGCAGATAAGATGTCTTTGTCATCTCCTAAAATAGGGAGAGGATCCCCTCAGGTTAAAGAACAAGAGGCATATCAAACTTCTTCAGTCACACTTCCAACTCCAGGTTCACATATTAAATTGCAAAAATAATCTCATTATTACAAATCTGCTAAATTCAAAATCAATAGTTTTATGGGTGCACATTGGGATATGTTGCATGCTGCTTTATTGTAGATAAGAAGTCTTTTACGTCACCTCGAAAACATAAGACTTCCCCCCAGGTTAAGGACGAGGAGGTAAAGCAAACATCTTCTGTTATATTGCAAAGCCCAGGTAAGATGAACTGTATAGAGAAAAACTGCTCTTGAAAATCTTAAAGTGATTAGGTCAGGTTTCTTTCTTGTATTTTGTACTAAATGGTGCTATGTTATTGTGTATGGTTTTTAGTTAAATGCAAATCCAGGAAGCAGATGTGTGCTGTTGAGCCTATTCTGGAAGGCACAGTGGTTTGTGACCAGTCAAGCAAAAAGTGGAAACTGGTAGAACTGTTGTGGCAAACAGATTTAGACATTACTTATGCAGGTAATCCTTTTTAATATCGAACCATTTGCATGCAGCTAATTAAGGATGGGGATGTGGGTTAATACAACCATGAGGTTTTTTTCTGGGAAAGCCATGTCAAATGCTTTAAGGATTCCTCCTGAGACTGTGAAAACAAAGATAACAATAATGTAATACACTGCCTGGCCAAAAAAAAAGTTGCATATCCTAATGTTTTGTTGAACCGCCTTTAGCTTTGATTACGGATTGTATTCATCGTGGCATTGTTTCAACAACCTTATGTAACGTCACAACATTTATTTCTATCCAGAGTTGCATAAATTTGAACCACTCCGTAAAGTTTTTTCCAGCACATCCCAAAGACTTTCAAGGGGTTAAGGTCAGGACATGTGTGAGAATGATTCCTCATGCTCCCTGAACCACTCTTTCACAATTTGAGTTTGATGTTCTGGAATATGCCTGTACCGTCAGGGAAGAGAAAATCCATTGATGGGATAACCTGGTCATTCAGAACATTCAGGTAGTCGCTGAACCTTAACCTGAATAATTGAAGCAAACTTGGATCATAACACTGCCTCCAGAGGTTTGTACAGTGGGCACTATGCATGATGGGTTCATCTTCATCGAATCTTGCACTTCCTTTCTTACCCTGATGTGCCCATCGCTTTGGAATAGGGTAAATCTGGACTCATCAGACCACATGACCTTTTTCCATTGCTTCACAGCCCAATCTTTATGCTCCCTAGCATACTGAAGTAGTTTTTTCGATTAGCCTCACTAACAAGTGGCTTTCTTGTGGCCACACAGCTGTTTAGTCCTAATCCTGTAAGTTTTCGTCACATGGTGCATGTGGAAATCCACTTTCCCTATTAAACATAACCACTCCTAGTTCCACTGTGGATTTTTTTTATTTAATTTTTTTTTACAATGTGACTTTAAGATTTGTTTCTGACCACATTTCTTCCATGAAGCTGACGGTTCACCACTTTCCTTCCAGGTTTTAATAATGCCAATTCTAGTGATTTCAGCATTCTCCGTAGTTGTTTTCTTTGCTTGATGCATGCAAATAATTTGCCCCTTCTGAATCACAGTAACATCTTTTCCATGACCACGGTATACGTCTTCCGATATGGTTGTTTAAGAAATGAGAAGCTACACACTGCATCAGTAAAGGTTAAAAGAATCATTACCAGCTGAGACATATTAATCACTGCAATAATGATCAGGCAGTGTATATTAACTCCCAGTGCCTTATGAATCCATGCATTTTTTATTTTTTTTTGTCTGAAAATTCTAACTTAGTGTGCCCGGCTAATCAGCACTTGGACTCAAATGGATGCAAACACATCTTGAGACTGGTATGTATCGTTTTCATATAATGTAGTGTGTTTATGCATGCACGTTTCTGATGTTTATGGCTCTTCTTCCTCAGGGTGCTAAAGAAAGACACCTGTTCAATGAGCAGAATTTTCATCTGAGAGCAGCCAAACCTGATGCAGGTAAGTAATTTAACTTTTTACAGTAAATATATAATAGACCCAGTTAAGCACAGTTTGGATTTGTGCTCATTATCAGCGTTTCCTCTTAGTTATGCATGTCTGATTGCTCCCAGTCAGACAGATTGCAGGTGCAGATTGCAGACTCAAAAATGTGTGGAGACAAAAAGATTTCTTGAATGGGAGTTTGATGTACATTGATTTTCAGTAAGGACCTAAAGCTGTGAGAATACAGCATGGAAATGAATCATTTGAAGATAAGACATGGAATCGGACTGGAACAGTGCAGAGATTTCAAGTTCATAAACAACAAATGGGAATTCAAAACATACAGAAGCCAATAGTGGCTATGTATTATTATGTTTCTGTCTTGTTTTTTTCAAGAATGTACTAAAAAATGTATAGTAATGTATAAAATGATAAACTATATATAATGTACTTAAAAAAAACAGAACTCCCTCAAAGGGAGGCTTTACCATAATTTGGTAAATGCCCTAATATAGGGCAATTGAGAAAAAAATTGAAAAAAATTGCTTTAGGTAGTTTTACATTTTTGTAGAATTTGTTTGTAAAGAATGGGACTGTGAACACTGCACAGGTTGGCACATGGGTTGATTCTTCTCAGGTAACCAAAGGGTCCAAAACATATTTTCCTCAGCAATAACAAAAAAAGGAAACCTAGCTCATTACCAAAAGGCATGTTTTTCTGTGTCAATAGTGGATAAATGGTTGAAATTGCACAAAATGGACTTCCTTGGGATCCCATCCTGTGAGGGATTTGGCCTTTACGAATCATACAGGTTTGTGGATTTGTATCATTTCTTCCCAAATGTTTCAATGGAAACAATATTATCCATAGTGACCTACAGTGCATTTATTACAAAGTAGGGTTGCACCTAACGATTATTTTTTTTTTTTATCGATTAATCTAACGATTATTTTTTCAATTAGTCGATTCATCTAACGACTAATTTGTAAGATTTTTTTATTATTATTTCTTGATTTAATATAACAATTCATTAAACCAAAATAAATATAAAAAATTCATCTCATTAATATTTAAATATTTTAATAAATGATCTTCTCTTAAACACAAACAAATTATTCTGCAACACAAATAGCCCTGTCTTAACTGGTAATCTCCATTTTACTGTCCAACATTAATTTTATTTTGGAGAGATTTTATGTTGGACTGCTAAACTCGAGGATGCACAGTCCAACATAAAATTATTTTACAGTAAAATTAGTGCAATTTGAGTAACACATTTCTTAATCAACTCTTAGTAAAAGAAACATTTGTAACAAAACAATTCACAAGGTTGGAACCTAATAATGAAAATTTGATAGTGAAATTTGGCTGACAATTAATTGTCAAAAAAATTATTGTGATTATTATTATGATTATTGTTTTAGGGCTATGATGATTAATTGTCTGTTTTAGGTGTTTCACGAATTTGACAATTATCATACAAACTCACTGTGTGTGCTTCATGCACACGACAAAGTAATTTATAAAAATGTAGCTTGTGTCATATAATATAATAAGAGTATATGATTTAATTTTTAGGTTTCAAAAGTGTATGCATGAGTCAAATAAAATTATAAAATAATTAAAATAATATTTTAATTATTAATTATTAAAGTAAAATAATATTTTAATGATCAAAATATGTCTAAATAACTAAAATGTATCTCTCTTATTCGTCCGATTTACATTTGAACCCATTGGACTTTCAATGTTTTGTTTTCTTTTGCTTCTTTTGTAACCCAGCTAACCTGCAATTATATTATATTAGCCTATATTATATTATGCAATAGTAAAATATTTCTGCCTTAAATTCTTCACTTTCACACATTATTTTAAGGCTCTGGTTAACTCACAAGCCCTTATTTCTCATGAAGTAAGACTTTGAGATTCTATTTCTTGCATTTGATCATCTCCACAGAAATAGAGCAGCGCATCTCCTCTGTCTCGCTGCCTATTATTAAACTGTGTGAATAAACCCACCATGACCATGGATATTTGACATTACGTGGCTGTAAAGTGAAACTGGAGCACTTTGCGTTCACAAAACGAATCCGTGTATACCATGTTTATATTTTCGCGGGAGTTATGCGCACTCCTCTGTAGACGGCTCAAGCACTCCGCTTGAGAAGTGGCTCATCTTCACACACTCTCAAGAGAGCTGCTCTTGTGACGTCAGCGGTTCCCTGAGATGTTTGGAGTTAGACTGAATGAGACACAAGTGCTTTTTCCTCCACACTCACTGGTGAGTGAAATGTTAAAATTGACTTGCCAGTGGCTAATAACAGACGTTTTATATTGAGAAATTTACTCGCAATGTAGAGGGCTGCATGGCCGTTAAAGTACACAGAAAATATAAAACAGCCAAATAACAAGATTAGATGATGCATGGTGTAAAGGTTAGCAGCGGTGCAGAAATAACATGGGGGCGTTGATGAAACATTTAGAAAATATATTTTAAGTGACTACTACTAACAGAAACATGTGTTGTAATACTATCATGTTTGGGTGGGTGGGGGGACAAAAAGTAAACAGGTCTTACTGCTGCCGTCTTGACAAGCGCTCTGGGATGCTTTCGCTTCAAGTGTTCATTCATGGCGGTTGTACGGCTGTGATAAGCCATTTCCAATTTGCATATCTTACACAGCACCATATTGTTGAGTCTTCGGCTAAAATATGCCCACGCTTTTGATCACCAAAGTTTTTTTAGCTGCAGTTTGCTCTTCGGGGAATCCTTGCTTAAGTGCCATTTTAATTATTCAATTGCGACGCATGTTATGCAAATCGACGTATTTCTGTAATCGATGACGTCGATTAATCGTCCCAGCCCTATTACAAATACATTAACATTGGTGCAGTGCTCAAGAGCTCAGTAGTTATTAGGTTCATGTCATTCACAACTATTTGCTTACATAGTTCATTTTGTTCACTTTGAAGCTTATGATGCACATACATTTTCATGCTAAATAAATTATTATTACTAACACTTATTATACTTTTATGCATGGATTGATCCTCTTGATACACAAACAGTATTGAAGGTATCAATACTTTAAGACATCACCCATCCCTACTCAAGAACTAACCATGGGCAAAAATTTGAAAAGGTAAAGGTGCTGCAAGTGATTTTAGCCATTCTGGAACTCTCACGACACTGAGCTATTGAATTGGATAGCATTGAGACTGACACACGAGACCTTCTATACCGCGAGTACAACCGCCATGCTTTAACCATAGGAGAGAGTGTAACTATCAGCTAGTGTGTTACGGCAGTAAGCCACCATTTGTGGACATTATACAAATGAACGTGGAGAGCTGAAAACTGACACCTATCTGTCCCAAAACTGTCTGTGACTTCCCTTATAAAACAGCAATTTTATCATAGTAAACTCCACTCATAGTTCATTCCAAAAGGACTGTTTACTGTAAACATTTGAAAGATTAGCAGACCGGTGGTCATTTCATTAAGTGATGACCTATTTCCTCACAAAAGCAGTTTATTCAGCACACTAAAGCATCTTCTCCATAGACATCCATTAAAAAGATGACCTCTATTGTACCGCCATAGAATGTCTATTGGACCGCCGTGTTATGCATTGCTATGCTAACCATGTAGGCTAACCATGTTGACGGGGTCAGGATCCACTTGGTGGACTCAGCACACTTCCAGGAGGCCTCAAGATCTCTTAAAATTATTTAAAATTTGATAGATTATTCTAATTATTATAAAACTTACTGAAAATGCAAAAAAATGTAAAAACTCACTTCAACAAATTGCTTTTTATGAAGAATATACAGTTCTAGACATTTCTGGAATCACAAGTTTTTAGGAAATATCTTATAAATATAAAATAGCCTACCTGGGGGGCCTTTTGAATATTCTCTCCGACAATGGGGGGCCTTGGAGTCCAAACGGTTGAGAACCACTGGTTTACTGGTTTAAGATTGGTGTCTAAAAGAAGATCAGGTCCTCATTGTACATTGAGTCTGACAATTTACACTTCCATATAGGTTTTTAGTTTTTCCAAGCATGGGCCAAACTCTACAGTCGGTCATTGATGAAGGGACTGGTTCTCTATCTGAGAAAGCTGCTCTCCAGCTGGCACTACGACTAGTGAGTTTGTAATTTAAAGACTTTACTCTTAGATGTGCTGCAATTTCTCTAAAGATACCTTTCTCAGTGAGAAGGCTATATATTGTGCTTCTTGTTTAAGTGTGTGTATCTGTTGTAGCTGGATTCACTTGAATTCATCCACGAGAAGGAGTATACTCATGCAGACATCCATGCAGGAAATATTTACATCAACACTGACAGTCACACTGAGGTCAGTAAGCATGCCCCGTATGAACTGAAAGCAAGGCTGTTCAACTATTAGGATTCAATTGTGTGTTTGTCTTCCAGGTTTTCTTATCTGGCTTTGGGCATGCATTTAGGTTTTGCCCAGGTGGAAAGCATGTGGAATACCGGCAGGGTAGCCGCATCGCTGACCAGGGTAACCTCAACTTCATCAGCCTGGATTCTCACAAGGGTGTTGGTAAGTGTCCCTTACAAATCTCTGTCATTGCATTATTTACATTATTTAAGAGAGCAAGTTTAATTTGTGTTTGTGTGCATGCATGTATTATTTTGAAGGTCCCTCTTGTCGCAGTGACCTTCAGTCTTTAGGTTACTGCATGTTGTCTTGGATGACGGGCACACTACCCTGGAGTCCCCTCACTCACACAAGCTCCACTATTGCTACAGAAAAGGAGAGGTAACAAAAAACTCAAACACAGTTATTCATTCTTCTATTTGCTTGGGATGAATTGGTGTAGAGGTTAAAGCTCCGAGCTGGTAACATAAAAGTTTCTGATTCGATTCCCTTAAAGAATGAGGCATAAGCTATCAACATTATGCCATAGGGTAAAGCTCTCAACCTCAGGTTTCTCCTGGTGGACTGTCCTTGTAATAAGTGCACTGTAGAATGCTTTGGATAAAAGCATCTGCTAAAGGCCTACTTAACATAATATGCTCTACATGCCTTTTTGATCCTAAAGAAATACCACTTCTGAATGTAGAATTTTGAATGGATGAAAACACTGCACAGAGACATTAAATGTGTGTTTTGTAAGTTTTCAAAGAATTAACAAACAGGAAAAGACTGCATTTGTGTTTTGAATGTGGTGTTCTACAGGTATATTTCTGATTTTGCTGGACTTGTGAGTGTCTGTTACAAAAAGAAGAAAGTTTCAGTGAGCATTCATATTTTTATGCTGCATATAGTTACAATGATTTACACCTGGACTAAATGTACATTTATGTATTTATTATTTATGGTGTGTATGTGTGATAAATGAGACATTGGTATTTTGTGCAATTTAGGTGCATTATTAGAATACTTGTCCAATGTGATGACCCTGCAGTACACTGAGAAGCCAGACTACTCACTTCTGAAAGCTAGGCTTCATGAGAGCTTGCAGAAGATGGGTGGGAGTCTAAAGGAACCGCTGGATCTGCAGGTAACACTTATTCCAATATACATAAAAGCATACCTGTCAAGAAAATATCCTGGTCCTATTTTGCATATAGAAAATAAAGCCTATTTTTAGGGCCAGTAAGATTTTTTTTACATTGTGACATTATTTTCATGAGTGATATACATTTTACCCCCCAATTCTTATATGTAGCATGGGGAATATTATTAAAAAAATAATAATAATTGTTACATATTTATACCTCATAGTTGCATTCTCTTTGTACAGCCTTTTCATTTTTTGCTGATTTTAATTTGAAAAATAATTAGGAAAAAAAAAAAATTGTTTTTATTGTAAAACAAAATAATAAAATATCCAGATGTGTTGTGATACTGAGAATATGGGGGTAAAATGTGCTTGAGGGTCTTGGAAATATTGTCTTAATGCCAAAAATTAAAATGTAGGCTTTTTTTCTTGATGTAAAAAATCATTTCTATTTTTTTTGTATTGATATGGGGTCAACTATGTCCAGGACATTTTCTTGACAGGTTTCATGAGAATCAGCCACAAATTCAGTACTCCTATAAATTGTCTGCATATTAATCTCCACCTGGCTTGGTTTGTTTCATTCACAGGTGAAACCATAATGAGAACAGTAAACAGACATGAAATTTGAATGTAATTGCTTTTATGGGATGTTTAAGAGAGCTTTTATGTTTTTAAAAGCAACTTTTTTTTATTGCTGTTTTTACAATATTTTAACACGCATTTTGTCGGTTTTCTTTCACTCAGTGGTGTGTAATTGCTGTGATAAAGCTATTTTAAGCTGCAAGTGTGAATATTGCTATTTTGCCATTTTATCCGTTTGTTGTTTTTTATTATTATTTTGTTTTACATTCACTTGGCACTTTATTATCCCATCTGTCTCCAGGTTTGACATTCTGAGATGCTATTCTGCTCTCTACAATTGTACAGAGTGGTTCTCTGAGGCACTGTAGCTTTTCTGTCAGCTTGAACCAATCTGGACATCTGTTGACCTCTCACCAACAAGGCATTTTCATCCACAGAACTGCCGCTCACTGGGTGTTTCTTGTTTTTGGTCCCATTCTGAGTAAAATTTAGAGATTGTTGTGTGTGAAAATCCCAGGAGATCAGCAGTTACAGAAATACTCAAACCAGACCGTCTAGCACCAATAATCATGCCACGGACCAAATCACTGAGATCACATTTGTTTCCCCATTCTGATGATTGATATGAACATTAACTGAAGCTCCTGACCCATATCTGCTGATTTTATGCATTTCACTGCTGCCACATGATTGGCTGATTAGATAATCGCATTAATAAGTACAGGTACAGGTGTTCCTAATAAAGTGCTCAGTGAGTGTATATTTTACCTTTTTTTTGCATGTTATGAATATCCTTTCTCATGTCTCCATAAAATGCATTGTACCTTTCTAATAAACAGCTATACCCAAATCTGATTTTATGTCATTACGGACAACTACCACAAGCCGGCACAAACGTGACGTTGATTTGAATGAAATTGAATTCCAGCTGAACTGAAAACATCTGGTCCTTTTTCTACACTGAACGAAAACATTACATCCATTTTCAAAAAGAGAGGCGCGAAGAGTAATGCAGGTTAATTAAATAGCTTATGCTAAATAATAGTATCAGATAATATACAGTGTTTTATCGGAAGTCCACCAAAGATGAAACGCCGCCGAATGGCAGAGCTGGAGCCGTGGATCGAGAGACTCATCCAGAACTACGGCCAAAGTCAGAGTGAAACGACTGTAAAAGCTCATGTTATCGGCGTAAGTCGTTTTTATAAAAAAAAAATATATATATATATATGCCCTATATAGTCGTTTTCAGGGTAAAAGGTGTCGATTCAGTACTAAAGTGTAGGTGAGTTGTGTTTTAGGTGTGTGATTTACAAGACGCGCAGCAGACGGACCACACCGATGCCTGTATGATGTTTCTGTCCGACGGGAATGCTGTCATTCCCGCTGCGCTGAGCGGAGCCGCATGGGAGCGGCTGCAGGAGTGAGGGACCTATTAAACCTCTGATATGACACCACTCCCTACACACCTGAGCCCATGTTTTTTATCTTGCTCATCTGGATAATCAGGCCCTGTCTGGAACAATGAAAGTCCTGCAGAAATGAGCGTAATCTAGCTGTTTAAAGCATTAATTTGGGGGGCCTCTGCGTTTTAACAATGTAACATTTTATCTGTTGACTTGGATTTTATAGTAATATGGGTCAAGAACCGTTAAAAGCAGCTGGCACTAGTTCTAGTGCAGTGAAAGTAATTAAAGCAAGTCAGCTGCTTCACCCAGTTATGACCGAGCTCTGTTCTCTCTTTAGTTTGGAGGAAAGAGAGTCCTTCTCAGGCCTGGTCAATGCCATTGTGTATGTAGGCCTACGCAACTTCAAACTGGATTTCCACAGGAACTCTGACCTGGTATGTTTTTTGTCCACTTTTGATTTTCGTCCTTTAAAAAAAAAAAAAATTATTAGTTATCATTGATCACTTTTTCATTTGTCTGAGGTTACAAAGATAAATTATGGGTTGTGTGTTGTTGTCTTCAGGTAGATTAGTTCTAAAATGTAATCGGGTATTGATTACACATTATACAACTAAAATTATAACCAGTATCATAATTATTTAATTCGACTTTTTAAGGTAATCTAATTTGATTACTTTTAAATTCATTTTGACATTTCTTGTTGCATGTTTGATAAATCGAATTTTAAGTGTATTTAAAAATCTAGTGATGTAACAATTTACACTGATCATTAAACATTGGTAAGTATTAAATCGCATTAAAAAATTTAACTAATCTAATTATTCACACCTAATCTAATAACAAGACCTTGGGTTTTGTAATCTGATTATGCACTTCTAATCTAATTACAAGTACTTGGGTTTTGGAATCAGATTACATAATCCATACTACAGTCTATTACTACCTTATGCTGGTTGCCCAAATTAAATGATCAAATATGCTTTTGTTTATATACTTAAGACGGGCATACACGGTGTGAGTTCTGACACTCGGGAGGTCCTGAGCCCCTGCACACGTGAGGCAGTTTATCTGATAATCTTATAGATGCAGTGGTACACCACTTAATGACCTGGCGAATTCCGAAGCAATCGCACAAATGTTTGCGCTATTTATTATTATAAGACATAAAGCCAGAGGAGGACATTGCTTTCGTTCCTTGTAGCTAACGATTTAGAGATAAAAAAGGAAACCGTTGGCCAGACGCTGCATTAGCTGAGAACTCAACAGCCGGTTTGTATGTGTATATATATATATATATATATAACTCGCGGCCAAATGTATGGAATAATGTACAGATTTTGCCGTTTCGGAAGCAAATTGGTACTTTAATTCACCAAAGTGGCATTCAACTGATCACAAAGTATAGTCAGGACATTAATAATGTAAGAAACAGCACCATCACTATTTGAAAAGTCATTTTTGATCAAATCTATAGGCTACAGGCCCCATTTCCAGCAGCCATCACTCCAACACCTTATCCTTGAGTAATCATGCTAAATTGCTGATTTGGTGCTAGAAAATCACTTGCCATTATAACAGACACAGTTGAAAGATATTTGGTTCATTAAATGAAGCTTAACATTGTGTTTGTGTTTTTTGTAGTTGCCACATATGCAATAGACTGGCATGTCTTAAGGTCAATATTAGGTCAAAAAAGAAATGGCTTTCTCTAGAAACTCGTCAGTCAATCAATGTTTTGAAGAATGAAGGCTATACAATGCTTGAAATTGACAAAAAACTGAAGATTTCATACAAAGGTGTACAATACAGTCTGCAAAGACAAAGGACAACTGGATCAAACAAGAACAGAAAGAGATGTTTAAGGCCAGATGTGCAACTAAACAAGAGGATAAATTACATAAGAGTCTCTAATTTGAGAAATAGACGCCTCATGTGTCCTCAGCTGACAGCTTCACTGAATTCTACCTGCTCAACACCAGTTTCAAGTACAATAGTAAAGAGAAGACTCAGGAGTGCAGGTCTTATGGGAAGAATTGCAAAGAAAGACACTTTTGAAACAGAAAAACAAACAGAAAAGGTTAGAGTGGGCAAAGAAACAGACATTTGACAACAGATAATTGGAAAAGAGTGTTATGTATCGTAACCCCATTGAGCTTTTGTGGGATCAGCTAGACTGTAAGATGCGTGAGAAGTGCCCAACAAGACAGCCACATCTATGGCAAGTGCTTCAGGAAGTGTGGGGTGAAATGTCACCTCAGTATCTGGACAAACTTACAGCTAGAATGCCAAGGATCTGCAAAGCTGTCATTGCTGTATATGGAGGATCTCTGAACTCTCTGAAGTAGTTTAAGAAGTTCTGATTTTTTTTTTTTAAATTGTAATAGTAGTTTTTCACGTTATTAATGTCCTGACTATACATTGTGATCAGTTGAATGCCACTTTGGTGAATAAGAGTACCAATTTCTTTCCGAAAGAGCAAAATCTGTCCATTATTCCAAACTTCTGGCCACGTGTGTGTGTGTGTGTGTGTGTGTGTGTGTGTGTGTGTGTGTGTGTGTGTGTATATATATTTGGATGATTATTACAAATGCTATCCTACATTTGACAGATTCAGATTTCAAAGGGAGGATGTGTCATTTCATGACTGTATACATCAATCATAACAACAGTGTGTTGCTGCCAGTACTGCATGATAATAAAGTGCACAAAATGAACAAGATTAAAAGGAAAGTGCGCAAAAGACGCACACCTTTTCTGACGGTTATACTTGGATTTAATATAACCGCAAACATGATGTTTAGTGCAGAATTGGGAATTTAGTATATAGGCTACCTGTATTCAGCTTTTAGATGTAGGCTACGCCCTTCTCATCTGTGTCACACTGTCACTTCCTGCATGTTGATAGCAGACATGCTGAAGAAGTCTTGTCCACGTAAATGCGCTTTAAAGTCGTACATAGCAAAGTTTAAAAGTTAAAACTTGTTTTATTGCTGCGGTTGATTGACAGGTAGAACTTTCATCCTTGGTTTCACCAGACTCGCGCTATTGAAAAATATCTCTCACAGTCACATATCCACGATGTATATACAATTCAAACAGATGCTATACCCCCATAAATGTCGCCCTAGAACTATTATTTTTAGGAAGTTTTACAACTTTTTCCATCAGAGTGATAAAGATTGTTTTCTAGCACAACTCTTATTGCAAATACATTTTTTGAAGAGCAGAGAACAGCATGACATTTCTGTAGAATCCTTCCCAGCGACGTGATTGTGAATAATATTTGGAAAACACAGTTTTAACGCAACCATTTTCTCCAAAGGTGTAAAAACTTAATGAACGCTCAGTTTTCATTGATCTTGTGAGTTGTAACATCTACTGATTGGTCAACTTCAGGTAGATCGCCAAATCTGGTTGTTCAACCACACACACCTCACAAATTCAAGCCGACAGCACCCACATTTTTTAAACTGTTTTAAAATTATCGGGAGGTCGTGAGCTGATCGTAAACTGCTCAGCTCCACTAGTAATTCTCATCGCATGATGCAAGCCGTCACCACACGAGCGCCAACGATTTCCACGTGATCTCTTCCGACTGGAACAAATCGGTCAGGAGCTAGCATGGCAGCTGAAAATCGCAGCATGTATGCCCGCCTTTAAAGGAATATTCCGGGTTCAATACAAGTTAACCTCAATTGACAGCATTTGTAGCATAATATTGATTTACCACAAGTAATTATTTCGACTGGTACCTACTTAAAAATATATAAAAAATTAAGATGCATTGAGGCACTTACAATGGAAGTGAATGGGGCAAATTTTGGGAGGGTTTAAAGGCAGAAATGTGAAGCTTATAATTTTTTTAAAGCACTTACATTCTTCTGTTAAAACTCATGTGTTATTTTAGCTGTAAAGTTGTTTAATAATATTTTAGTAATTTTAGGGTTTATTGGCATTACATCGTTATGGCAGTGAAGTTGTAAAATTGTCTAACTTTACATAGAAAATGTTAGTAAGTGATTTTATCACACTTAATGTTTATATGCATATTGTCTTGCGGCAATACTTTTGAAATAGTGAGTATTATAACGATTACAGATTGGCCCCATTTACTTCCATTATAAGTGCCACACTAAAACCCAGACTTATATATATATATATATATATAATGTATATGTGTGTGTTGTAATCAATATTATTCCACAAGGGATGTAAATTTAGCTTAACTTGTAATGAACCTGGAATATTGCTTTTTTAATTTATTTATTTTTTTTTTTCTTTTATTTCAGGCCTCTTGCCAGTTTTACTTGAAAGTCGATCAATTAAGCACCGTATACATCGTCTCCAACCGCGACCATCCACCCAGCTGGCAAGACTTTGTTCTCTATACACATACACAAAGATGTATCCTAATCACACTGAATCTTTCTTAATTAATCCAAAAATATTCCCTTGTTTTATTTCAGCACAACACTCCCATCAGTCAGAGAACAAATAGTAAAGTCGTGGAGGTGTGTGGTTATTGACTATTTATAGTTTGTTCAAACTGAACACTTACCAAAAGCTCACACAGAACTTTAAGACAGTTAGTGGTAATTATATTATTTTCAGATCCCTCAGGGAGAGTTCAGTCAACTCCGTGAGTTCAGTGTCTGGTATGTGTGGTTTCTATTATACATACACACACACACACACTTTCTCTTTCTTGTTTGCTCAGAATAACTCTCATATACACACAAACATTCTTGCACTGCTCTGTAAATACCCTTTTGTTGGGTTCTAATTGTTTTAAGTGATCTATACTATAAATACACGTGCTGCTTCACAGAAATGATAAAGACATGCATCATGTACCTAATTTCCCAGGGGTCTCTCTCTCTTCTCTATTGGGGGCGTGGCACAGTGACATTATAATAAATATTCTAAATGATGCAATGGAG
Source organism: Moxostoma hubbsi (assembly GCA_032164185.1). Classification (NCBI taxonomy): domain Eukaryota; kingdom Metazoa; phylum Chordata; class Actinopteri; order Cypriniformes; family Catostomidae; genus Moxostoma; species Moxostoma hubbsi. The sequence goes on along the minus strand of JAVLUX010000003.1, from coordinate 35,787,324 downwards.
AAAATAACAACGTGTGCAACACATTGTCCGAGTGTGGCATCACCTACTCACTGGCACCGAGAGAGGGTTCACTGGAGGGTAATGCTGCTTCCTTGACAACATAATGGCACCAGCTGCTGACCAAATAAATTATCATTGTGTATGAGTGTGTGTTTTTTTTTTTCCAGGGACAGGAGCAGTTCATTGTCTCTATGCCTTTCCTTTTCATCCCAGAGGAGCAGAGGGAGCTGATGACAGCTAATACCAGTACTGTCTGCTGTCTAATTAATAGCTTTTTTCATGCCAATAATTTTGTAATTCAGCCAGATTATATTGTGCATGTGGCACACTGTGAATATGTGTTTCATCTCATATATGTGGATGTGTGCAGGTGCAGATTGTGTGAGTGAAACTCCAAATGGCTTGGCTCCACCCCACAAAGATTCATATCCCACCAGCACATCAAGACGAAACCAAACAATGGCTGCTCAGAACAGAAATAGTGGCTCATGTCCAGATGAAGGACAGCCTACCCAGGAACACACAAGACAAGGTGATTTTCCAAAGGAAAGAGTCAATGCTGCTCTAGAATGGTCATTTGTTATTTAACCCATCCCTCTTGCATCCCAGAGATTTTGTGTGGAACAGGAGAGTTGTCTGGGGATGTAGAAAGCCCATGGGATATGTTCATTCCAGCACCAGATCTATTAGGGACACATTCCACTTCTGACTCAAGTGGTCATTTCCTTTATTGCACAAATGTTTAATGCACTTAAACCATTGCATATAGGACAATAAGAGAACAATGTTTCTTATTTGACTTTCAGTCAATACTTTGCCCTGATACAGGCCAAGAGCCCTGTTCTCAGATGGAAAGCCAATCACTTTTAAAATAATTTCACCCATTGTCTATAGCAGCAAGCACCCAAGTGTTGGTGGATGGCATTACACTTGGTCAGAGAACGCAGCCTTCCCAGATCAGTCCGTCCCACTCGAGTGGCAAGTCCAGTAGAGAGACTAGTCAAGAGGAAGACAAAGAATATATGTTAAGTCCTACCTCTTGGATCGTCCAGAATACAGCCCCACCCTCTAAACAGGGGTCCCTAGTGTCTCCACCCACCAAGCCAAACTCCTCAGTGTCTCCACACTCCAAACCCAGCAAAGTGAGTGTGAATGGTGTATATTTTGCAGTGTCCTAGCAGGGCAGTGACGCTGCTCACATAATATTTTATGTGACCTGCTTGATAAATTAGTCACGTTGTCCCAGAAACAACTTTTGAGTTGCACTAAAGTAAAAGGAAAGCAATTTAAATAGATTATATATCCAACAATTAAATTATCTTTTCCACGTCTGAATATGCGTAGTTGTACATAGTATGCCAAAGGCGCCAAATGAGTAGTATGTTTGAATCCTCACAATTTACTCTCATAATGCTATGGGAGATGAGGAGACGTAGGACTGCAAGTTGGGTGGCTTGTTTCAACTGTAATTACTATGAATCCAATAATTTTATAATAAATTATTTTATCTGTAGTTGTTATTCTGTCATATGTTTGGGTCAGGGGACAATGCTAACGTCTTGGAATGTATTCATGCTACTCACCAGCACTGCAATAGAACAGACTTTTTAAATGGCAGAGAATTACGTTCTTCATCAAATTCAGAAAATACTTTGATAATATGCAAATTCAGGCACAGCTTCTACCTCTGCAATGGTTTGAGTAAAAGCATAATTATATCATAAGAAAGCTGAAACTTTCCTTTTTACATTAGTGCACACACTCAAAAATGAAGTCATTACCCTTATTTGATTAAAAAAATGTTTACAAGCAATTTAATGTCTTTCATACAGATTAAGTCAGTTTAATTGAGCCAACATAAATTGTAATTGGATTAGGTCAAATCAATGTACTATAGTAGTTTTAAGTCGACTTCATTAGGTTTATCAAACGAAATTTACAAAGATTTTATTCAATTAAATTATGTAGCTCCAACTTAATTATGTTAGTATGTTAAGTCATTAGTATATGCCAGGTGAGCAAGTGTAAGGACAGTGAAATGTATGCACTGTCAATTTAATTGCAACTGCTAATAGAGCTAAGCAGCACACAAATCAATTATTACTTAAAAGTTAAAGTCCATCCTCAACCATAGCACAATCTTCACCACAATGGGAACCCCAAAAACTCATCATAACAGACTCTCTTTATGAATACCAATATAATAGAACATTAACAAATCTCCTAATATTCTCATCTGGCTCAAATGCATAAAATAACTTTGTTCTCCCTATCCAGTCCCATGCAACATATGCTGGGAAATGGAAATCCCCTGCCCTGTTTTATCAATGCTACATTAACACCTCAAAATATTCATGTTTCCCAACTCAAATGGATTAAGTAAACCTTAATTTTTCCAGTTGTGACAATGTTCTACAATTGTGTTGCTTTTGTTCATTTTAATTAATCAACTAAACGTGCAGCAAAAAATATGTGTTTGAGTGAACTCAAAATGTGTCTCTGGGTCAAAGTCACTCAAAACGATGGAGCAGGTCACATGTTAAAAATGGAGTGTGTAATTTTACCAATGTTACAATACTTCCTTTCCTAGCTAAATATTAACTAAATATACTATTCAAAAGCCAGTTGTTGATTGATTTCCACAACCTTGTTGTGTTTGTTTGAGCATCCAGACCATTCCGACACAGCAACATTATCTCAATCAATGGTGTTTTGGGCAGACTATCTGCTTGTCAAATGGCAGTCTGGTGGATTTCTCAGGAAACCTGTTTAAAAATTATCATTATTTTTGCATTGAAATTACACACTTCGCCTTTGGATATTCTTTGTGATAAAATCAATTTCAAAACATCATATTCTACTGCTGTATTTCATTAAAATATGCCTAATTTCCCAACTTCCCTCTTCCAGGTGCATTCAGATGGAAAGTCTTTTTCCTATTTGTATCATCCTGACCCTCAGTTTGCTGTAGCCCTCAGCCAATTCCAGTGAGTGTAATCTGTTCCCCATTGAGACATGCTAAATATAATACACTTTAAAGTGATGGACTGATCTCTCAGCATTCAGCCTGTAGTTTACAAAGTGTAATTTAAATAGTAAAATACATTTCTTCAATATCAGTTTTTTAAGAACCTAAGGGATTGCTGTAAAATTATTAGTCCTATAGTACCTTTAATAAAGAACTTGGCCTCATACTCAAGTACTTATATCTAAGAAGAATGTGTTTGTTTTTCTTTTGGACAGTTTGTACATGTTCAGTGTGTTCAGATACAGTGTCCATAACCAAAATATAAATACAGGCACATAATCAGTATTTTGTGTTTGAAATATTAGAAGTAGATTATTCAGAGTTTAAATCAAACCACTTTGCAATCAAGTCATCACCTTTAATACAAGCTAAAATTCTTAACTACTGTTATTGCCACACCCTTACATTGAATGTGTGTGTGTGGTGTAGAATCCCAGAGCAGCTTACACAATGGGTGGTGCATTATCTGGGAACCTCTGACTGTACAGATGTCAACGCTGGAGCTGGTTCTTGAGGTGTTACCTCAAATGACATGACGTTAGGTTTTTTTTTTTTGGTTTTTTTTGGTACAAACCTCTTTGTTTTTTGTATTTAAAACTTTGGATATAATCCAAAAGTAATTGTAAAATTGTTAATCATACGTTATTGTTAGTGGATGCTGTTGTTTTAACTAACTGTAAGTAAATTCAGAGGTTGGTCAATTGTAATTAATGTTAATATTTCAAATACTATAACCTGTCACAATTTGTAATATTTAATCACAATATGACTTATGTATGCACGTTTACCTCTTTTAAGCCATAGTCTTAATGGTTTGTACCAAGCAAAAACCTGCGATAATGTTAGAAGTCACATAATGGTGAAACATAATGGTCATAATCAGGTCAGTGAAGTGACAATCATTTCTTTGTTTGGACCTATTCATTTATTAATTTAAGCATTCAAAATGCATTTCATACATACAGTGACTTGAATACACATCTTGTATGTTGGACATGTTTTCCATTTCTGAAGTAAAAGTGAATTATTGACCATTTTGTGGTTTAAAAAAAAAATGGGTGTAACCATTCTTAGGCTGAAACTGTTCTAATTAAGCAGTTTGGCATAACTTTGTTTATTGTTGTTTTAAAACAATATTTGAAGGAAAAAAAAACATATGTCACTGTAGATGGGCACATTGATGGTTATTTCTAATTCAAGTCTTTGAAGGATGCAAAGATTCCATTTACCTTCACTTCCAGCTGGCATGTTTTTTCCCACTGTCTGTAAAGGTCAAACTGTGAATATAATCTGTTTGTGTTTATGAATAAATATTATAATAAAATTTCACTGAACATTCACAGTCTGCTGTGCATCAAACTGAATCAGTGTAACTGAACATTCTAACATATGTCGCTTCCTCTTTGATTATTTTAATGACATTTTTGTGCTTTTCCATACCTTGAAGACTTTAGTCTATGACTAAAGTAATATTTTCTACAATAATTGCATTGGCACATAAAGCAATAATTGCAAAATATTTGTCATACTTATTATATTATTATGAATATTATATATAAAACATTAATAATAATTGTAATAATAGGGGGAAAAAATAGGTTTGGAATTTCATGGGGTTTTCCCTTTTTGTTTTTAACCCACCACTGATTTTAATAATGTGACTGATAAGAGGAAACAGAATGAATTGCCAGTAAGATCACAATTTTATAATATTTGACTAAATGAGTAAACTGTAGGGTGATATTTAAATTTTATCAGCCAACAAATTTATTTCGATACTATTATTTAGCAGAGACTGGCAACTTCTATTAAAATGAACAGGAGAAACTGGAACGGTCAATGGATGTAGAAAAGGAAGTCCCGCTTTACAGGTAAAAGAGCCAATCACCGTTCGATCTCCTGCAGGAGCAGCGATGCTCTTGATGTCACCCAAGAAAAGGGAGAATGATTCTAAAACGGGCAAAAAAAAAATAAGAAAGAGAATTGGGGTGAACTCGCCGTGATTAATTCGGATCTGAGGGATGAATCAATACAGAATATCACGAAAGAAGCATGGCAGAGGAAAGAGTGTTATAGTGTATACAGAATGAGCGAACATAACGTGGACAGTCTTTTATACAGTAATTGTGAACAAGAGAACAGAGAAGAGTATGGTCCAGTTGCTAGTAAGAGATGAGGCAAGCTGGTTTTAAGAGGTGCATTTATTGCATCGTATAAGATTTTCTGGTGAATGAGGCATATTGTATGATCCGACCCCTAAGAACTCCCTTAAGTGCCTCCCAATCCACAACCACTGAGGACCAGTTGGTCTCCATATAAACATTGATTTCAGCCTTTAACATTTGTTGGAAATCAGGATTTTGCAATAGGGATACATTAAAGTACCAACTATATGATTTCTTTTTCCCGTATGTGGGAACACCTCTAAACTCACCAGGGTGTGATCTGAGACTAAAATGTTTCCAATTGAGCAATCCACAACAGATGAAATGAGGGACTTAGCTATACAGTATATATATATATATATATATATATATATATATATATATAAAATCTATTTTAGAATAAATCTTATGGACTGATGAAAATGTTTTATAGGCCCTACCAGATGGGTTCAATAGTCTCCAAATATCTGTAAGACCAAGATTTTTATACATCCTGTGAAGAGTCACTGTTGCTCTAGGGGGCTTGCACACTTTTGCTTCACTATGATCAAGGACAGAGTCCATCAAAAGATTAAAGTCATATATTTCTTACACTTAAGAAGAGAAATAACCTTTCTTCTGTTTGTGAGGTGCCCCAACCCATTCACATTCCATGTGGAGACAATCCACTCGTATTAACATTTTACATTTTGACCCATAAGAAAAAATAGATAGTTGTCAAAAACAAGATTATAAAGACCACATTCCAACATTGGTGCCACCTTTAAAACCTGAACATCCCCGGAACAAAAGAAAACAGAAACAGAAAAAAGAAAAACATGCGTATTAACCCTGCGTACGACAGCATCAACTGGCAAACATCCTTCCGAACGCAAACAGTCCATGTACGCCTATAAGGACCCCGCAAAAATTTTGCCATAAGATTGCTCAAGTCCGGTGTTTCTATACAAATTTTGTGAGACAGAATTACACAGCAAAGGATAATCTATAAAACAAACTCCAGCCAATAGGTGGAACAAACTCAAAACTGTCCCGAAGGTGTGCCACTCTTCATATAATCTCCAGCTGCTAGGCGGAACCTGCACAAAAAACTCCACTCGGCTGCAACGCAAGTACCACAGAATGACTTACTCCATTGACTTTATGAAGGACATCGCTTGCAGTGGGCATGTGAATGTTCTAAGGCCCTCCCTAGCATCTATTCACAATTTGGCCGGGAATATCAGTGCAAAAGCAACCTTCCATTGATGTAAATGTTTCTTGCATTCCTTGAATCGATCATGTTTCTCTCATCGAATTTGCAATGTCTGGGAACAAGAAAATGCTGTGGTTTTTCCAAGAAAGCCTTCCTTTACTCCTCGCCTTGCGTAACACAAGATCTTTAATCGGATTATCTCAGAAAATTGGCCAGAATTGATCGGGGCCTGTCTCCCTCTGCAGATTTCTGCAGGAACTCTGTGAGCTTGCTCAGTTTCCAGCTTATGGCCTGTTATGTCAAGCAGATTCGGAAAGAGCCCTTCCAGGAATTTCACCATATCCAACCCTCTTTTGCATCAGGAATTCAGAAAATTTGGATGTTATTCCGCCGCCCTCTTGTAACCATCTCAGAGAACTTCGCCTCCGTGGCAGTGATCGATCAACATATCACAGCAAGATCCTCCAAGTCAGAAACGACCTTCGTAAGCATTGCCGTCGTGCCCAGCATCTCTTGCTGCATTTCCCGCATCTCTCCGACCCTGGCTCGCGGCCCTCTCGGGGGTATCTGCTTGAGCACATAAGTGTCTTTTAATGTCTCCAGAGCCCAAGGATTTTGAATTCTTTGACATATTGTCCTCCTAGAAAACTTATGAAACAGAGTGTATAGAATCTTATTGGTTAATAACATTAAAAGTGTTAAAACTAGCAAAGTTGCCGTTCACACGTCCGATCTTCGCATGGCGTCACGTGACTCCCGATAAGGTGTTAATATTCAAGTTGTCCCCACAACTTTCTGTAATTTATTTGCTGATAGACGTGTTTCTTTGTGTGACATCAGTTCAATGATTTTTGGGGAGTTTCGTCTGTGGTTATCAGAAGTTTTACAGGTGGATTTGGAGGCAACTGTCAATATATCCTGTGCTAAATAGGAGCATACACGTGCTGAGAGGGTCAATAGAGTGTAGGTGGGGTGAAGATGTGCAGCTGGTGTGATCTTAAAGGATTTCTGGACATCTCATACCCTCCCTACTTTTATTTCTCCCTGTGTATATGTTTCGCTGTGTCATGATGATGAGCTAGAGGGGCGAAGAGTTTCATTCATCCTCTACCCAATGCCTCCTTGGGAGCTGACAAATGGAGGAACACTGGACCTGTTCAGCCTTGATGATGTGTGATAGAAGAACATAGTTAATAGAACATTGCACTTTGCTTTTGATTAAAAAAAAATTGTTTTGTGGATGTAATAATGTTGATAAACTCAATATGAAATCAAGATTGACCCTATTTACTATGCTAATTTAAGAATTTTGTCTTTGTAATCTTTCTTTAAAATGTAATAACTTGCTCTTCTTCTGAAACGATTTCTCTTTGGCTAACATTACCTTGGGCATGCAGGCTGTTGGCTAATGTTAGTTAACTGGCTAATGTTAACCAATAACTTTTGATGGTAATGTAGCCTTTCAAGAAGTTGAATCTCAAAAAAACAAAAGAAGAATGTGGAAAGATTTAAAGTAAAAAAGGACTTAAACCTTGATCTGTTTCTCACCCACACCCATCATGTCGCTTCTGAAGATATGGATTTAACCACTGGAGTCTTATGGATTACTTTTATGCTGTATTTATGTGCTTTATGGACCTTCAAAGGTCTGGTCACCATTCACTTGAATTGAATTGACCTATAGAGCTGAAATATTCTTCTGAATATCTTTGTTTGAGTTCAGCAGAAGAAAGAAAGTAATACACATCTGGGTGAACTATCCGGTTAATGACGGCTAATGTTATAATGGAAATTTAAAAGGTTATGGTAATAATGGAAAATTGTGATACATTTAAAAAAAAAAGTTTTCATTGGGATACGTCAGCTCTCTAGGGTAAATTCGACCTTCAGCCATTATGTCCTGCTCAAAATGTCATGGGTGCCATGCCACAATAGTCTGTAATTTCGCTTTTAAGTTTGGCTCCATTTTGGTATGGAACACCAAAATATAAACAATCAATTCCTAAAGAATACAGTCAAGTGGTGCCATATATTTTTTTCTTGTTCAATATCCATTTGAAAATGTGTTACATTATGGATATAAAATGGGTCGTGCAAACCATTTCATGTTGACTTTCGGTAATTCTGTGTGCATTGCAATGTTTCCTCACTGGTGTTTTTGCAGTGTCCCCGTTTGCAGTCTCCTTCCATCAGGTACTAGTGACAAGCATAGATAGTCCTTCCATTAATGATTTATGCCTGTTTTCATCAACTGAACTGTAAGCCTGCCTTTTTTTTAGTGGCAGAGTTTTTTACTGAGGGGAAGTGCCGTTTATCTCTTGAGTGGTTGATTTCAGGGCACCTCCCTGCCAAGACCCCCACACTACACTGAACCACTGGTTCCCTGTCACAGTTTCTTACAGGTGAGTCATCGGCTTTAGCATTTTTATTATTACTACACGAAAGGTGTACTCTTATAATTAATCCAATATACATACACAAATGTATACACTAATATATGGTCTTGCCCTGTATAAGCATGAAAGGTAAGTACTTGTTCAGGTGTCATAGTTTTGTAAATATATATTATTGTATATGTTAAATAAACCCTGCCTGAAGAGGCATTTATAAGGAACTCTTTGTCTGTTCTGTTGTGGAGGCTCATATATTATTGATCTAAAAGAGAAATTTTAGTGGCATGTCCCATGCCCACACTAGAGGCATGTAGCCAGAGTACGTTTTAAATAATTAAGTATTCAAGTGATTTATTTTTCATTTTGCACATGTAAGATTTACTTTGCAGTCTCTGCATGCAAGAATATGCTTCTATTGTGCCAAATCTACAATATAAATAGAGCCAATTTACCTCATTTAAAATACATATGCCAAAACAATTGTGTTCATTCGATTAGACAACACACTAGTATCAATGAATGTCTGCCTTTATCAGAAACTATAATACTGATGTACTGAATTCTGCCCTTTTGACCTCGAACAGGAAGAAAAATGTTGGTAGGTGCATATTGCTCTGCAGTCTTCTGAAATCCAGTGGGAGAGAAGGGGTCCACCCAATAAGAGATGAGAACCAATCACCCGTCTCTTGTTTGATGATGATATAGGAACTATCAATCCGTTACTATCCCTAAACATGAATTTGAACTAGATGAATTTGCTGAACTAGAATTTGCTGAAGTATGCTTGTTTTGTTGTTATTCTTCATAGTGTGAGTGTCAAGCGATTGTTGATGTGGTACTCACGAATATCACTGTTTAACACGCATGTACAGATGTTTTAACGGCAGATAGTCCCATCTTGCTTCAAGGAGTGCTGGGAGCTCCTTTCCTCTGAGCCATTCTTCATCCTCTTGTCCAACTTGACTGGCCTGTTACACAATCTGGCTCAGTGTATTGATGAGTATGAGAGCGATGATGAAAAGAGTGAGACAGAAAGTGAAGATGGAGAGAACACACAAGAAGAAGGCTCCAGTAGTACTGCTGGCACTTCATCAGCTGAGAAGCCAAAGGTGATCATTGTGTGTTGGGATGGAATTTGTAAGGAACTTAACAAATCTGGTTCCAATTCATCTTAATAATTACTGTTCCTTAACGATCCCACTAACAATTCTTTTAGTACTTTTAAGGAAGAATTATCTGGAAATAAGAAATGCCATTCTTATTTCATTTAATGCCCTCATTCAATCATTTAATGATGAGAATTTTGTATTATTTAGAGTGTTTGCTCATCTGCAATATGTGCATAAGACGCTTCCTCGCAGATGTCAAAAGGATTTTTAGCAGTTATGATTAAGTTGTTTATTATTTAGATTAACTATTTGTAAATCTGCTCTTTTTATATGTTTGTCAGATGTTTTTACGAAATGTTTTTGAATCCAGATGAAACGCACTTAAAGGTTCAACCCCAAAATAAAAATCATTCACCCTCATGCCATCCCAAAAGTGTGTGACCTTCTTTCTTCTACAGAACACAAAGATGTTCAGAAGAATATTTAATCACTGTAGGTCCTTACAATGGAAGTTAATGATGACCAAAATTCAGAAGCTCCAAAAAACACAAAGTCAGCATAATATTAATCCATATGACACCAGTGTATTAATCAATGTCTTCTGAAGTGATCCAATCAGTTTTGGGTGAGAGCAGACAGAAATATAACTCCTTTTTCACAAAACATCTTGACACCAGCCAACTTTTCGATCATGATATCGAGCTCGATAACACTTCCTAGTACCATCTAGCACTCTGCACATGTGTCAAGCACTAGGAAGTGTAATCGAGCTTGAAATCATGATCTTGCCTAGCGACTGCAATGGAAAGATGTACAGGGAAAAATAAATTAGATTTTGGTCTGTTCTTTAAATGGAACTGGTCTTGAAGAAGAACCAGTTCTCAGTTCCCAACCCTTAACTTGTGCATGTATAGTTTTGGAAAGATTGCTTTGTACATTGATTTGTACAATATATTGTGAACTGCATGTGTATATTTTTTGCAGGACCTCTTGTGTAGAAGGACTGGGTCACTGGGTTCATGGTGACTACACATTATTACATGTGAAACGGGAGTATGGTTTGGATCTTCAGCTTCACATGGGCTGTGCAGGTATGTGTTCTCTGCAATATCCAGTGTGAAATTTCCATTCATTCAAAATTGCCTTTACTATTAGTTGAGGAGTGTGTTCAGTATGACCCAAATGTGATTGAGCAGAAAATAATTGTATAAAATAAATAAATAAAAAAATCATGCAAAAGAGGCAAAAAAAAAAAAACCTAGAAACTGGACCTTATCAGAGTCAGAAGGCCATTCCCGTTTCTCTCTCAGGGTGGAAGGCAGAGTTCGGGGGATTTACGTCCTATATTGAACATGAAGACGAGGTGGTAAGTGATGTCACAAATTGTCAGTTTGGATTTATTTTATTATTTTATTCTATTATTATTATACATGCAAACACAGCAGACTAGTGCACATGTTGTGTGTCATCATGTTGATTGTGTCTTTTGTGTTCTGTAGCTCTTGACAGTGTATTCAGAGGATTACTCCCTCGCTTTGGTCTATAACGACACACTGAAGTTCATCAAACATATCAATAACAGCACCTCTGCCCATCTATCTGTCCCAAATATCACACCATTCTACGACTTCTGTTTTAATAACTATGAACGATGCGAAAAACAGAACGATTGATTGATTGTGAAATTCAAGAGGCATTTTCACTTTTGGATTGAAGAATGTGCTAAATTTGACGCTTTACATAATTGGATTGTAAATCACAATAAGAGCGAGCATTTTTTTTGCTCTATTTTCAGTAAATGTATTATAATTTGTATATATTATTATTTGTTTTCATTCGATCCCAACCACAGAAATGTACCAAGCCTTTAAAAATAGTGCAAATATGCAAGACTGTATTATTATCCAAGCATGCACAAACTGTGCTTGAGAGCTTGTATCCCAAGAGTTACTTTAGTTTTATGCAGGCCCAGGGGTGAGGTTCTTTATGTATTTTGAGTGTGTATTTGCAGAGGTTTGGACAGTGCATGATGAATGCTGTTATTACTTCTTGTGAAACCACACAATAACAATGAACTTCCCGAAGTTTGACACATTGCTTAGCTAAGGATATCAGAGCAGAGTTAAGTTCAGAAGAGGCGGGTGTCTGCAGCTCCAGAACCTCCAGTGTGTTTGCATAACTCTGCCCTACTAGATGAACCTCATCCAACAGCAATGTCCAAGTAAGCAAGCGTAGACATCGGACTGGGATGCTGGGTTGAAGAACCCCTGGAACATGCAACTCGGGTAGGGTGTGGTCCAGCTCAAGCTCCACCCAAAGATGTGGGTGTCTCAGTTTTAACTCTGACCATATTTGGTCACAGAGAGGTGGTGTGTATTTGAGTGAGCGTTCACAACGAAGATTTAGTGTCTTTAGCGCTGGTCGCTCAGGCAACAGAAGATCTTTCAGAACATCATGTGATAGACTGGCCTGAAAAACTCCAAGAACATTGAGTGACCGGCAGTACTTCAGCACTTGCCTAAGTGTCTCACCATTGACGCCACACACCAGAGAATGATTGTTGATGTAAAGACTTCGCAGAGCAGGACAAAGCATGGCTATACTCCTGACGAAGGAGTCACTGAGGGTGAAGGGAACACCCTTTAAGTCAAGCACAGTAAGTGACGACCCATTCGTCAGTATGTCCACTAAGCCTTGTTGCAGGTCCTGGCCGGCATAAAAGAGAGGTGTATTCCCCACGCAGCAGATTGAAAGTCCCTCCAGCCGCCCATCACCCTTGGCAACTGCCTGCCGCAGCACCCACAGTCCTGATATACGATTGGCTGGATCAGTCAGACTCATACTCAGCTTCAAATTTCTGACCAATGGCAGAAGAGCAGAAAATCTTTCAGGGAGACTCGTCCCTGACTCACACCTAAAATAGATATACCATGTGAGAAACAAAGCAATAATTATTTCAATGCTGTTTATTCTGATTTGTCATGTGACATTTAATGACAAAAATTGGAAAAAATGTATTGGTTTTATCAGTAAACTATGAGCTACACTCCTCTGCAATAAATGGGCCATGCCCAAAATGTCAAAACATTAAGCTTTTTATGATCTTAACCAGAAATCATTGGTCAGGAAATTAGCAAGAATTTAACAAATAAAGTAACTTAGTATGGGATAGTTTTTCCCTTTTGATTATTTTTCAAATGTTTAAGCCTTGTGGGTAAACTTCCAGACAGCTTTTTTAACAGAAAGAAGTGTCAATGTTGTTCCATTCAGTGTTTATGGCTTCACACAGTGGAGTAGTTGAAAAAAAGTTTCCAATTCAAATCTGGACTCCAACCAAGCCTGAGCCTGATGGACTTGTTCTCAAGCCACTTCTTGGTGGTCTTTGCAGTGCTGGCAAGAGCATTGTTTTGATGAAAAATAATATCTGATCATTACTCTTTGAAAACACCTCTCAGACATCAGAGAGGAAAACAACTTTTTAATTGTGGGAAGCAAGCCATTCTGTAATGTTCTACTGTACTCCAAAGCATTAATTGACTTCTCACAGTGAAGGAGCTCAAAGGCTGAAAAGGCTCCCTGCACCATGACACCTATTCCTCCTAGCTTTATTCTGGCAGAGATGCATTCACTATTGTATGTCTCACCAGATCTTTGAAGAGACCTCTCTGGAGCATCACCATGCAACTCAAATTGTGACTCATCACTCCACACAACTCTTCTGAATCAAACTTTCCAACTTCATGCTGTCTTTTATGTTTTTCTGAGACAGCAATGTCTTTTTAACTCATCTTCTATACACACAACCTGCATTAGATAACCTTCTGGTTATTGTTCTTCCCGGAAGTGTCTTGTTTTCTGAGGTCTTGAATTCTGCTGACAGTTTTGTAGACTTTTTTCCTGTCTTTAAGAACTGTAAATTTCAGCAGGTGGTCATCCCTGCAAGAAGAGGCATTGGGCCTTCCAGATCCTTTCTTTCTGGCAACATCACCTGTTGTCTCAAAACATTGACCTACTTTCTTAATAGCTGATAGAGAAAGAGGGATATCTGCCTTTAGGGTCTTGTAAACTTCAGAATACCTACAGTTGTCCTGGCACAGACCAGCTGTGTGGTTTTTGACAGCAACCCCTGCATAATATTTTGATTTTTTTTTGGAGCAGATGTGTGTTTTTTTTTTTTTTTTTTTTAAATCTACAACACTGCATATTGTAGCTCTCTCGCTACTCTGTTACACCTAGTTCGATTTATGAGCTTATTATCAGGCGTTTAATGAGCTGAATCAGGTGTGGCAGATCACCAACTAATGACTAAACTTTTAAGAAAAAGAAAAAAACATCCCAGAAGATATTTTTGAAATATTTTGTACACCCAGACATGTGTTATTTTAATCATTATCATGATTTTACCTTTACATATAAGAAGACTATACAAGTGAATTTCCCTGTTTCCAACAGTTCACTGCTGCAAAAGTTAATGAGCAAATGGTGGCACAGAAGTGCACCAAGAGTACATTTGTTTAATTCTTGGTAATTTTCTGACCAATGATTTGTGGTTAAGAACACTAAATGCTTAATGTTTTGCCATTCTAAGTTTGGCCCTGTTTGCTTTTCATTTCTGCCCAGGTGTATATGAACAGAACATTTTATTAAGTTTGAGACCATGGGAAATATTTTATAATCATCTCATTGACCAAATAATAACACAGTTCTTACCTGACTTCTGTGTCTTTCCACGAGCTTGGATGTGTACAGATATTAGACCACGCCTTACAAACAGTAAATGCATTGCATTTATCCTGTAGAGGCAAGAAAGAAAAAATATGTGCAAGGATCTCCTCTGGCAGATCCATCTTACATTCCAAAACAATCGTTTATATATCCCGGCAGCCGCAGTCACAAAATATATCTAAACGCTTTTAAACAGATTGGATATGCATCTGATAACCAAAAATCTTTTAATCCAGTACATGGAGTTTTTTAGTGAGTACTGTCCTTTTTTGGTTGTTCCCCTCTCAGACTTCATAGAGGAAATATGCTCTCTGGAACTTTGCAGTTTATACATCCTCTTGCGTCAATAGTTCCGTTGTTAAACGCATCGATTACAAAAAACGCAGAGTCTTCGACCAATCGTCATAAAACGCGCCCTCGTTTAAGCCAATCAAAACAAACGTTGAGCATTATTGTGGGTGTGTCTTAATAGCAGACTCTGCATCGACACAAGTTTTCTTCGCATGAAATTTTCAGGCCTGTTAAGTCTTCCGTGTCATTCAGACAAAGTCCATCAAATCGCTGTGTAAGTAGGTCAATATATCAGTCAAAAGTCAGGTTTTATGTTCGCTATCATATGAACTGTAATATTCTGAAACTTTAAGACGGGAAATCTGTCTAGTGTTCAAGTAAAATCTATGAAAACACAAACAAAAGAGTCTTGTGTGAACTTTTGTTGATATTTGATCCATCAGACCATTTACTCAAATGCGTTGAATCAAAACTTTAACGTTTTTGTCATGCGTGTTCAGTCTTCTTGCACTACCTGTAAACATGTGCGTCGCAAATCTAACAAGCTCCTTTGAGACATCTGACCTAATTATATATGCGGACAGAACAGCCAACAGTATTGATTACCATACATGCTGAAAAGAATAAGACAGACTTTGTCTGTGTGTGTGTGTTTCTGAATGAAGTAATTTTGTTATTCACACTCACAGGACTTGAGACAGTTCGAGTTTGAGCAGAAGATGGACAGTATCGACACAAAGGTACTACACGTTGGCCTTGTGTTTACATTTGTGTCTGTTTTGGTGTATGTGGGTTAACATTATTTGTGTGTCATTTTTCTTCTTCATCTGTGTTCCAGAGATTAAATGAAACCAACTCCCGTGATGGTGCTTGGTCAGGGTGTTCTGTGCTCTTCTTGGGGTGTAACAGTCCAGCACACAAACTTCTGTCAGTTTACAAAGACGAGCAAGGGAAATTCAGTGTGTTCAAGGTTATTAAACTCACCCTTACAGGTAAGTGTTGTCACCACTAAGTGCTTATTGATTTATTGGAATTATAAAGACATTGAGAATAGAATAATGTATGATGTGTTTTGGGTTGAGTTGTTTCCTCATACTGTAGGACAGGTTGAGTCAGTTCTTTGGTTGTTCTTAGAGTGCCTTTGATATACTTAATTGCCCTTTGAATCAGATTCAGCTGGCGGACTGGAAGGGTATGAAATCCTAAAACTGCATGATTCTGATCCCTTTCTTGGGGTGGAACTGAAATTCATGGCCATGCCTCCCTGTCTGCGATTCCTGGAGAGCTATGCCTGTGGTTCGCTTGCACAGTTTCTGTCCCATCATGCCTCGCGTCTTCTTGCACTTCCCGATGAGGTTGTCATGATAACGAAGCTGAAAGCAGGAATGCACACACTGGACCAAAGCTTACCAGACCTAGAAATGTGCCTAAAGCATATACACCAATCACAGGTATGTGTGTCTGTTTATGCATTTTTTAAGCGCAAAATAGTGCATAAAAAATTGTCCACTCAAAATCAAGTGAACAGCTTTTTATATTTTATGTTCTAATTCTGGTCCTTATGCAATCTGTATGTGTGCTGTAATTATAATATGGTTATTTCCATCAGTTTTTAAATATGTACTTACAGACATGTCTGAGGTAAAGGGGTTAGACTTGGGCTACAGTCACACCGCAGCTGAATGTGGCCCAAATCTGATTTATTTACACAAATATGATAAAGATCTGTTAATTGGACAACCATGTGGATGGCCACAAGCCACTTTTATATGTGAAAATAAATAGGAAAAGTATCAGATTTTTGCCAATGTGACAATGTAGAGCCAGGTCAGATATAATGTTATTTTTACATCAAACTAACTCAACATTTGCGCACTTGATTTCCGAGTCATATCTTTTCTAGTTAATGCATTTAGTTAAGTAAACAATACTATAGGCTCAGCAGTTGGTTTCAGCTATTTGTTTGGACTACACTAGGGGTTTGTAAAAATATAGATTTCTTGATGCATCGCCATCTTCATTTAAACAATCTTGATATAGATTCTTCAATCCCGAGATATTCACAGTTTAACCTTCGGTGACTCCGCGTACACATGATCTCCATTCAGGAGTCGGTATAATGTTAAACATTCAACACAGAGTCATGTGAAAACAACATGGCGCTGATCACAGCAGATTTTGTCTTTGGAAGAAATGCTAAAAGACTAAACATAATAAACAATTTGATCTTTCTATAGGCTGGTATTATTTAAAAATTTGCCAATTTAGTCCCACTGTCCACATACTGTATGTTGCCATCAATTTATAGGAAAACTATTTGCTCTATACATAATTTTTTTACCACATGTATTATGTGCTACTAGTTACAAATCAAAAAGGGAAAATGCACACAGCAGTCATGCTCGGGACTCATTCGCATGGCAGATTTTGTTATACGCATGCTCAAGGAGTTTTGTACACATGCCTGTCAGTTTAGGAGAGTTGGCTGTTCAGGCCAGTATCTGAAATGGGCTGCATTTAAAATGTCATGTGAAAATCAGATCTGGGTCACATACAGCTGCAGTGTGAATGTATCCTAGGTCTAGGCCAGTGTTTCCCAACCACTGTGCTGCAGCACGTTAGTGTGCCGTGGAAAATTATCAAATTCCACAAAATAAATAAATGCATGAAAAAAAAAATAATTTCAGGGATACAAACGCTCACCTTTTGGAGAAATTCTCAGTTTTGAAACCATAATCAGTGACTTTTGTGATTGTGAAGAGCAATGATTAATGTGTAAAAGTGAGTATTTATATACGTTAAGGGTAAAACTGGTAAAATCGCCCCTCTGTGAAGCTTTCTGCAACGCTTGTCATGTGGAGGGCAATGCGATGCTTGACGCGGGGTTCAGCCTCCAGAACCAAATTAAATCTGCCACGAGAAGTCGTCTGTCCGAGGCAAAGATGCAAAATCTTATGACAATTGCCTCAGCATCAGTCTCCCTTGATGTGTTTGATTACGCACAGGAGAGCACCCGTCGTTGCAGATCAGGAGGAAGGTTTGAGTTGTCGATTGAGTTCTGTTCAGTTCATTTTTAACATATTTTGTTCATATTTTAATCGTATTTGTTTTTTGTAATATTGCGTTGTTCATGTGAGTCGTGTCTTAATGGCCTCCGCTGTCACTGCGGGGAAAAACATTCATCTGCTTCCTGTGGTGTATCTGTTGTTCATCTGTTATCTTCATAAATAAATAAATGCATAATCTGCTGTTTGTCCTGCAAGTTCATGATTAAAAATGAAAATGTGAATGAAAATAAAAGCTATTAATTGTTTATTATCATTAAAATATGATAATTCAAATGACGGGTAATAATAGATTATGACGGAATTTTTACGACCCTGTCCGTCTAAATGATGGACGATAAGAAAGTCCAACGCAAGCATTGTTTTTTTTTTGTTTTTGTTTTTTGCACAGCCACATTTCAAACATTACAAGTAAACATGCTACTAAGACAGACAGAAAACATGGACTTGTTATTGAAAAGGAAAAATATTGACAATGGTCCGCCTATGTGGTATAGTGGTTTTAGAAAGTCACTATATAAATAAAACATATTATTTATTATCTTTTGGAGCAGAATTAAATCTTTCCAATTAACATTTTTTATTGGCTAATATATAGATGACAAAGAGAAACAAAACATATATACAATGAAACAACATTTAACTCCCATTATCACCACTCCCCATCACCAACCCCACCCGACCCCCAACAAACATCCCCGTTGTCACACATAAGTACACACACACACAAAAATATATATATATAATAATAATCTGGGCCATCTAGTCACAGTAAAGAAGGACTAAGGCTATACTGTAAAACAAATGCAAGGGATTGCAAACTTATCTTCTCAACTATATATATTGTTTATTAAACCCCCGATTAATGGGTTATCGCTGTCTTCCTTTTCTTTGGCTTTCTATCTTTCCTTTTTTTTTTTCTCCCAAATTTGGCATGCCCATTTCCCAATGCACTCTATGTCATCGTGGTGGCGTAGTGACTCGCCTTAATCCCAGTGATGGAGGAAGAATCTGTTGCCTCCACGTCTGAGAACATCAACCCACGCATCTTGACGCGTGGCTTGTTGAGCACATTACCGCAAAGACCTAGCGCATGTGGAGGCTCACACTATTCTCCGCGGCATCCACACACAACTCACCACGTGACCCACCGAGAGCGAGAACAACATTATAGCGACCACGAGGAGATTAACCCAACGTGACTCTACCCACCCTAGCAACGGGGCCAATTGGTTGCTTAGGAAGCCTGACTGGAGTCGTTCAGCACACCCTGGATTCGAACTTGCGACTCCAGGTGTGGTAGTCCGTGTCTTTACCTGGTGAGCTACACGGGCACCATCGAGCAATTCTGTGATTTGGTGACTAAAAACTCCTTAATGTTTCAGGCCTTTTTTTTTTTTTTTTTTTGTCTG
Organism: Moxostoma hubbsi; assembly: GCA_032164185.1. Lineage (NCBI taxonomy): Eukaryota > Metazoa > Chordata > Actinopteri > Cypriniformes > Catostomidae > Moxostoma > Moxostoma hubbsi. Next base: position 35,767,941 of record JAVLUX010000003.1, on the reverse strand, counting down.
GAGCCCTGTTTAAATACCTAAAGAACTGAGATCTGGGAGGAATTAAATCTTTAAAATATGTTTTCTTTGAACAAAACCTCAGCTCTGGGCAAGCCTTACCTTCTATGAATGTATAAATATGGTTATAATATAATTTGAATGTACAGGTGTTTTGAATATGGTGCTGTTTGTTAAATCAAGGTATGGATGTTTTGTAGCCTGTGCGTTTGCGAGATGATGAGGTCACACGGTTGGAGCAGCAGCTGCAAAACAGCTATGGTACTCCAAGTCAGCCACCACAGGAACTGCCTAGGAACTGCTTCCTGTTTCAGAAAAGAGTGTTTGGTGAGTCTTAAGACACACACAACGTCTTGTAAAATAAATAAAATTATTCTGATTAACACTTTTTATTGATTCAGACACATGAAACAGAAAAGCAAATATATATATATATATATATATATATATATATATATATATATATATATATATATATACTGAATCAACTTTTAACCCCCATTATTCCCTTTCACCCTCCCTATCCCCAACCCCACTCTGACCCTCAACAAATATCCCTGTGGTCCAACTTGAGAATACAAAAATAAATAATATATATATATATATACACAGTGCATCCGGAAAGTATTCACAGCGCTTCATTTTTTCCACATTTTGTTATGTTACAGCCTTATTCAAAAATGGATTCAATTCATTATTTTCCTCAAAATTCTAAAAAAAAAAAAAACTGAAAAAAATCACAGGTACTTAAGTATTCACAGCCTTTGCCATGACACTCAAAATTGAGCTCAGGTGCATCCTGTTTCCACTGATCATCCTTGATGTTTCTACAACTTGATTAGAGTCCACCTGTGGTAAATTCAGTTGATTGGACATGATTTGGAAAGGTGCACGCCGTCTACATAAGGTCCCACAGTTAGCAGTGCGTGTCAGAGCACAAACCAAGCTGTGAAGTCCAAGGAATTGTCTGTAGACCTCCGAGACAGGATTGTATTGAGGCACAGATCTGGGGAAGGGTACAGAAAAATTTCTGCAGCATTGAAGGTCCCAATGAGCATAGTGGCCTCCATCATCTGTAAATGGAAGAAGTTTGGAACCACCAGGACTCTTCCTAGAGCTGGCCGCCCAGCCAAACTGAGCGATCAGGGATGAAGGGCCTTAGTCATGGAGGTGACCAAGAACCCGATTGTCACTCTGACTGAGCTCCAGCATTTCTCTGTGGAGAGAGGAGAACCTTCCAGAAGAACAACCATCTCTGCAGCACTCCATGACAGCCTGCCTAGAGTTTGCCAAAAGGCACCTGAAGGACTCTCAGACCATGAGAAACAAAATTCAGAAAGCAGGCACCGCTCATCACCTGGCCAATACCATCCCTACAGTGAAGCATGGTGGTGGCAGCATCATGCTGTGGGGATGTTTTTCAGCGGCAGGAACTGGGAGAGTAGTCAGAATCGAGGGAAAGATGAATGCAGCAATGTACAGAGACATCCTTGATGAAAACCTGCTCCAGAGCGCTCTGGACCTCAGACTAGGGTGAAGGTTCATCTTCCAACAGGACAACGACTCTAAGCACACAGCCAAGATAACAAAGGAGTGGCTACAGGACAACTCTGTGAATGTCCTTGAGTGGCCCAGCCAGAGCCCAGACTTGACCCAATTGAACATCTCTGGAGAGATCTGAAAATGGCTGTGTACCAACAATCCCCATCCAACCTGATGGAGCTTGAGAGGTCCTGCAAAGAAGAATGGGAGAAACTGCCCAAAAATAGGTGTGCTAAGCTTGTAGCATCATACACAAATAGACTTGAGGCTGTAATTCGTGCCAAAGGTGCTTCAACAAAGTATTGAGCAAAGGCTGTGAATACTTATGTACGTGTGATATTTTTTTTTTTTTTTTTTTATAAATTTGCAAAGATTTCAAACAAACTTCTTTCATGTTGTCATTATGGGGTATTGTTTGTAGAATTTTGTGGAAAATAATGAATTTAATCAATTTTGGAATAAGGCTGTAACATAACAAAATGTGGGAAAAGTGAAGTGCTGTGAATACTTTACGTATTCTGTGTGTGTGTGTGTGTGTGTGTGTGTGTGTGTGTGTGTGTGTGTGTGTATATGTATATATATATAAGTAAAAAAAATAACAAACATTTAAAAGTACACATCTCTCTCCACTTCCCCTCCCTGAGAGCCTTCCAAAAATGCCAAATAGCTGCCCAATTTTTTTAGTAACTCAGAGTTTCCCTGCCTTCTAAATTACATTTCTTTGAATGCCGCCACACTGCCCATTCAATGCACCACTCCTGAAATGAGCGCACTCCAGCCAACTTCCATCACCTAAGGATGACCTGCCTGCCGCTCATAACACTGGCTAGAACCCAATTATGTGTTTTTATCCCTTATATTAATGACCGCCACATCGCCTAAAATACAGAGTCTAGGGCAAAATGAAATTTGACTGTCTAATACGTCTCACATAAAACTCTGAACCCTCAACCAAAAATCTTGATTCTGATTGGCATTGCCAGCTGGTGGGTTTGTCTTTAAAGCCAAGCCTATACAATCTAGAGGGGGTCTAATAGAATCTATGGAAAATCATAAATTGCATAAAGTGCACTCTTGTATCTCTAGATGCACACTTGATGTTTTTTAGAATATTAGCCCACAATCCATCAAATACCAAGTTGAAATCTTGCTTCCATAATCTCTTGAGAGAAGTTGAAACTCCATCCCCCAAACTCTGAATTGGCAGGTAGTAATAGATCGATGCCTCATGACCTTTTCCAAAAGCAGTAATCACCTCTTCCAGAGTATCTGCCACTTTAGAGGGGTGTATGCTACTCCCAAAAATAGTTCAAAGCAGGTGGTGCAGCTGTAAGTACCTAAAAAATGGAGTCCTGGGAATCCCAAAATGTTGAACCATATTTTCAAAGGATCTCAACACTCCACTCTCTATAAGTCACCTAGCGTATTAACCTCCCTCACAATTCACTCTGACCAGCAGAAAGGGGATTTATTAATGCATAATTTTAGGTTCAGCCATATGCTCGAAGCAGCATTTAAATACATTTTTGAATTAAACACTCTGGACACTTTTGTCCATACCATGTGCAAATGTGAGATAACGGAGTGTAACTTAACTTCTCCAGTTAGTTTGATAGAAAGGCTTTGCAATAGCGAAATAGGGGCAAGAACTTCCTGTTCAATACAAAACCAGGGAGGGGCTCTCTCAGGTGGAAGTGAAGAATGAGCCAAATGTCTGAGACCAAATGCATAATAATAAAACAAAATCTTGGGTAGGCCAAGCCCACCTTTTTCTATCAGCCTATGCAATTTACTAAAATGTAATCTGGGACATTTACCATTCCAAATGTAGGACTTCGCTATGCTTTCAGATGGCTTGAAATAAGATAGAGGGAAATCTACAGGGAGAGATTGTAGCAAGTAGTTGAATTTTGGAATACAATTAATTTTAATAACATTAACCTTTCCAATCATCTATAAATGTAATGAAGCCCACCTGCCCAAATCACACAAAATTGCTGTGAATAAAATGCCCAAATACATCATTTCCTGTTTGGGCCACTGGAATGTGCTTGGCTGAAAAGATGTTACTGGGGAGTACGCTGTCAGAGACAAAGCTTCGGATGTAGACCAATTAAATCAAGAATTAGAAAAGGAATGAATAATTCTGTGGAGGCAAGACTTAGATCTAGTGGGGTCAGAGACGAATAATGAAATATCATCTGCGTAAAGCAATAGCTTATGCGCCATACCTCCCGCCACCACCCCTGGAAAATCATCCTCCTTATCGTGGCTGCTAATGGTTCCAGGGCAAGACAGAACAATAATTGGAAAAGAGGGCAACACTGCCGGGTGCCCCTATCCAGAGTAAAATAATCTTTGAATGAAATGAATCTTTGTTTGTACTGCCGCTACTGGGTGTATCCTAAAGTAACTTAATCCATCCAATATAAGTATTCCTGAACCCATATTTTTCTTAATATAAGTCTTAAAATATGAATCCCATTCTACCACATCAAACGCCTTTTTGGCATCAAGTGAGATGGTCTGTGGAAATGAGTCTGATCATTCGCCACTGACCACATGATCTTGATGAAACGCCTAATGTTATCAGAAGAGCTACGGCCCTGAAAAAAACCCACCTGATCTATATGTATAAAAGATGTCATAACTTAATTGGTTAGCCAAAACGTCTAGCCGGATCAGGGAAATTGGATGGTAACTATTACACTCACTTGGATCTTCATCCTTGTTTAGAATCAGTCTGATCTGGGCTTGAAACTTAGTTAGCGGAAGCTTTCCATTCTTTAATGATTCTGTAGAGAGAGTTATGCAGCATAAGATCTAAAGAAATCAACTTGCCTGTAGGCAAGGCCTTAAATACCTTGCCAATTTCCTCCAAGGTTACCTCAGAATCAAGGGAATTATTTTGCTCAGTAGTTAGTTTTATCTTCTAATAGTTCCATAAAGTTTCTAATATCTTCAATAATAGACAAAGACATGGAACTATAGAGATCAAGATAGAATTATTTAAAAGCACTATTAATATCAGGCCAAAGTAAATATTTCTCCACCAGATTTCACAGGGAATGGTAGAAAAAGACTCTCTGTTTTATGTATCTATGCAAAAGTTTCCCTGCCTTGTCCCCCGATTCAAAGTATGAATGTCTTGCCCTGAATAGCCCAAACTCCACCTTCTGCTACAAAGTAGCATTATATCTGTATTTCAATTCTGTCAATTCTCTGAGTCCATTAGACAACATTCAGCACTTTTAATATTTCTTTGCAATTCCACGAGTTCTTGTGCTTTGGATTTTTTGGTGTATGAGGCATACCCCATATCTTTCCACATTTTTCAGCTTCCTGCGGGGAAAGGTGCGTTCTTGAAGAAACACAATATCATATTTCTTATGCTTAAGAGAAATAACATTCCTTCTTTTTTGGGGGTTCTTCAGCTCATTCATATTCCATGTGGAGAGAAGCAATCCACTCATATTAACATTTGACATTTTGACATATAAGAAAAAATAGATTGTGTGTCAAAAACAGGATTATAAAGACCACATTCCAACATTAGTGCAACGGTCAAACCCCGAACATCCCCCAGAACCAAACAAACAGAAAAAAGAAACGTTTGCATTAAACCCATGCACGACAATGCCAACTGGCATCCATCCCTCAAAAACTCAAACAGTCCATGTGCGCCTACGAGCAACTCCACTACAACTTTGCCATCGGATTGCTCAAGACCGTTGTTTCTATGCAATTTGGGGGGGTGTATATATAGTGTCAAATTTCAGCAGTTTCAAAATCTGTGATTGATTTGCGATTAATTTTATAATTTTTTCGTAGTTAATCTCGATAAAAAAAAAAAATCAATAGTTTTAACATGTATTTGCATTATCAACAAACTGACTTTTGAAAATATTTCTTCTTTCTTATACAATGCTCCTAGACAATAGACCACTGACATCTGCAGACCAGCAACGATTTGCTGCTCATGTGGGAAGGGATTGGAAACGAGTGGGAAGGGTCTTACAGAAGAACTGCCGTGCCCTGAAAGGCCCTGCTATCGACAGTCTTGCTTATGAGTATGAAAGAGAAGGGCTTTATGAACAGGCCTATCAACTGCTTGGCCGTTTCATCCAATCAGAGGGCAGGAGTGCCAAGCTGGGCTGTCTTATCAGTGCACTGGAGGAGACTAAACTGACCAGCATGGCAGAGATCATGTTGGGCATTCAGCCAAGGGATTGAGAGATTTACGGAATGAATGATATGTTTCTACTTTTGTGTGTGTATGTGTGAGTGACTGTTACCAAGATACAGACAAATTTAAATTGTGTGAACTCTCATTTTTGTGATATCTTTTACAACATGACCTTATTATTTCTATCTCTGTCATCACTTTGATATTGTTTCGCAACCACCAGTCATAGCCCAAAATTAAATACATTTTGAATGATCATGTTTTTCCTTACATATTTTGTAGAACTTCAGATTCTATGTTGCTGCATGGATCTTATCCCAGATGGGAAAGATGCCAGGAATAGTTATAGTGTATATAATCACAATGTTTATAAAAGCACTTTCAGAACTTGTGAGAATTTGTTTTTGAACATTAAATTACCATCAACATTTATGAGAGCAGTGTTATTGCAAGAAGCTATTTAGCGTAGCAGGACCACTGCTGCAGCATACTACAACTAATGTGAATTCACTCATTAAAGACAACTGGAAATATAGTGCTTAATACCATTTCAAAACTTAAATTGTTAAGAGAAAATTTCTCTAATGCATATTAAGGATACTACTAAACTATAGATTACTTTCATAATATCTCAAGATAAGCTGCTTTCCAGAACAAAACCATGCTTGATATGATTATTCTGAGTAGGTCACCTATATTGATCACTTTTTAAAAAGATTAGACAAGATAAAATGACATGAGGCATTATTAAAGAACCCTCCTGGAATAGATAATGCTTTAGGAAAAACATAAAACTTTGATCCTAAATCAGTATAATGTATTTTGAGGTTTAATAAATAAACACACGTTACAGTAGGACATTAAATTGTTCCACATTTAGGTTAAAAAAAAATTCAGTTTTTGAGAAAAGGGTGTAGGTGTTTATAAAGTTGTGTCAGTAGTCAAATAATCAGTGTGGAGTGGATCTGGATCTGATTGTGTTCTAATATGTTATGAGATGCCATTCTTAGAAATTAAATTTAGCTTAATGGTATCTATTGAGGACGGTCAGATTAATGAAATGAATGAGGCCTTTCTCCATTAAAGAATTACGCAGACCTGCCATTAAAGTATTAGATGGTTAAGAGATCACATTCATTTTAGTTATGGGGATTTGGAAGCTGCTAGTTATGAAATGAAATCTAACATTTTCATTTATGAAAAACCTGGTGATTAAAATACCAGAGAAAATGTTACTCGGCAGTTCCGTTACCACCTGTCCAGAGAAATGTTTTAACTACTTAATTTCTTAAATGATATCATAAAAATTGACGTTTCCTCATAGTTAATTCAATATATACATGATATGCCACTTGCATATTTTTATTGTGTAATGATATTTCAACATGCTTGAGACGTTACAGTTTATGGAGGTGGGTCCGTGATATTTCACCACCCTGTAATAAAGATAAAAGCATGTTAAGCAGGCTATGTGGTGCGATATTGTTCTTATCTTAGGAAAGTAATCCATCAGAGTGACCTGGATGTGTGTGTGTGTCACTGGTGTGTTTGGAAAGAGAAGAGTTCTTTGTAGTGAGGGCCGGGCTTGGCATGAAATCAAAACTAAAGTTATGTATTATATTCTCCCCTCCCCCTGGTCACATTTCAGTCAGATATTCATTTTCATATAGAGGCCTGTGCATCTTCTGTTTGTATATGTGTATTTTAACTTTTGTGCACAATTATTTATTGAAGTATATTCTGCTGTGCAAATATCTGTCTCCTTGGTAAGCTCAACAAACAACAGTTTCTAAGAGCCTTTTTAAATGAGTGTGAAATGATGCATGTGTATGAATTCATTGTAAGGCATTAGAATGAATGAGGATATCCCAAGATCAGCATCTTCAGAGATTTGCACCAGCAGACTTTAAAATGCACTGAGCGCTGAGTTGTTGCTAAAGCACAAACACTTAATATGGTTATTATTATACTGTATGTTGGTATCTAAAATCCAGCAGCAGAACATCTGGCTCATATGCCAGGGGTTAAGCATTAGAGAAATCCACAGGAATCTTTGAGCTGCAAGATTGTGTGTGTGGAGTGGGAAGGGGAGAGGAGATTTGTATCTGTTGCATACAGTAGATACATTGAGAAATGATTTGTATTGCATATTAGTGTATTTGTGCTCCCTCGCGTGAATGCATCATTTCTTTCATTGAATATTCTGGGTTCAAAACGAGTTAAACTCAATTGACAGAATTTGTGGCATAATATTGATTACCACAAATAATAATAATAATTTCGACTCGTCTGTCCTTTTCTTGGAAATTTTTAAAAATGGAGGTTACAGTGAGACTCTTACAATGGAAGTGAATGGGGGATCCATTTTGGAGGGTTTAAAGGCGGAAATGAGAAGCTTACAATTTTATAAAAGCACTTGCGTGAATTCTTCTGTTAAAACGCATATGTTATTTGGGCTGTATTTGAGTTGTTTAAATCGTAATTCTTGCAGTCGTTTAGGGTTTGTTGGAATCGCCATGGCAACGAGGTTGTAAAATTGGCTATAACTTTACACAGAAACGGTTAGTAAGTGATTTTATCACACTAAATTCATGTTAATACGCATATTGTTTACGTGTTGTGGCTATACTTTTGAAACATTATTTGAGTACAGTATTTTAACGTTAACTACTTGTCTCCATTAGCTTCCATTTTAAGTGCCCAACAATTGCAACCCAAAAACTTATTTTTTTATGAATAGGCAAATCCAAATTATGCCACAATTTCTGTGGATTGAGCTTAGTATTAATGCAAATTAGTGATTCGTTATAGACAGAAACATAACAAAAATCAGTACCGAACAGATGTTGTCGTAGCGCTGCTCTGTATGTGACGTCAGCGCGATGAGAGGGGTTTGCCCCTCGCGCATTAGGTGGGAACTACAGCCTGATGAGAGCTCGTGCTGGCTGTCACTGCCGCCGCCCAATAGACACCCGCGATCCGCAGCGCGAGCAGGACGACCTCCTCCCAATCAAGAGGCCGAAGTGCGAGCCTGTCCCTGACCTCAATTCGGCTCGGATGCTTTAGCGACGGTCGGCAGGCTGCGTGAGAAAGAGTGGAGAGTGTGGGACAGCGACGGATATTTGGGAAATAGCTCTCGCGAGTCCCGACTCTCGGTCTTGCAATGGGATGCACGTTAAGTGCAGAAGAGCGCGCGGCTCTGGACCGGAGCAAAGCGATCGAGAAAAACCTCAAAGAAGACGGATTATGCGCAGCCAGAGAAGTCAAATTACTTCTGCTCGGTAGGTCACGCAGAAAAAGATTTAAAATACGACCCCTAAGAGCTTAGATTGTGCAGGTGTGTGTGTGTGTGTGTGAGAGAGAGAGACCGCACTGACAGCCTCTGTCTTCACAGGCGGAGGGGAGTCGGGGAAGAGCACCATTGTCAAACAGATGAAGTAAGTGCGTTTTTAAGACATTCGTTGATTCCGTGTGCCGTTATCCGGGGTCGTTTCATGTCGGCCCCGCCATGTTCCACAGGACGGAGCATTAAACGCTGCAGAGAAGTGTTTAGCATGTGCTGTTCAGTGTGGCAGTGCTGAACAAGCTATCCCAAGAGACAGCGCTTACGTTTGTATGTTCCTCTGTGAATAACTGTATGTTAGTCTTAAATGTGTGCGACTACCTTGTTGTCGTTTCTGCTGGACTATTTTCCAAGGTTCCTTAATGTTTCACGTTTTGGCATGCGCATTTAATAGCTACTTGTGTGTTATGTCTTGTTCTGCACGATGGCTCGTGTGTGTGTGTGTGTGTGTGTGTGTGCGCGCGCATTAGAATCTTTCTCAGTATTAATCTTAATGGGTGGCTTTTAGTGCCCGAGCCCTACAGTCTTGTTCAGCTTTAAGCGCCCATTAAAGGGATTTACAGGGACTATGCCACCCAACCTTACATTTTCATAACTACGGAAACACGCATAACTACACGAAATCCCCAAAAGACAATGTTACACTACAGTTTTAACAATTCGTTGTACTATTAAACACTCGATTACTATTTGTAAAGGATCAAAAACTAAGATACATTCTTTTGTAAACATTTTATTTCAATTATACAGTTATTACATGGTTACAGTTTAACTTATCACTTAAAATAGTACACATGACCAACATCTTGAGCTATGCAACCTAAACCTAATCCCCAGTGTTAACACTTTACAATAACATTGTATTTGTTAACATACATTCATTAATATGAACTAACAAGCATGGATGAAGCATATACTAATATATTTAAAAATGAAAAGTTGCATAATTAACATTTACTAATGATAAACCATTTTTAATTTAATAAATTAACCCTACCCAAGATTAATAAATGCTGTCAAAATATTTTGTTCATTGTTAGCTCATGATATCTAATGGATTTACTAATGTTAATAAATAGAACCTTATTGTGACGTGTTACCTCCCTAATTATACTACTGTGTGTGTGTGTGTGTGTGTGTGTGTGTGTGCACTGTGCGCGTGTGCATAATGGCTGATATGTTGTCTCTGCATCAGGATTATCCATGAAGATGGGTTCTCTGGAGATGATGTAAAGCAGTTTAAACCTGTGGTCTATAGCAACACCATTCAGAGCCTTGCTACCATCTTGCGAGCCATGGAGACTCTTGGTATAGACTACGCAGACAAGAACAGAGCTGTATGTATACACACATGCACACACTGTATGCATGCATGCAATGATTATCAGTCAAGAGAACTGAAAACAAGTCAAAAAGCAATCCACAACAAAGTGTTAGTCAAGTGTAAATGGTGTGAGAGATACTCAGATTAGATTATCTCACATTATTATTCACATTGTATTTTTCTGATGATTTGCCATACCTTTCATAACCTAAGCCTAATCAAGTGACTTCTTAAGAGGATGCACAGAGCTACAGTGACATCTAGTGAATGAAATGAAACAACATCATTGTATTTTCAGTGTAATATACTTTGGTGACCCCTCCTTTGCATATCCTACAGTTTGCATTGAAAAAGATACACATTTATAACCTTATATATAATGTATATTCATAAAATTTGCTCATGTTTATAGGCAGACGGTAAATTGGTATTTGATGTGGTCACTCGTATGGAGGACACTGAGCCATTCTCAACAGAACTGCTGGCTGCCATGATGCGTGTGTGGTCTGATGCTGGAACTCAAGTTTGCTTCAGCCGCTCAAGAGAGTACCAGCTCAATGACTCTGCCCAATAGTGAGTTTCTCTGTTATGCCCACCAAAATGCAATGAGAGGATGCAATGAGTATGTCACAGTCAGGTCATGTGCTGGAGAACACAAATCTCATGCTCTCTCTTATGCACAAATGGTGTTATACTTATGAACCTTTAAAAATGTGTTTGTGCTTTCTGTGTTTCAGTTACCTAGACTGTTTGCAGCGCATTGGATCTCCAGATTACCTTCCCACTGAACAGGATATCCTCAGAACCCGAGTCAAAACTACTGGCATTGTTGAAACAAATTTTTGCTTCAAGAACCTCAACTTTCGGTATAGACTTTTTTCCCCCACTCATGTGTTGAATTTCAAAATCCTAATTTGTGTTCAGCAGAAGAAAGTAAGTCATAAACATCTGTGATGGCATGAGGGTAAATGTTGAATTTTCATTTTTGAGTGAACTATCCCTTTAAATAAAATAGTACACACGCTATGAAATAGCAGGAATCAACAGAAATCTGTCAAAAGTTCCTCTATACGTTTGTCTTTAAATAGCATAAGGACTAGGAAAATATTTATTTCCTTGAGTATTTTAGACTCTAAATGCTAAAATTGTTTTGAAGCTTTGGACAACCTATTTTGTCTCTTAGTGTACATTGTGAGTTTGACTTCTATGATCTGATCAAGTGTCTTGTGTGTGTATGCACACATGGCTTTATATGCGTTCTAAAAGTGTGTGATGTGTTGCCCCAGGCTTTTTGATGTGGGGGGACAGAGATCAGAGAGAAAAAAATGGATTCACTGCTTTGAGGATGTGACAGCCATTATCTTCTGTGTGGCGATGAGTGGATACGACCAAATGCTCCACGAAGACGAGACCACGGTGAACTACTTCTCTCAGACAACTTGTATTCTCACACTATAGTCTCATATATAAACTAGATAGAGTGATAAATGAATAACTTTAAGGTACATCTGAAATTGCTATCACCGGTTACAGAAGAATACTACATTATTCACCCACCACAAGCTTCTCATTAGTCAACTTAAAAGTACATCCAATACAGCATGTTTTATTCATTATATTATCTCTTTCTCCCCTGCAGAACCGTATGCACGAGTCGCTTATGCTTTTCGACTCTATATGTAATAACAAGTTCTTTGTCGACACTTCAATCATCCTTTTCCTCAACAAGAAGGACCTTTTTGGAGAAAAGATCACGAAATCTCCACTGTCTATCTGCTTCCCAGAATATACAGGTACAGAATCCATGCACAATAAATAAATATAAAATATAAAATAAATTTACTGATATGAAAAAATACAGCCACACAACAGTGTTTGACTCGCAAATCTTTCCCACAGGCCCAAATACATTTGACGCCGCAGCTGCATATATCCAGGCTCAGTTTGAGAGTAAGAATCGCTCTCCTAATAAAGAGATCTACTGTCATCTAACCTGTGCTACCGACACAGGAAACATCCAAGTAGTCTTTGATGCTGTCACTGACATCATCATTGCCAATAACCTGCGTGGGTGCGGCCTCTACTGAGCACCAAATCCACTTGTTGCTCCTCAATATGGTAACAAGTGACCGAACTGACACCCCTATGACTTTGGCCAAGGCACTCCCTTATTTCATTTCAGTCTGTCAATTTTATCTTTTGTTCAGAATATTTATCCCATGATTTTCTTTTGTAGTTTGTCAGCACATTCCTGGAGCTAATAATGTACGGGCGTGCATGTATAGTGTAAAATGCGTGTGGCCGGGCATAGATGCTTTAAGCATGAGTGCATGTGTGTGAGTGTTAGTCACAATGAGTGAGAGTGTTTGTCAGGTGATAACACACAAGTCCGCATGGCAGAGACTTTGAAGTGCTGACACGATCCTAAAGTAAAATGATCTGAAAAACCCAGGAGGATCAGTGTCTTTTGCAGGCTTTTTTCATCGAGTAATATGTGTGAAATATTAAATGACTGAGAATCATTGTCATTGGTTGACTAATCATTTGGTAGAGCTAAATGTCATTGCAGAAACTGAATGCTGTCCAGAGGCAGCTCTAAAGCCAAAGTTGTTTGTGAACTGAGCATCACTCATTGGGTTTCTGCCCACTGGCTTTCAGGCTGTGACTTTAAATGCCTTCAGCTAATGAAGCCTCTTACAAAGTGTAATGTTGACAACATTCTCACTCTACATGAGCACAAGTAGATCAAAATATGTTCATTTCTGTACAAATGATACTATAAACGCATGTATTTACAAATTTTGTATCGCCCCACACTTTGTGCACCCTATCAATGTCGGGCTATGAATACAAACAAACTAGCTAACAGACTTTGGATGTAGAACAGCATTAATATATAAAAAAAATTAATATATAACTGAATTACTGAATGAATGAGCTGTCATTTATTTTTATCTCATCACTCTCTTTATCTGATGATATAATGTGTGGGAGTGTGTATAGATGTGTGTGTGTGTGATGCATGCACACTTTCTATTCATCCATGGCCTGTTACTTAACCCAGATTTATTTTCCCATCCCTCTCTTATTTTTCTCCGCTCTGGATGGGTTTTTTTGTTTGGTGCACTGAATGTTCTCTTTCCTCCCTTGGGGTATACTGCACTGTACTGCTGGTTTTAATTTTATGATGACCAATGAAATGTTTACATTAAAAAAGGAAACACATTAGCACCAACTACTGTTTGTGTACTGCTTTATCCCTACATTTAACATGGTTAATAGTGTATTAAATAGTGGCTAATAATTAAAATTATACGACATGTTATGAATATGAATAGTGGAAAAATAAGTTTAATGAATAGATACAATTGTTAGTGAGAAAGATGAAGGCAATATTATGCTTTAATATTATGCTTTCTCATGCGTTTAACTCTGGGGGACCTAAGTTTATGGCTGTGTCAAGAAGGTAACCCTCTTGCAGCTAAAGTCTCATGAAAGTCTCATTGGCTGTTACTAAGTTTAGTTTAAGGGTTAGATTTAATGGTATGGTTAAGGTTAGGGGTATGGGTATGTTTAGGGTTTCTGTGGGAATCAAAATAAACAATCAATCTTTGACAGATGACGTCAAACTTGCATTAACTGAAGTGCATTATGGGTGTTACCGCCATTTTGGAGGTATTCTGTGGCTGGAGCGTTGTCTTCTCTTTCGATTTCGTCCATTGCTGAAATGGTACGCTCACGTTGTGTGAAAATATGCAATAATAAGTCACATGATAGAAAAGGTAAAAAACTTGAAAACGAGGCAAGATTTTTTTTAGGTTTCCATCCTGGGTTAAGGGCTATGGACAGCAGGTAGTGGAGAAAACAAAGAAATGTCAGATAGCCTGGGTTGCAGCAGTGAGATGCAAAAACATCACTTTCGCCAAGATATCTCTGTTTATCTATGTTTGCTTTCTACGTTTTTATAAAGGTAAGTAAATATTTTTTTGTTTAAGTAATGTTTACAGATGTGCTTGATTTTTATTTTCTAAAGCAGCTAACGTTATATACACGTGAAGTTTTGGATTATGAATGCTATTAAACAACAGACAACCAGGGCGCAGGAGAGCAGAAATGGGTTAATCAAGTCTTGTTAATACTGTAAAATGTAATGTAATCATCCTATCCAGGGGTATAAGTAAACTCAGCAAAAAAGAAACATCCCTTTTTCAGGACACTGTATTTTAAAGATTATTTTGTAAAAATCCAAATAACTTTAAAGATATTTATTGTAAAGGGTTTAAACAATGTTTTCCATGCTTGTTCAATGAACCATAAACAATTAATGAACATGCGCCTGTGGAACGGTCGTTAAGACACTAACAGCTTACAGACGGTAGGCAATGAAGGTCAGTTATACAAATTTTAGAACACTAAAGAGACCTTTCTACTGACTCTGATAAACACCAAAAGAAAGATGCCCAGGGTCCCTGCTCATCTGCGTGAACGTCCCTTAGGCATGCTGCATGGAGCGACGAGGACAACAGATGTGGTCAGGGCAATAAATTGCAATGTGAGACAATGCTACAGGGAGACAGGACAGACAGCTGATCGCCCTCACAGTGGCAGACCATGTGTAAGAACACCTGCACAGGATCGTTCATCCGAATATCACACCTGCGGGACAGATACAGGATGGCAACAACAACTGCCTGAGTTACACCAGGAATGCACAATCCCTCCATCAGTGCTCAGACTGTTTGCAATAGGTTGAGAGAGGCTGAACTGAGGGCTTGTAGGCCTGTTGTGACCACTGGACCAGACAGGACTGGCAAAAAGTGCTCTTCACAGATGAGTCATGGTTTTGTCTCACCAGGGGTGATGGTTGGACTCAAGTTTATCATTGAAGGAATGAACGTTATTCTGAGGCCTGACTCTGGAGTGGGATCGATTTGGAGGTGGAGGGTCCATCATGGTCTGGGGCGGTGTGCCACAGCATCATCGGATTAAACTTGTTGTCATTGCAGGCAACCTCAATGCTGTATGTTACAGGGAAGACATCCTCCTCCCGCATGTGGTACCCTTCCTGCAGGCTCATCCTGACATGACCTCCAGCATGACAATGTCACCAGCCATACTGCTCGTTCTGATCTCATGCAAGACAGGAATGTCAGTGTTCTGCCATGGCCAGCGATACAATAGCCCACCAGGCTGTAGGAGATGGTCAGCTACACACTGAGGAGGGAGAACAGGAGGCTGTATGAGATGGTCAGCTACACACTGAGGAGGGAGAACAGGAGGCTGTAGGAGATGGTCAGCTACACACTGAGGAGGGAGAACAGGAGGCTGTATGAGATGGTCAGCTACACACTGAGGAGGGAGAACAGGAGGCTGTATGAGATGGTCAGCTACACACTGAGGAGGGAGAACAGGAGGCTGTAGGAGATGGTCAGCTACACACTGAGGAGGGGACACACAATACCACTCAGGAGGTGGCAGTGGCACAAGACTTAATGTAACTTCTGTGTGCGCAGATATGCAGAAGTACACCACCTGCTGGAAGAAAACTGACAGCTGCGCCGTGATCTCGATGAGTACAGGATGTCTGATGTTTTTTTTTGGGAGATGATAAAGTACTATATGTGTCTGCCAAACCTGGGAACCTTTATGGCCTTATTATGCCCAAATATTTTCCAGCTACAAGCACAATCACACTGAAGTATTTGATAGGTATTACACCCAAGCGATCTATTTGTTTCATATCAAAAGGGTGGGGTGGCTGTACAAGTGACAAAAATAAAACACAGAACAGCATTTTTCTTCACAATTTGTGGCCAGGGGACTCTTGGGTGATGGAGGTTTTGACATACAGGAAAGCGTTGGCATATTGTGTGCAGAGGTCAAACTCCCAGCCTTTAAAAAAGGCAGGTGTCAGCTAGCTGCAAAAGATGTAGAGGAGACTAGAAAAATAGCACATCTAAGAATCCACGTTGAAAGGGTCATTGGAAATGTTTGTCAGAAGTATAAATTCTTAACAGGAACCATACCCATCAACATGATACTTCCACATGAAGGTGAGGATGTCATATTTTTTGATAAGATTGTCACTGTATGTTGTGCACTGATAAACCAATGTCCAACAGTAGTGTAGAAATGCATTCTGTGCTGATGTATTTTGATCAATCTGATTTTTTGTTTCTTTGTTGTCAACTTTGTTTCTACTACTTCCACTGTGTCCAACTACAGTTTAAGAATACATTTTGTGCTGATGCTTTATCCTGCTTGCCACATCTCCAGTTATGCAACTGCTTTTTCACCCAGTCTTACATTCACAATAAAGTATGTACTATGGCATTTTTTAAAAAAAATGTGGTGTTCTTGATTGTCTCCTTGTTATCCACACTTTGACAGCCAAATGATACATGGAAATGTAATACAGTACCCTGGTTTAATGCTAAAGGCATAGAAGACACATGTTGACAACTACTTACAATAGTCGTAATAATAATAAATGTAATAATAATAATCAGTGGTAGACAAAAACAGAACATGTAATCAAGTACTAAAGTAAATGTAAGTTAAGTAATTGTACATGTAAGTAAATACTGAAAAAGAACTAAGTAGAGGCAATAACATCACATCCCTTTGTAACGTCCCATGTTTTAGAGCAAACATAAAAAGTAAACATTACAAATGTACAACTTGGACAAAAGAAAACAATGTGCAATTCTTGCCCTCAGGCTGTGTGGGCACATAAGGCCATAAAATAAGCTGATACATGTTTGTGTAACATGAGCACCATCAAGTAAAAATAACTGATTTTACTACAATTGAAACATCTAACATGCTAGGCAGCTGCTTGGGCTTAGGTGGAACAACGAGAACAGATCGAACTGTCTTCTCTGGCAAGTGCATGCAATCTCATTTCTTCACTTCTCTGCAGAGCCAATACCTTCAAAATGGCGCCTCTGTGACGTCATATATAATAAACACACGTGACAGACAAAGACCGATTAACAGCGTGTAAATGTCACATGCGACTTTCGCAAGACTTGGCAAATGAAGGGTTACTAGCAGAGCCCTTCTATAAATTTTGCATACGACCTGTCCTTGAAATAGCATAACGGGGTGGTCTCATAGCTGTTTTGTAATCGACAAATTTAAAATGAGAAAAAAAAATTCTTGCTTGAAATTTGCCTGAAAATTCTGACTGTTTCCATTCATAATGTCTATTATTGAAGAAAAAAAAATGGTGTGCGTGATGACGTCATGCCTAAAAAAAAAAGTTTTGGTTTATCGCAAAAGAAATCTGCCCTTAAGCAGTTTCCATACAGAATTTCGTGTTTATCGTTAATTATGTACCTTTTGCCTCCCAGATGTCCCTATGTTTTTTCCTCCAAAGTTTTGGTAAAATGGGGAGAGTATTGAGAAAATTCATTGAAATTAGCCAGCTTACTGGCATTTTAATTGCACAAATAAAAGGAATCAGAAAAAAGGAATTGCAATCAAAAGGGAACAGTTGCCCTTCAGATGTAATGTAAGCGCATGTAATTAATTTGTGGAAGTTCAGATAGGACTGAAATATCGGTCCTGATGTTGCCGCCTATCGCAGGTTGTCGCCGGTTCTGACCTGAAAGCGAATAGTTTTGTCCAGCAACTTTTAACGGCCAACTGAACTTGATTGTCATCTAAAATAAATATAATGTCATACTACAATTTAAATTATCTGAAGAAGCTCAGCAAATGCGATTCGAGGTAAAGAGGGTTAGAATTAAAAGATTTAAAAGATTTAAAATGTTCAAAAGCTCGTTTTCTGAAAGTGAACTCATTGGACAAATAATTCTGATAGTTTATTGTCTTGAAAAAAAAGAGCAGAACATTCTGAGAATTTCATTCAGCCGACTTTTTAAGCGATCATTTTCGTTTCCATCAGCTTTATTTTTATGCGCTAAAACATTTTTCGTAAAAAAAAAAAACATTGGGGAAACGTAGTTTTAGCATTATATGGGCGGTACCCTGGCGAGGAGACAAGAGGCCGTATTTTTTAATGAATGAGGAAATGCTTCAGTACGCTAAATAAACTGCTTTTGTGAGGAAACAGCTCATCACTTAATGAATTGACCATCGGTCTGCTAATCTTCAACACGTTTTACACTAAACAGTTATTTTGGAATGAACTATGTGTGGAGTTTACAACGATAAAATTGTTGTTTTAGAAGAGAAAACGTAGACCATTTTACGACAGGTAGGTGTCCGTTTATGGATCACGATTCGTTTAAATGGTATCCGCAAACGATGATATACTGTCGTAACACGCTACTTGACCATTACGTTCTCTATATTAAAAAAACGGAGGTTGTTATAGACAATGTATAGAAGATCTCTGGTTACCATTTTATCCATCAGCTCACGCAGTTCATTTGACGTTTGTGATTGTAGTGTGACGCACGTACGAGCGATTCCATTTATTTCCACAGACCAGATTTATTCACGAAAGCATAATAAACTCGTTGGAATTGAGGTGGGAAATAATGGAGAAGTGTGACTGTTCTAAATGTAAGTATATTATCTAAATTTAAATCCAGGTGTAGTCGAAGTTATTCTAGTAAAGAAATGCAGCAATTTAACAAGAAAATGCGTTGACACTGGCGCGCATATCTGGTAGATGTGAGACCTCTCTGTCTGTGTTGCAGCTGGATCTTGTAACTGCGGGCAAAACTGCAAATGCACGAATTGCACAAGCTCACAATGCAAGAAAAGTGAGTCACACATAACTAACTTGTCGGTTTGTTAAACATCACTTCACTCAAGGTTCTGCCAAATTGCATACATTTCCCTTTTTCGTTCCGGTAGGTTGCTGCGGCACGTCATCTGGGTGCAGTAAGGACAACAAGGGCTGTGAGAGCGCGTGCAAGGACAAGGACAAATCGTACCAAACTCGCTGCTGCAAATGAAAATGTGTGATGTGGCGCTGTGAAACCGTCCTTCAATAAAAGCAAATTATAACACATACTTTTCTATATGTACTGATTCGTGATACTTATTTGCCAACCCTTTTTGCATTTGATTTTACGTGTAACTGTAACTTTATTTGTCATCCATACGGGATAAATGAGAGAGAGGAAAACAACTTCCAATTTGTTCAGTAGGTTATGAATACCGTGTGTATACCACAAGATTCAAAATATAAGAAACTGTGCCTTAAAGAATCTGTAGAATTCTGACAATGTTACAGGACTAGATGAGATGAGATTTATCAGGGAAACAGAAGACAGTAAAAGTAACTATCTGTAATCCAAAATAATGAACTCCTTTGGTGATGAAATGGTCAGAAATACAAACCATAATCAGTGCTGGGCAGTAACGGATTACATGTAATTTTTTCCCGTTACATAATATGTTTACAAAAATCAAGTACTTGTAATTGGAATTAATTACATTTTACAATTCCATATTAACAAATCAACAGCAGTAAGTTGTTAATCATTTATTGATCATTTTCATATCTATATAATCATATTCTTAACCCGAAGTACAATAGTCTTGTGCTCCTTTTACATTACAACTGTAAAATATGCACCTCAGTTTAGGATTAGGTAGTAAGGGTTCATAGTAATGTGAAGCAATATGGAACAAAGCCCATTGCTCTACTGTTGCTGCTAATTCAGTGTAGTCCACTGCACAAAACTTGACACGACTGTTCATTGTGCGACTCAGTGGAATTCTGCCGTTTTAAAATATTCTGCTCTTTTAGAATATTCTTGATGTTTAAAAGATAATATTGCACCTCAGCTTTGGAATAAGTGATGGACTATCAGTAAACACTAAGGGTTTTTTATTATAAACTTTGTTTTATATATATATATATATATATATATATATATATATATATATATATATATATATATATATATATAAAAATCCCCTTTTCTCTCAATTTGGAATGGCCAATTCCCACTACTTAGTAGGTCCTCGTGGTGGCACGGTTACTCACCTCAATCCGGGTGGAAGAGGACAAGTCTCAGTTGCCTCCACTTCTGAGACCGTCAATCCGTGCATTTTATCACGTGGCTCATTGTGCATGACACCGCGGAGACTCACAGCATTTGGAGGCTCATGCTACTCTCTGTGATCCATGCACAATTTACCATGCGTCCCATTGAGAGCGACCACGAGGAGGTTACCCTATGTGACTCTACCCTCCCTAGCAACCTGGCCAATTTAGTTGCTAACGAGACCTGGCTGGAGTCACTCAGCATGCCCAGGATTCGAACTTGCGACTCAAGGGGTGGTAGTCAGCATCAATACTCGCTGAGCTACCCAGGCCCCCCCATTTTTTTAAATATTTAATGTTTATTTAATTAATGTAATGTATAATGCACGTTTTAATGAGGCTCCTTTTGTTAGTAATAAAGAATGGAATACATTTTCTTTCTCTACTTTTATGTTAAAATTATTATCCTACTCAAAAGCATGTGACAAAATAAAATAGAATTAGGTTGAAAGTAATCAAATTAGATCTATGAGATTACGTTACTGATTAAATTTTTTCCCCAAGCAATTTGTAATCAGTACCTGATTACAATTCACAAGTAATCCGCACAGCACTGACAATAATTATAGTAGCACAAACTACTAAGAAAAGAATGATTTAATGTTCATTCAAATCAGTTGCCCAATCTGCCTCTTAAAATAATTTAATAATTATGATTAATTAACTGACATGGAGATTAATCAAAAAGGAAGGCACTATTGTTTTTTTATTAAGACTACTTTGCTGAATTTTGAGTAATGTCATTCTCTGTAGTTATTTACACCCACCCTTACTTAAATTTACCATGCTAACCATAGTTTCAGGCAAAATACCATAAGATAGTTACTAGAATTTCTGTTGCTACTGTAAAACCAACATACATTAATATGGGATCATCCAAAACTTTCAGAATGTTTCTGTTGTTTGGTTTGTTTATATGATTTTTATGGTACTGTCTAATCAATGCTGGGTTGATTAGTTCACATTTATGCATTTCACAGATACTTTTAACCAAAGCATCTTACAGTGCACTTTTTTACAAGGACAATCCCCCTGGAGCAACCTGGAGTTAAGTGTCTTGGCTCGAGGACACAATGGCAGTGGCTGTGGGGATTGAAACAGCAACCTTCTGCTTACAAGTTCTGTGCTTTATCACACTATGCCACCACCACTTCTGATCTTTTTTTTTTGATGTGATATGCATTTGATTAGGATAAACTGGTACCATTTTTGACAATGTTGCTTGCATGCATTAAAGAAAACTTGCTTAATGGATCAAAACATGACAGTTGATACGATTTGTTGTAACAAAGCAAAAGCACATTCATGCACATTTTTGAAACCAAGTGTATGGTAATTTGCTAAACTAAAACTTTACACTCCATCTTCAGTGTAATTATGGCTGGTGGTTAGTATTAGGTTATTAAAATGTATTTAAAAATAAAAAGAATGAAAGGGATTAATAAATTATGAACAATTATACTTTGTAATAATATTTGAGTATTTGTCTGATTAATATGTAATCAAGAAATCAATAAAATAGTAACTGTAATCTGATTGTGTAATTTAAAATGTAATTTAATATAATAACAAGTACTTGATTTTTGTAATCTGATCTCGTAATTTGTTACTTCCTAGCAATGTGCCTGTGGGGAGTAACAGAATACATGTAACGGGATTACATATTCCTGTTATACTGTTTTACTGTTTTCGTAATACTGTTTTCCACTACAGTTACAATTTAATTTGTTGGTAATCAGAATACAGTTACATTCAATTAGCTTTTTCATTACTGAAGAGATTACTTTTAATTTTATTGTCATTTTTTCATTTAATCTTTTGTCTGTTTAGTTGGAAAACATTTATCTGTATAAATGATGCAATGCGATCATCAATGAGGAACTTTCCCTTTGAGAGCTTAATAGAGAGAATCCACAAACGATCAGTAAAAGATGTGGTTGTGTACGTTCTGAGAGGTTTCGAAGTAAGTTTGAAGCAGCAGAAATAGTTAATCTAAATTGTCATGCAAACATTTAGCGTTATGCTAAGCCAAAATGCTATTTCTAGCCCTTTTACATGCACCTGTTACAAGCCATGATTATATTTTTTCCTTCAAGAACATCCACGTTAGATCAAATGGTTCTTTTCTTTAGTAAGATCTTTGATATAAAAGGCGAGAATGCACAACAAAAGTCTTATTTATAGAAATGTATAGAAATGTTTTCCAGTTATTTTTTGTTTAATCCTCAAAACAAGAAACATCTATAATTTTTATTGTTTTTAGAAAGCAACACTGCATAATATATTAAGTTTTTTCCAGAGAATGTATTTTTTAAATGAATGTATTTTGTCTTACTGTACTGGCAGATTTTTTTTTTACCCCACTTGTTATTAACTTGTTTATAGAATAACTATAGTGATTTATAGTGTCACTATAAATAATTATAGTGAACAAATCCCAGATAGCAAAAGCATGTCTCTGAGGTGTCTGTTTTAGATTTTTCATCTGGAAAGTATCACATTTTTATTAACATCTGCTGAACATCTTAAAACGATCAGATTTACAAACATTCTAAATCACTAATGTTTCAATGACACCTGCTGAATGTCTTATTGACGTCCGAGAGGAAACATCCTATAGACCAATGGCAGATGAACAAACAAACTAAAAAATACATCTTCCAGATGTAAACAAACACATCAAACAGACGTCTGAGTGATGTGTGCTATCCTGTGCTAAATTAACTAACCCAAAATATTTATACTATGTTACTGACCTCGAGTAATCTAACGAAATACGTTACAATTTACATTTTACAGCGTGTATTCTGTAATCTGTAGTGAAAACATTTTAAAAGTAACCCTTCCAACCTAATACAAAGTTACCACAGTTTTATTGTAGGCTATAACAATAGTTGTAAATATAGGCCTACGGCATTTGTTACTAGCCTGGCATTTTGGCGGAAAATATTTATACCTTGCTAAATTGCATAACAGATACGATAAATGTTCTAAATTGGAACATCTGATTCTATTACATATATATATATATATATATATATATATATATATATATATATACACACACACACACACACACACATATATATATGTAGAACATCACATTAGCCCCGCCTCTTTAACGTAATGAGCCAATTATATAAATGCACACACTTGTCTGCCGACCAGCTAGATACGTGACTGGCAAATGACTGTCGAGGAGATATATACTTTTATTTATTCAAGAACAATAATTATTTAATAGACGATTTTATTGCTTGGATTCTGTTTTTTGCCATAACGGGAACCGTGACGGTACTCATGTTATCCGCAAAGGCTACAATCGGGTCATTGTGTACGGAAGTATTTCTACTATATGTTGTACACTTGACTCAGTTAAGAAATGACGTATATTTGCTAGGACGTATCTAAATGTACCATGAATGGAGATGTATGACAGACTCTTATAATTCTTAAAGGGTATAGTGTGCTGTCGTAAGAATGAACACATATTTGCTTTAGACCGTGCCTGGGTCTTTGACCGAACACATGCCGGTCAGTATGTTTGGGTTCGGTCGCATCTCCGCCGAGGGGAAAGTCGGAATCGCCTCGGGGGTAGTTTTTTTCTCCATACTTATTTCTAGAACAGTAATCTCGGAGCGGGTTGACAAAGACACACGTGCATTGTTATTTCGTATTCAGTTTCTCCTGTTGCTCAACACCCTGCTGCTCCTCGGCTCTCTCTTTATCTGGAAACGTGTGGTGAGGCGTCTGTTGGGGACAAGAGGTGCACTTACTTCCCCGCAGAAATGCTGGAGGCTCGTTGTTCTGCTGTTTCTCACTCTCGCTCATGGCAGTTACCTAAGCATGTTCTTCCTCGTGGACACAGAACCACACTGGTTGTCAATGCTGAGCTTCTCTTGTTTGGGTATTTATGTAATCCTGTTGTTCTTCCTAATGGTTTTTGGCTGCTTAAACCGCCTTCGCAGGCTACTCTCCCCCAGTCGAGGTGATGAGGATGCGGTTGCAAGTGGATCAGCCAGCCAGCCAGTGCTAGCATTGATAGTAACAGCAATATTGGCAGTGTATGGTTTAGTAAATGCTGCACAGCCTCCGCAGGTAATAGAGGTGGAGATCCCACTGGAGAAGCTCCCAGAGTCTTTGAGTGGGCTCAAGTTGGTGCTTCTGTCTGACATACATCTGGGACCCACAATAGGCCGCTCCAAACTGCAGCGCATTGTTACTATGGTGAATGAGCTGGACCCAGGTGACTACATCTCAGCATTGTGAGGTATCAGTAGTGTTGTGTTTTTGAGTGCTAATATGTACCCAACAAATCTTGACCTTCAGTGTTTCTGTGTGTTTGTTTTGTAGATGTGGTGGTGATTGTCGGTGATTTGACCGACTCTCAGGTGACTCGGTTGAGGAGTGCTGCAGAACCACTGGGACAGATGAGGGCTCGACTGGGCTCATATTTTGCTACAGGTCAGATTTAGTGGTAGTACAACATACTATTTAAATAGCGTAGTGTAAATAGCAACAAAAAATATCTTTGCACTAAGTGCAGAATGCAAATAGTGGCAGATACTGTTTGCACTCCTAATTAAATACTAACATACAGTATCATCG
This sequence comes from Moxostoma hubbsi, assembly GCA_032164185.1. Taxonomy (NCBI): domain Eukaryota; kingdom Metazoa; phylum Chordata; class Actinopteri; order Cypriniformes; family Catostomidae; genus Moxostoma; species Moxostoma hubbsi. The sequence continues at coordinate 35,742,908 of JAVLUX010000003.1, read as the reverse complement.
CAGTGTGTTTATTGTGTTTACTTAGACTCCCACAGACACCATACACCACCCACTACCCCTAAACCTAACCCTTACCATACCATATTTAGCCAAGGTTTTACTACAGTAATCATAGTATCACCATGATATTTTGTAGTGAAATCTTAGTAACCACAACATTAAACATAGTTAATATATAAAAACAGTATTACTGTAGGAACAACATGGTTGATTTGATTAAAACTATAGCTTTCCTAAAAAACATGGTTACTACAATATTACTACTGTAAAACCATTGTTAATTTCAACTCCCAGACTGTCACCATGATCAAATCACTGAGAGGCAATTAACTTTTATAGTTATTGTTATTTATTTTTATAAGTAATATTAAAGGAAATATTAAGAGTGGAAACAGGAAACCGGATGGGGAAAAGTGGGACAAAGGGGAATTGAACCCGGGTTGTCTGCATAAAGAAAGCACATCCAGACCAACTTTACACGCTATGCCATTGCAGCAAATCTAGGGGGTGAAGTTTGTCTTTAATTTCTGTTTTTCCACTAAACTATTAGAGTGCAAAAAGTGTGGCAGGCACTATTTATCCCTACTGCAAACAGTCACTCCATATAAAAAATAGGGATAAAAAAATATGTAATATTGATGTATGCATATCATGTTTTGGGGTGTTTTCAGGCAATCATGACTACTACACTGCTGATGTTGAAGGCTGGTTTGAACTATTGCGCTCAATGGGGATCGAGCCACTTCACAACAGCCATGCAAAAGTATTCCGCCCTGAACAAACTCAAGACTGGATTTGCCTGGCAGGCATTGATGACTTAGAGGCCCGCATGCTACGGTTAGTCCGCAGTGAGATTATCCCCTCAGCTAAGCAACTCCTCTCCAAGAGGCTCCTTTTAATATATACAAATCTAGTGCTTATCATATGTGTTGCCTTTGAGCTCACATCGGTGGTGTTGCTTTGGTTAAAGATATCCCGGCCATGGCATGGATGTTGAGAAAGCTCTTAGTGGTTGCAGTGCACAGAGGCCTATTATTCTTCTTGCACATCAACCCCATGCTGCCAAACAGGCCCTCCAGCAAAGGCCAGACATCAACCTGGTGCTCTCAGGTATTGTGCAAAGGCTTGACGTCAATGAGATTCTTTTATAGTGGTGTTTCTGAGTGTAGCGTTGGAAACATAATTTGGTTTTATTCAATCAAGTATACCTGTACATAATTAAATGCATTTCTGTGTTTGTGTAGGTCATACACATGCTGGTCAGCTGTTCCCCCTCACCATCCTGGCATACCTGGCCAATCCATTTTTCTGTGGACTCTACCGTGTCTCTGAACACACTATGGTCTATGTTACCCCTGGAACTGGTTATTATGGCATCCCAATGAGAATTGCAAGCCGTTCAGAAATCACAAAAATTATACTTACACGTGCCTGAGTGAACACACGTTTTCCTCCATACACATTCATTACCTACCTTACTACCTTGCATGCTGACACAATCAGTTACATTGTAATTATTTTGTAATGTATGCATTATTATGTTATCCCTAATCACATCTATATTAGGCAATCTTTTCAAAATGGAAAGTGTTTGCAATATGAATTGCTATAATATCTGCACAATCTCGATGAGCAAAATGGCTCATGTGCAGCATCTTGATCAGAGACACACATTCATTCATTGTCTTTAAGCTAATAGCTTTTTTTTATTAGTGTGGTAATGTTCTGCTATTTGTTTGCCAACAATAATTTTCCAAAAGCTGATTTAAATGGTTTTTGGATTGTTATACCCAGGACTCATAATTATAATTGCAGATTGTGACTGCTTGAATCAAACTTGAATTCGATGCACTGTTTTCCTTGTCACAGCTGTAAGTCAATCAGGGATTTCATTAATAATCTGCTCATTAAAAGCTTTGCTTATTAAAGGTTGTTATAGCAGCAATGCATCAGTCTTAAAATGCCTTTATTAAAGGGATAGTTCACCCAAAATGAAAATACTCTCATCATTTCCTCACCCTCATGACATCCCAGGTGTTCTTTATTCTGCTGAACACAAACTGAGATTTTTAGAAGAATATTTCAGCTCTGTAGGTCCTCACAAAACAAGTTAATTGTAGCCAGAACTTTGAAGGTCCAATAAGCATATAAAAGGCAGCATAAAAGTAACCCATAAGACTTACAGAAGAGGTGATTGGTGGAGGTGAGACGCATTCATAGTGAAGTCATTTTTTCCCTGTAAATTGTCCTCCCTGTCCAGTAGGTGGCGATTTGTACGATGAATGTGAATCGCCAAAAACAAAAGTGGATATTTATAGTAAAAAAGGACTTAAATATTTATCCATTTCTTACATAAACCTATCATATCGCTTCTGAAGATATGGAACTAATCACTGGAGTCATATGAATTATTTTCTTCTGCCATTCATGTGCTTTTTGGACCTTCAAAGTTCTGGCCACCATTCACTTGCTTTGTATTGACCTACAGAGCTGAAATATTCCTCCAAAAATCTTTGTTTGTGTTCACCAGAAAAAAGTCATACACATCCAGGATGACATGAGAATGAGTAAATGATTAAGAAATGTTCATTTTTGAGTGAACTATCCTTAAATTCAACAGGAATAGATCCTGAGTATTCTTAACAGCATGTTTTATATAGGGGAGACTAGGGCTGCTTGTCACACAGGGAAGCCATCAGAAAGGCTATACATATATACATATATATGTCAACTATAAGATTTTGAGTCAAAAGTTTAATTTCACAAATGCTAGCTTTTTTTTTAGCAGTAGTTTTGTTTGTTGGCTTTAAAAACCCAAATCGTTGTCTTTCGTTAGAGTAGGTTATGTGAATTCTATCATCCAAACTAAAATTTCAGTATGATCATATTTTTAAAAGCTGTTGTCACAAAATGACTGTTATAAAAAAAATTTTTTTGAGGGAAATGGCAAAAATATTAAATACCCATTTTTCTTGCCAAAACACGAATGACTTTCTTCCGTGGAACACAAACAAATATATTGTAATAGCGATCTGATGTCTGTTTGTCCATTCAATGCAAGTGAATTGTGACCAAACTTTCAAGATTAAAAAAAAAAAAAAGACAAAGCCAGCATATCCATAAGCCTCCAGTGGTTTAATCCATGTCTTATGAAGCGATCTAATCAGTTTGCTATTTTACTATAAATCTTGACATCTGCAGTCTCCTTGGCGATCATGATTTCAAGCTTGACTGCACTTCTAGCACCATCTAGAGCTTTGCGTGTAAAGAACTAGGAAATGTAATCAAGCTTGAAATCTTGATTGGCCTGGAGACTGCAATGCCAAGATGTACAGTAACATTTAGGTCTGTTCTCACACAAAAAGACTTATGAAGATATGGATTTAAACACTGGAGTCATATGGATTACTTTTATGCTGCCTTTATGTCCTTTTTGAAGCTTCAAATTTTTGGTCACCATACACTTGCATTGTATGGACCTACTTTTGCTTTTGGTGATTCGCATTCATCATGCATATCAGGACCTACTGGAGAGGGAGAAACTATAGGGGGAAAAAAAAAACTTTATTGATGCGTCTCACCCCCACCAATCACTGCTTCTGTAAATATGGTAGAACCACTGAAGTCTCATGGGTTACTTTTAGGTTGCCTTTATATGCTTTTTGAACCTTTAAAGTTCTGGCCACAATTCACTTGCCTTGTGAGGACCTGCTGAGATATTCTTCTAAAAATATTTGTTTGTTCAGCAGAAGAAAGTTATACACATCTGGGATGGCATGAGGGTGAGTAAATGATGAGAGAATTTTCATTTTTGAGTGAACTATCTCTTTGAGCCTACTACAGACTGAAAGTGCAGAGTTTGATGAGAAATTCACTGCATTGCATGACGATAAGAATCTATTAACATTTTATTTTTGTTTACACAAACAAATGAAATAGAAATAGTACAAAAAACGAGTCATGACAGTCTATTTCTCATGTGGTGGAGCTTTTCTCTTCACAGCTCGTATCAGAGCTTGCTGTACTACCGGGTAGAGTTTGTGGCAACCGTCCATGCATGTTCTCACAGCACCAGCAAGTGTGTCTTCCCGCATCTCTCCGTCCGCATTCAGACCAGACACTTGATTCAGATTTGGAAGAAGAGCCACGGTGACACATCCCTGATTCTCCCCGTATCCCTCCTGCCAGTTCCCACACTCTTCTGTGTATGATGGGTCGACGAGACAACAGTCTCCATTCTGCCGCAGCGCACTACCCAACACCACGTCGTACATTTCAATACCAGCATCCGCCAGCGCCATAGAGGCGCATGTGACAGCATGTGCGAGTATCGAGCCGTCATTCTCCAAAACCATGACGTTAACTTCGATCTGAGAGCGTGGATATCTGTGCAGACAGACTCCTGGCTGTAAGCTCTCGAGCAGAGTGGCGGACAGGTCCCTCTCCTCGCTGCCCTGAATCCAGGCGCTCCGTTTAATGCAGGAAAACGGCGCAAGCCTGAAGTCGCAAATAAGGCGACCGGTTTTCATGTCTGTTTCGTCTTTGCGTTCAATTTCTCGTGGGCCGTACACCGAACATATGATCTTAGTGTTGCCAGCCTCGAGGTAAGCTGAGCCCTTCGCCTGACTGATGAGCCCACAGCGCACAAACACTGGCCGGACATCTCCATTCCCTCGGACGCCCTGCCTGCTGCCTGCTTCAGGAATTTTGTTTGGAGAAAGAAAGAGCAGAGGGGATTGCGACTCCTCCGGTCCACGGATACGTTTGGTGTCAACCGGCATTTTCAATAAACCCACGTGTTTATGAGAAGATGACTTTTTCAGGGGCGATCTTGTTCGAGGAAGAAACTGTGACAGGAGATTGCTAGATATGCACTACCGCCATCTAACGGATAGGCGTGAAAAGACGCAAAGCTCGACATGAAGAAGTTTCCTAATGGATTGTTGGACTTTTTTGTGATGAAGACCGTTGATGTGACGGGTAACCTTATAGTTTATTTATAGTAAGGGATAAGTAAATGATAATCCACGGATAGGTGTGCATTAAACGATTGTAAATGCACGTCGTAGAGGCGATCCTAGGGGCTCTGGGAAAAAAGCGGGCCCTTCTGATATTTACGTATATTAAATTTAAGCAATAATATTATATATACACTACCGTTCAAAAGTTTGGGGTCACATTGAAATGTCCTTATTTTTGAAGGAAAAGCACTGTACTTTTCAATGAAGACAACTTTAAACTAGTCTTAACTTTGAAGAAATACACTCTATACATTGCTAATGTGGTAAATGACTATTCTAGCTGCAAATGTCTGGTTTTTGGTGCAATATGTACATAGGTGTATAGAGGCCCATTTCCAGCAACTATCACTCCAGTGTTCTAATGGTACAATGTGTTTGCTCATTGGCTCAGAAGGCTAATTGATGATTAGAAAACCCTTGTGCAATCATGTTCACACATCTGAAAACAGTTTAGGTCGTTACAGAAGCTACAAAACTGACCTTCCTTTGAGCAGATTGAGTTTCTGGAGCATCACATTTGTGGGGTCAATTAAACGCTCAAAATGGCCAGAAAAAGAGAACTTTCATCTGAAACTCGACAGTCTATTCTTGTCCTTAGAAATGAAGGCTATTCCATGCGAGACATTGCTAAGAAATTGAAGATTTCCTACAACGGTGTGTACTACTCCCTTCAGAGGACAGCACAAACAGGCTCTAACCAGAGTAGAAAAAGAAGTGGGAGGCCGCGTTGCACAACTGAGCAAGAAGATAAGTACATTAGAGTCTCTAGTTTGAGAAACAGACGCCTCACAGGTCCCCAACTGGCATCTTCATTAAATAGTACCCGCAAAACACCAGTGTCAACATGTACAGTGAAGAGGCGGCTGCAGGATTCTGGGCTTCAGGGCAGAGTGGCAAAGAAAAAGCCATATCTGAGACTGGCCAATAAAAGAAAAAGATTAAGATGGGCAAAAGAACACAGACATTGGACAGAGGAAGACTGGAAAAAAGTGTTGTGGACAGATGAATCCAAGTTTGAGGTGTTTGGATCACAAAGAAGAACGTTTGTGAGACGCAGAACAAATAAAAAGATGCTGGAAGAATGCCTGACGCCATCTGTTAAGCATGGTGGAGGTAATATAATGGTCTGGGGTTGCTTTGGTGCTGGTAAGGTGGGAGATTTGTACAGGGTAAAAGGGATTCTGAATAAGGAAGGCTATCACTCCATTTTGCAACGCCATGCCATACCCAGTGGACAGCGCTTGATTGGAGCCAATTTCATCCTACAACAGGACAATGACCCTAAACACACCTCCAAATTGTGCAAGAACTATTTAGAGCAGAAGCAGGCAGCTGGTATTCTATCGGTAATGGAGTGGCCAGCGCAGTCACCAGATCTGAACCCCATTGAGCTGTTGTGGGAGCAGCTTGACCGTATGGTACGCAAGAAGTGCCCATCCAACCAATCCAACTTGTGGGAGCTGCTTCTGGAAGCGTGGGGTGCAATTTCTCCAGATTACCTCAACAAATTAACAGCTAGAATGCCAAAGGTCTGCAATGCTGTAATTGCTGCAAATGGAGGATTCTTTGACGAAAGCAAAGTTTGATGTAAAAAAAATCTTATTTCAAATACAAATCATTATTTCTAACCTTGTCAATGTCTTGACTCTATTTTCTATTCATTTCACAACGTATGGTGGTGAATAAGTGTGACTTTTCAGGAAAACACAAAATTGTTTGGGTGACCCCAAACTTTTGAACGGAAGTGTATATATATAATTGAATGTTTTTATTATTATTACAACGAGAACTTTTAAAGTGCACTCAACTCATGTTTCTATACACACAGCATCACTTGACACTTAGCTATAGTATGGGTCATCTGTTATTAAAAAGATCTGACTGCCTTCTGTTGTTGTGGTGATGCCGCTATGGTGGTGGCCTCTTTCTCTTTATGAGGTGTTGATGTGATTGATGGAAGTACCTGCTGACGGCACTGCTGGATGTGTGAAGACCCTCTTCATCATGAGCAGAGCAGGAGGCTGCAATGGAAGTCAATGGAACTGCTAAATAATTAAAGTAATTAATTATATACATTCAGATATCAGATAAATTTAGCTTCAATATTCTCATTCAGCATGAATATTCTCATTGTAACACACAGAATCGGGTAAATACATTTCTGAGAGAAGGCCATATCAATATCAATAATACCACATTGTGATACATGGAATTCACATTCAATATGTGCTTGTCTGGGGTGTTGTAACGACTTTAGTAATGCTCTCAGAGAGAGAAAAGAAATCACGGAGCATTTAACTACTATCTTTCACTAACAAGCATTCATTTTTGTAACATACAGTATAGGTTCATATGTGATAAGATGTGTGGATTGACGGTCTCAGAAGTGGAGGCAACTGGGACTTGTCCTCCGCCACACGAGGACCTACTAAATTGTGAGAATTGGGCATTCCAAATTGGGAGAAAGGGGGGATTAAAAAACTCCCTAAACACCTGCCTATTGTGTGGGTCTCCCTCGTGCCGCCAAAACGGTTACAACCCACATCGCAAAATAGCATTCTGAAATTATATACTTCTCAGCACAATTTTACAAAGTGGTTATCTGAGTTACCGTAGTCTTTGTCAGTTCAAACCAGTCTGGCCATTCTCTGATTTCCATCCACAGAACTGCTGCTTACTGGATGTTTTTGGTTTTTGGCACCATTCTGTGTGTGAAAATCCCAGGAGATCAGCAGTTACAGAAATACTCAAACCAGCCCAACTGGCACAAACAATCATCCATGCGATTATCTGCTATAATTGCCAATCACCCAATTGTGTGGCAGCAGTGCAGTGCATAAACTCAAGCAGATATGGGTCAGGAGCTTCAGTTAATGTTCACGTCAACCATCAGAATGGAGAAAAAAATGTGATCTCAGTGATTAGGACCGTGGCACGATTGTTGACCGAATTAAGAATGAAGTCGCAATTTGAAATTGATTGTTAGTGCGTCACCGCAAAATGCTGCATTTTATAAACATAAATGGGGGGGGGGGGGGGGGGGGAGGATTTTTTTTCATTTGCTATTGCTGGCTCTGTAGTGTTCTGTTGCTATGGTTACAAATGGTTCATTAATATCGAACAGTGATTAAAACTGACCAGAACTACCTGTGCATTCAACGGTCTGAACCGCACGCATTCCAGCCAATCAGAATCGAGTATTAGAACAGACCAAACATATACATATATATATATATATATATATATATATATATATATATATAAAACTATGCAAAACCTGAATTAATTCTTCCATAAATTAATTATGATAAAAGTGGTTACCTTGCTTTCCAGGTTTAGTCCAAAAACCTGAAAAGAAATTATAAATTTTTGAGCCAAGGGATCTCTCTGGATTTACCTATGGGTTTTTATAATGGCGGTTTTAAAATAAGAGCTGTATAAGGTCTGGCGTTTTGTTCTACATCATAAATTAAACACAGTCATACCCCAAACATAAATGTGAAGCCGCCCTCTTTTATATTTGTATTTTTTTTTAAAAAGTATAATGCTAACATGTTGCTAGATAAGGACTACTATGGTTTTCCATTTAATCTGGCATGTTCACTCATATGCTCTTGGTATTTGTTCCTTATCTAGCAACTTGTATCGTACTTTTATTTTTTCTTTATTTTTATAACTATTAATGCATGAGAATTTCACCAGACACAATTTTCGGTCGGTCTTTACAGACCCGGCACATATTTCTATCACAAATGGATGTACAAAATGCCCAGATAGTGTCAAATTTTCAAAATATTTTCAAGACAATTAGAAAATAATAGAATTAAATATTTTTTTAAATATATTTTTGTTTTATTTTTCATATATCAAAGCGAAAAAGTAACAAATCAGGACAAATCAGGATTCATTACTTTCACACGGAAATCTCCTGAGATGTAACTGGCTCTCAAACACATAATGAGCTACACATAACACATAAGATACACATGACATACACATATACGCCATTATAAAAACCCGTAGGAAATTCCAGAGGGAACATTTGGCGAATTAGCCTTCTGGGTTTGACTACAAATAGACGTCACAGCTGAACAGCCCTAATCCATAAAAATTACTTTTGGATGTGTAACCTAATATTTAATTAATTAATTGCCCAATTGTCACACATTATACATACATTTCTGCATATATACAGTGAAATTATTTATTTTTCACATATCCCAGCTATGCTGGGGTCAGAGTGCAGGGTCAGCCATGATTCGGCGCCCCTGGAGCAGATAGGATCAAGGGCCTTGCTCAAGGGCCACACAGTGGTGTCTTGGCGGTGCTGGGGCTTGAACCCCCAACCTTCTGGTCAGTAATCCAGAGCCTTAACCGCTGAGCCACCACTGCCCTAATGAGGCACATTTGCTTAGGTCACCTGACAAACATTTTTACTGTGTAGGCCTAGGGACTGATCCAATCAAATGGAGATTCATTTGTTTATAATATTATTTACATTATGAAATGCCAAATGTGGTTGAAATTAACAGGTGTACACTTTTCTGAAGTGGTTGTTTTGAATAAGCATTATCTTGATTTGTTACTCAAAAAAGGCATCTTGCTGTCTCAAAAGTATTTGGCTAATTTCACAAATGTTGCCCTATAACTATTGTCCCTATATGTACAACATATCATTATAACCCCTCTGGGGGCCTTTTATTATTTCTTTCACACAAATTATGTAACTTGCTCCATCAATATTCAATAAAAAGAAATGTAATATTTTTTTCTATCTTTAAACACTTTGTGACCCCCAAAAAAATAAATAATAATAATAAAAAAAAAAAAAAAATCCTTGTGTGTTATGTAGCCATTCGATCTCATCCTAATGAATCACAGGGAACACTGATTTGATAGCAACAAGATAGATAAAGCTGAAAAATAAGTGGTTTACATAGCAGAAACGTCAAAGCTCTACAATGCAGGCTTATTAGATTTGATTTAAAAAATAAAAAATGGTAGCCAGCTGGTGTATCGTCATTATACTGATATATGTTGGAAACATAAGCACTATATCAAATTATCTTACTAACCTATTCCCACTTCAAGTACCGTTAAACGTTATAACATTTCAAATAAAGACAAGTATATCAAATCTTCACAGTTTCATTCCTTCAAAATATAATATGTAATCAAAGCAAAGCACACACCGTAGTTCCGTTTTAAGAGGCACGTGCCTCAAGTGGACGTTTTCTCAAGGGGTTCGTCCGGGGTCGCAAGACGAGAGAGAATTACATTCACAGACTTTCATGTTTTGAAAATAACACGGTGCCAACGCGAGTCCCCACTGTTCTCGGGAAAGCGAGGGTCTCGTTTGAGCAGGCAGATGCAGTGCCTAAATCGTCGTTCTTTTGTGAAGTCTACAGCAAATTCCTCCTTAACATGCATCTTCAGAGAAGCAATCATTTAGGCTTGGAATCCACTATTACAAACTAATATTTCTCACCTTGGGATGACATTTTTAAGCGGGCTTACTTGAGGCAGCTGCTTCACTCTCAAAACTAAATTGAACCGAGATTTTAGACCAGTTGAGTGCGGGTGCATTGGAAACACGCTCCATTTTAATAGAAATAAGCTTTTTGTTACATTGTTTTTTATCTTAGAATAGAACAGAGATACATTCACTGATACATCCTCGTGCCGCTTGAGGAGGTCCGGCGCACGCACCGACCATGGAGGAGCTGGCCCGGGAGAGCATCAGTCTCCTATCCAAACCTGCGCGGTGTTCAGACGTCCCACGTCTCGGCTCATTTGGAGCTATTTTCATTATGCTTAAATCCGCCCTCGGCGCGGGTCTGCTTAACTTTCCATGGGCTTTTGAGCAGGCAGGAGGCGTGAAGATGGCCATCAGTGTGGAGCTGGTGTGTTGTATTTCTAACAAATGTCGAGAAGTCTTTTTTTTTTTTTTTACACTAGAGCTTTTACACAGTAGTAACTGAGTTAATTGAGTGTTTAAGTAACCGTGAGTTAACTGAGTGTTTAAGTAACAGTGAGTTAATTGAGTGTTTGCCCTCCTGTACTCAATATTCAGCATAATTTGGAAAAGATTACATCATAATATCCTTGAAGATATCCTGCCCTTCATATGTTTCTGGTATGGATCTGGTCTACACGCATTTGCTTACCTGAAATGCCTTCAATCATTTATTAAAGTATCCTAGATTTTTTATTGAATTTATTTTATTTTTTTAAAGAAAAGGAGGGAGGTAATCAATATTATGCCACAAATGCCTTTATAAGGTTGTTTATAGTATAGTTTACTGTGTTCAAATGAAAGGTCACAGGTGTTTTAGAGGCGGGTGGGATTTGTCCCAAACCACTTTTTGAAAAAGTTTTTGTAAGCTAAGTGTCTGCTGCAGAAGTAACATCTCCATTTCTTGAGCAGGAGTTTCCATTTCATTTGTGCGTGTTATAATAAGTGGTGATCTGGCACTGGAGTTTGTTATATTTAATGTTGCAATGAGTGTTCATTGTGGTGGTTTTCAGTGGCGATGAGTGACAGCGGGAGGTGATGTTCTCTTGTGCATGCAGATGTGCACTTTGCAATTGTGTATCTTGAACTCCTTTCCAGATAAAATACATAGTAAATTGCAAATAGATATGTCCCTGCTCATATAGATCAACTGACATATAGATGGAATATTTGTTTATTAAATTGAAAAGTTATATTAGGGCGGATTAGAACTCTGACCTCTGAGTCATTCTGGCTAAAGCTTACTGACTGAACAGTCATTTTTTTACACTAGTCCCCACCACTTTTTAAAACAAAGTCACACCCATGATTTCTAAAGTAGCAGCTCTTTAGCAAAGTACCTCAAACTGGCAGTGACATTGACATTCACACTGTATTACTAGATATAATACATCTGCAGTTATGGTGTGGTCCCTATGTGTCAGGTTCCTCGTGAGGTTTTGGAGTGCTCCTAAAACTAGATGTTCCTTGCCAGCCAGCTCACATAAATCCTTACATAGTGGTGGTAATGTTGATGTAGCAGAAAAGAGTAGCCGACATTGAGGTTAAGAGCAAATCGGCATCTTTTCAGCATCGTCTGTTTTTCAGGTGTCTCTGGTATTTCTGATCAGCGGGTTGGTTTTCATTTAGTGCCAAGTTGTGTAGTTGTGAAGAATAACTAATTCTATCATCATTTTAGAGTCTGGTGAGAAGTACTGCAGTACAGTGCTTAGTTCCTTTTCCCCTCCTCAATACCTACTTTGACTTGCTTTATCAGCTACTATCTCTGATCACTCAAAGTTTCTGTATGTTTAATATTGATAGTGTGCTGGGAACTCTGGCTGCTTCATACCTGTGCGTGGCTGTAATTGCGAAGTATTACCTGAAAGATGAGCATACACCAGACCTTACACCAGAGCACAGTAAAGGGTGAGTTTAAAATGGGTCTGAATAGAAATGTGATATAAGAAATGAGCCGAAAAGGCCAAAATAACAAACAAAACCCCCAAACTTACCCATTCTGTAACCTCAATTAAAACAAAAAGGAAAACAAAAATACAGAGCTGTTTCCCTAACTCCCTAACATCAGAAAAACAATGACAAACAAGTACACAAAGAAAATGGCGTCAGACTCCATACTCCCTGCCCAATTCACGTGAATGAATATTTATAAAATATTCACAGACAATTTACACAAACTCTGAGCAAGCAAATCAAAATCCAAAATTGTAAACACTTTTAGCAGAGTCAAACACACAAACAGCAATTTTCACTGTAGATCACAACAGATAACAATTCACAAATCAAGACAATTGTCTGGTACAAATTAGATTGGCACATCTTTTAAAGCCAGATGATCTTGGCTGCTCCAATCATGCGAGGGCACCTTTCTGAATTGGTGTCTCCAATGTTGTCCTCCAGGACACACCCACCTGCAAAGAGACACACAAACGCATAAGAAACAGACACCGAACAGAACTGCACATTTACAAACCAAGGAGGTGCAAACAACAAATCAGCAACAGGGTGTCCTGGTGACAGGGTGACGAAGGCTATCCAGTCTGATCTGAATCTACAGAAGGTCTACTGTGGCACAAGTCACAGAAAATGTTAATTATGGTTAAGGAAGGTATGTGTCTCCACACAGAGTGCATCGCACCCTGCTGCGTAGCTGCTGAACGGTCAGAGTACCCATAATGACCCCCGTCAACCGTTGAAAGCTCCTACAATGGGCACGTGAGCATCAGAACTGGACCTTAGATCCCCTGGACGTGGATGGCCATGTATGTGTGCACTGTTTACCTGTTGAAATGATGGCACCAGGATCCAGTGGGACGATGACAAGCCGGTGGAGGGAGTGTGATGCTCTGGGCAATGTTCTGGTGTAGGGCTGGACGATATGACCTAAAACCAAAATATCGATTAATTTAACATTTTACCTTGAGTACGATTAATGAACGATTATTTTTTATTTTAATTTTTTTTTTTTTTTTTTTTGCCCTCATAGTTCACTGACAAGGTTTGTATATATGCACAACTATTAAAGGTGAGATCTTTTTTTTTTCTAATGAAAGAGTGCATTTCTAAAATAATTTTAAATTTTAAGTGATTTTAAAATAATTGAAGGAACAACAAACTATCTATGGTTATTTATTTAATATTTCGAACAATTTAAGTCAAAGCACGTATTGCTTGACATGAAAACATTTTATGAAAAAACTTTAAAAAATACATTATTTTAAATATTGCCATGTCAAAAGTAGAAAATAACTGGCATCTTTTGCAAATTACATACATTTTTAGTAATGCAATGTGAAAAGTAGAAAATAATAACTCCTGTAAACAAACATTTGAAGTAATGCCATGTGCAAAAATGTAAATAGAAAACAGCTGATTAAGAGTTAGAGCAGGACTTGGACCGGGTACCTCTAATGGATCAACAGGCAGTGTGCTCAAAGCGTTATAGATTTGAATCTGACTCATGATCTCTGTTGCATGTGATCTTCCTCTCAGTGATCTTGAACTGTCACTCTATATTCAAGTATTCTCTAGGTTCTTACTAAGAAACACTAGCACGTTTACCTTTTCAGGTATGAGGCAGGATCTGAGGCAGCGCAGTTTGGGAAAAATATGGTCATGATAGATCACAGTGTACCTTCTGTCAAGAGTTTTAATGACGTGTTTAAACCGACTGCGCTCCACTGTAGCTATGGGGGCCATATCCTTTGCGATGTAGTAACAAATGGTGTCAGTTATGTCTTTCCATCTTGTATTCTTTTCATGTTGTGTAGAATTTGTAAATGCTCGTGTTATCGACACCTGCTTTATGAAGGCACTTGTCAGTCTCTCTCTTTTTTTGAGCAATGCACTTTTCATATTCGGTAATGTGATTGTGCTCCACGTGTTGAAACAGATTGGTGGTATTACCTTTGGTAGTTGAAACGTTTGTTCTGCAGTTTACATTTTACTTCTTTTCTGATGCTAAAATGTGTCCAAACTACGGACACTCTATTTTTCTTTGGTACAACCTGCTCCTGTTGCTCAGCTGACTCGGAGTTTGAGTTCACCTCCATGTTGTTTCCATGCCGCTGAATGGACGGTGCGGAGTCACGTGACTACACACGTGGTAGTATGTTTTTAAGGTGAAAGTAACAGGATTAAAAAAACGAAATGACCAACATTGGAAAATTACGTCGGTTAGAGGTTCTGAATTTCGGTTTCGATTACTTTTCGATTAATCGTCCAGTCCTATTCTGGTGGGAAACCCTGGTCCAGCCATTCATGTGGACGTCAATTTGACACGTGCCACCTACCTAAACATCGTTGCAGACTAGGTACACCCCTTCATGGCAATGGTATTACCTGATGGCAGTGGCCTCTTTCAGCAGGATAATGCACCCTGCCACACTGCACACATCGTCCAGGAATGGTTTGAGTAACATAATGAAGAGTTCAAGGATCCCAGATCCCAAACTGATTGAGCATTTGTGGGATGTGCTGGACCGGCAAGGCCGGTCCACGATGGCTCCACCTTGCATCTTGCAGGACGTGGAGGATCTGCTGCTAATGTCTTGGTGCCAGATACCACAGGACCCCGTCAGTGGTTTTTTTTAGAGTCCATGCCATGGCGATTGGGTGCTGTTTTGGCAGCACACGGAGGAACAACAACTTATTAGATAGGCGGTCATAATGTTTTCGTATATACACTACCGGTCAAAGGTTTTGAAACACTTGAATTAAATGTTTCTCATGATCATTTGATCTGAAGGCATATGCTTAAATGTTTGAAATTAGTTTTGTAGACAAAAATATAATTGTGCCACCATATTAATTTATTTAATTACAAAAATAAAATTTGATAAAAAAAGTTTTTTGAAATTGATGACTTGGATCAAATAATAAAGAAAAGCAGCCAATAATGCCCCACATATAAATGGGAACTCCTTCAATACTGTTTAAAAATCATCCCAGGGTGATTCCTCAAGAAGTTGCTTGAGAAAATGTCAAGAGAACATGTCTGCAAATTCTAGTCAAAGGCTGACTGCTTTTAAGATGTTAAAATATAACACAGTTTTAATTTATTTGGGATTTTGTTTAGTCACAACATAATTCCCATAGTTCCATAGTTTTGATGACTTTACTATTATTCTAAAATGTGAAAAAAATTATAGAAAATTACAATAAAGAATGAGTGAGGACCATAGTGTTCCTAATAAAGTTCTCAGTGAGTTTATATGTACTGAATATATGAATAATTATGTAGATCAATTACATTATTGTGGAAGACAATTACAGCATTGATTTAAAGTATAATCATTAGACAATACAAAAAGTGTCTTTAACCTCATGCGACCCTGCTGCCTCATGCGAGGACTCGCTATTTTGGATTTGCTCTATGCAACACATAATTTAAATTCATTAAAACTCATTGCATACTGTTCAGGACACTCTAGGTTTAAGGGTTAAACTTCTGGCGCACGGAGTCACGTGACCAAACACCATAGTGTCGATTTCCGTGAACTGCTTCTGTGGGTGCAGCGCCAACAAAAGTGCCTCTGGTAAGAAACCTCTTCAAATATTTTCTCTGAATCCTGTTTGGTTGTAAAGAGTAGTGTCTTTAGTTTAATTTGATATGTTGATTTAAATATTTATTTTATTTTTTGTGCTTTGGCACGTTGACAAACATGAAGTGCTCAGATGAGTACTCTAGAGCGGTTTTCTGACAGAAATTCCAAAATATATGTTCGTGATTTTGAATAATTTTTAACATTAACATATCAGTCGGTCATTTCGTTTAATTTTAATCTAAATGTTGTTATATTTTTGTTTAACACTGTACAATATGGTGCTATTCATTAACAAATGTAAATGCATTCCTATATATTTACTATGCATTCCTGGACACATACTAATCTATTTGATGAAAAAACTTTCTATAGCTTGGTATTTCTTTTTTTCCCTCCCCTTTATCTCCCCAATTTGGAATGCCCAATTTCCAATGCACTCTATGTCCTTGTGGTGGTGAAGTGACTCGCCTCAATCTGGGTGGCTGAGGATGAATCTCAGTTCGTCAATCTGTGCATCTTATCATGTGTCTTGTTGAGCGTGTTACCGTGGAGACATAGTGCATGTGGAGGCTTCATGCTATTCTCTGCAGCATCCACGCACCAATCACCACGCGCCCCGCCGAGAGTGAACCACATTATAGTGACCATGAGGATGTTACCTCATGTGACTTTACCCTCCCTAGCAACCGGGCCATCTTGGTTGTTTAGGAGACCTGGCTGGAGTCCAACTCGTGACTCTAGGGCTGGTAGTCAGCATCTTTACTCACTGAGCTACCCAGGCCCCAGCTTGGTATTTCTTACATTTTCACAACTGATGACATTTTTATGAAAAAAATTTGCTCTAGAAAAAAAATATTATTTGTTTTTGCTTGTTAGTTAGGTGCTACTAGTTACAAATCAAAAAATGAAATGGAAAATGCACACAAAATTCACGCAGCATGCTCAGGAGGTTAAAGTCAATATATTATTTGGTTTATTTTCATATTATTGAACATAAGACTATAGCAGGCCAACATTCAACAGCATAGAGGTATACTTGGGCTTGTGTTTCGTCTGTACATGCACCAGACGGATACTTTTGGAGAGTCTCGTTGTTGCACTAGCCATTATCATTTTATTGACATAAGTTAAATGTAGTTTGAAATGTAAAAATTGCGTGTCGAGACACCTGCACTCTGTTCTGTCCAGCTGTCTTTGAACAGCTGTCTGTTTGTTTCCTGTACAGCTGGAGTTGTGTTTACAGTGAATCGCATGTGTGAATGCATATCGTTTTATTTATATTTTTTGTTTGTATCAGGTTGGAGTCGTTGGCCTCCTTGTTCAGTGTGGTTCCTACTATCTGTTTTGGTTTCCAGGTCAGATTGTAAAAAAGTTTTTCTAGAGCAGTTTTGGATGTGCGGGTACAAAAACTTCCTTTGTTGTATCTTTGACAATTGTAATTTTTAAAGGCTCATATGTTGTATTGTTTATCAGTGAGTAAATATTTTTTTTACAGTGTCATGAAGCATCTATTGCAATATACAGCAGCATGGAGAACAAAAAGATTACACACTGGGTCTTCATCTCAGTTACTTCTATGGTTTTCTGCCTGATTATTTATACTCTTACAGGTGAGTCAAATGACTATCCTCTGTTATATGCCCATATTTATAGAGCTTATTACAGTACAATGTGCAAATTAAGATATTGTGTAGACACTTTTTCTTACAATGAAAGTCTGACATAATGTTGCAATACTGCAGGTGTGTTTGGCTTTTTACATTTGGACGAGCAGTAGCATCAGATATCCTGGTGTCATATCCTGGAAATGATATAGTGATGATTATTGCTAGGCTAATGTTTGGGATTTTGATTGTCACCATCTATCCTATAGTACTGCTGTTGGGCAGGTATTGTAAACCATAAATAAAATAATTTGAATTGCTCACTATGTTCACTGCACACATGTACAGACTGTACACACACACACACACACACACTTAATGTGCCAATGGTTGTCTTATTTACAGGTCTGTGATTCTAACACAAATACTGCGCTTCTGGGAAAAACAGGCTTTAATTTCATCTGTGTTTGAGAGTCGGTGCCGTTTGATTCTAACAATTCTCTGGATCGCTGTGACACTCCTCATTGCCATCTGTGTACCAGACATGAGTGAAGTCATCAGTGTGATTGGAGGAATTAGTGCCTTCTTTATCTTCATCTTTCCTGGTAAGACACTAAATTATACAATACAATCTCATCCCACTTAACGGCCAGTACACAAACATCCACACACTCTCACTCACATAAACAATTATATATTACATTCCAAGCTTATTCTTTGCAGGGTTGTGCCTCATTTTCTCCATGCAGACAGAACCTGTAAGTCCCAGGAAGAAGTGAGTAATGCGTGTGTTGTCTTTAATCATGTTTGTTTTAGAAGATGACGTGACGTTTTTTTCATTTCATATCTCTGCTTCCCCTTTTCTATAATTTACTACTGTACATTTTACTTATCATTTACATTTACATTTATTGTGCTTTCAAAACATTGTTTTTAATTATTCTCTCTCTCTCTCTCTCTCTCTCTCTCTCTTACATCATTTTGTCCCTCTTTTTCAGAATTCTCTTGACATGCTGGGGTGTCGTTACTGTCATTACTGGAGCTTTTATCTTTGGCCAGAGCACCGCTAAAGCTGTTATGGAGTTGTTGCACAAATTCTAATGATCATAATTTTCAATAGCATTACCTCCGTAGAGTGTTGAGAAAAATAAGATTTATAAATGTATTTTGTTGATAACATATTTTTTATTATTAAAAGCTGGTACATTTCAATTTCGAGATGGTATAATGTCATTTGAACAGAAATCTTATTAAAAGAAAATGACAACACAGTGCCTTGTGTTTGTATTACTGTTCAGTTTTGTCTCTTTTTGCCTTTGCTAAGGAAATAGGTAGAGGGGGTTTGTTGTCTTTCAATGTAATATAGAACAAATTAAATTATATTGTTGTGTTTAGACAATAATAGGAGGATTAAACAAATGTGTTGAATGGAATGATGGTCTGTATTTGGGTGGTATGAGAGAATTTGTATATGAATATATGGCTTTGTTTTACATTTTATTGCAATAACTTATTAAACTCAGTTAACATTTTGTCTAAATGTGAGTTTGAAGTCTCAGTTAAGCTTTGTCTGTGGCTCTGTAGGGAAAAATATAAGATAAAAACATAGTTAATTTTGCCATTAAATGTAAAATAAGTGTTACAAGAGGACACAAATAAAACCAATGTATTATTTACTGTTAAATTAATTAACTAAATTACCTGGTAAGAAGGAACAAATTTTAATAATGTTTTGGAAAAGTGGTCACGTGATTATAAACCGGAAGTAAGACTAGCCGTTGTGTAGCGAAGCGTCAAGCGCATCGCTGAATCCACTCAACCTATTTCGAAGAAAAAAGGCACAAACGCCACGATAACTCTTCATTTATGTTGCTCATGCGAACCGACTGACAACCGCATGGACTCTTTCTCATGGGTGAATAGTGTTGATTGCATATCTGAGTGAATTGGCCGGAATAGAGCGAATTAGCAGATTAGCCGAGCTCAATCATGACAGTAGCGGTGTTTTTCGGCTGTACATTCATCGCTTTCGGCCCGGCCATCGCTTTGTTCCTCTTTACAATCGCCCGGGATCCGCTTCGTGTGATCTTCCTCATTGCAGGGTATGTATCAGGGCAGATGTGTTGCCTTTCTCTTTCGTGTGAGGCATTGAAGTCCCGTGATACAGCAGTTAATCTGGGCTGAGAACTGCTGTTTAAATCGGGTGCTTAGGTTACATATGGGTCTTTAAATATTATTAGATTTCATAACAGGGCAAACTTTATCACACGAATGTCAATGCAACTGTAGAGAAGTTTTGAGAATGGAAGAATCAAACAAGCCACGGAATGCTGAAACGCCTTCAGTAGGAAATCGAAGAGGAAGCAAGTGTCACACAGGGGCGGATTATGACTAGCAAGTGCCCCGGGACAAATTTTCATTTATTTTCACCAAAGAGGATTGATTTTCCATTTTGTTACTACTGTAATATTGACGTTTACGCCATAACTCAATTCTCAGCTGTTCGGGTTTTTACATCTAGATCACAAAGTGATAGTTCACCCAAAAATGATCTCATCATTAACTCACCCTCATGTCATCCCAGATGTGTATGACTTTCATTCTTCTGCAGAACACAAATTTGTCCATACAATACAAGTGAATGGTGACCAAAACTCTGAAGCTCCAAAAAGCACATAAAGGCAGCATAAATAATCCATAAAACTCCAGCGGTTTAATCCATGTGTTCTGAAGCAATCCAAACAGGTTTTGGTGTGAACAGACCAAAATGTAACTCCTATTTCTATTTAAGACTTGACATCAGCAGTCTCTTTGGCGATCATGATTTCAAGCTTGATAATACTTCCTAGCGCCACCTAAACTCTGCACATGTGTCAAGCACTAGCAAGTGTAATCGAGCTTGAAATCATGATTGTGCCCAGAGACTATTATGGCAAGATGTACAGTGAAAATTTTGTTTTGGTCTGTTCTCACACACAACCAATTAGATCGCTTAAGAGTCTTATGAATTACTTTCATGCTGCCTTTAGAGCTTTTTGGAGCTTCAGAGTTTTGGTCACCATTCACTTCCATTATATGGACATACAAAGCTGAAATATTCTTCCAAAAATCATCATTTGTGTTCTGCAGAAGAAAATCATACACGTCTGAAATGGCGTTGGGGTGAGTAAATGATGAGAATTGTTTTTTTGTTCGAACTTCACCTTTAAATATGAAAAGTGATTGTTATGGTGAGAATAAAGATGGACCTGATTTTTAATAAACTTTTTCTCAAAATGAACCTTAGTGTGTTTTAGGCTAGTTAATGAATTATGAATTATGTGACAGTTTCCAGTCTATAAACAAATATCTAAACCAGTGTTTTTTGGATCATTGACAAATATTCTTTGTGAATTTTATTTTATTTTTAAACTAGATTAATGTGGTTACATGTCAAGTTCATAGAAACATAATCTTTGTGTGCATGTCAGATATATAAATGTTTGAAAATAATTTTTTAGCAATTTCAGCAAAAAAAAAAATAAAAAATATTCTGACAATCTAAGCTATTAAAATACTTTCCTTGGATCTTAAATTAAGTACAATTATTTTCCAGGTAAATAATAATAAAAAAAAAAAAATCTACAAATAGTGTTAATTGTATATTAAGATAACTTTTTAAATTTTCCAAACTACTTATACCAACCTTTTTTCTCAGCTGTTTTTTTACATTTATTTTTTAACTGTCTCTGGAAAATTAAACAACTTAGACACTTAAGACTAAGCGCCATAAAAAAATATCAAAATCATAGTAGAGGTGTATTCAACACATTTGTTGTATTTAACTGAATAGATCCAGACCAAATAAATAAAATAAATGAGCTTCATGTCATTGACCCATTTGCAATATGTAAAATATGTGCAACATGATTGTTTGTTCTAGGGCATTTTTCTGGCTGGTGTCTGTGCTGCTGTCCTCTCTTGTGTGGTTCATCACAGTTCAGATCAGCAACAAGAACAGTGCAACTCAGCAGAGAGGACTGCTTATTTTTGGAGTGGTGCTCTCTGTGTTGCTTCAAGAGGTTTTCAGATTTGGTTACTACAAGTTGCTGAAGTAAGAATTAACATTCTATAACGTAAAAATGCCAGAATTGTGCTTTAACTTGATCGCGATTCACATTAATATTTTTAATGAAAGCTTTCTGCAGTGTCACACAGAGGGTTGTTCAATTCTGTTATTGAATCTCTCTCGCAGGAAAGCAAATGATGGCCTATTGACGCTCAGTCAAGAGGACACCATGCCCATCTCCATGCGGCAGCTAGCCTACGGTATACGTCATGCTTTTGTCTGGGTAATTAATGTGAACAACTAATGTTAGTTTGACTGTATATAAGGCCTCAATTTGTGACTTTTTTTGCAGTGTCTGGTCTGGGCTTTGGGTTTATGAGTGGAGCATTCTCTGTGGTCAACATTCTGTCTGACTCTCTGGGCCCAGGAACTGTTGGCATCCATGGCGACCCTCAACATTATTTCATATCCTCAGGTAATTAGATGGAAATTTCTGTTTAACCCAGATTATCAAATTCAGTTTGGCTCCAAAGTTTTACATTTTGCTCTGTATCTCCACAGCATTTATGACACTGGCCATTATTTTGCTGCACATGTTTTGGGGTGTTGTTTTCTTTGAATCATGTGAGAAACAGAGATGGTGGGCTCTTGGGGCGGTGGTCATCAGTCATCTGCTAGTATCATGCCTGGTAAGCAAAAACATCATACTGTAATGTTTTACTCAAAAGTGTAGAAACAGACTATAATTAGACACTATAATCTGACTAACTGTGATCATGCACACAATACACTGCATTCAGCTTTACACTTATTGATTCAGTTGACTGCAAGCACTTATTTCCTTTGATCTGATGGCTCTTTTTATTGTATGTTTTAGACATTTGTGAACCCAAATTATCAGGGGAGTCTGATTCCAACCTACATCATACTGTCTGTCATGGCAGTCTGGGCATACTTGTGTGCTGGAGGATCTTTGAGGAACCTCAAACTCTGTCTCACCTGTAAAGATAAAGACTTCCTGCTGGCCAATCACAGGCCTAGATAACCCATCAGCTCCAAAAACAGGCTCACAGAGCCAATGGTTCAACATGGCCAGCAGCCCTGGACTCTTTTAACTGGCTTATTGCCTGTGAAGTTTGCATAAGAATTGTTGCCTAATAGCAGAAGTTTTTACATCTGCAGATCTGGCACTTTCTGTAATTACCTCCTCTTATATTTTTTGTTCTGTGTGTGAGATGCGGAAAGCATCCAAGTGTGTGTGTGAGTTTTATATGGAAGGATTCTGTAAACATCTAGAGCTGCATTCTTGTGATTCTCACTTCTGTAGCAGGGTTTGAAAGAGGCCTTATATAGGGCTCACTTTGAAATGTTTTTTTTTTCTTCCTCTTGTGCCTCCAGTCATGGTTGCTTTTCTTTATTACGTTTTAATTGACAAATGAGACTCAAAAACATTTCTGTCCTCTCATCAGTCTTACAATGCATTATTCACCTTTAATTCTCAAACCCTGGAGTGCATCATTGTATATTATCCAGTCAATGTGTTTGTGATTTTGTCTCCTTTTTTGCACACATGCCTTTCAAGACCCTTTTCATCTCTTCCTAGGGCAGCAGTCTTAGGCCATATTTTTAACCACTTGGGTGAAGTTGAAACTAATTTGTACAGGAACCTCTTAATGATATAAAGGTGGATCAGTGGTATCTCTTCAGATGTCACTTTCATTGGATTGCCATATGCTATTAGTTACCACTGGCTGTAAACTATATGAAATTTACATTTTTATTAAAGTAGATTGAGATCAACTCCTCATAGTCTTTCTTGCATGAACACATGCATTCCTGTTCTGTATATGGAGGAGGAACTTAAGGTTTATTTTCCTTTCTCCACAGGAACTGTGAAGCAGCAAGAAAACCATTCCTTGTGTGTATTGAACATGATGAATTAACCCTTACCCACAAGGCTTATTTTCCAAAGATGGGTTCAACTTGGGTGCTTAACAAAAATGTGTAATAGCTTAAAGAGCCTAAAAATCAGCATGTACATTTAAAAACATCTAAAGGTGACTCAGTCATTCATTGACACACCCCCAGAACTTTATATTTGTTTGACCCTGATGATTTAGCAGGAAGTTTGAGTGAATAATTTATTGCATGTCTGCCATAAGAAACATGGTGTCTGCGGTTGAAAAAATTCAAATAAATACAGATACTCATGTAAAACAATTTCCTAATGAAGCATTATACACAATGTACAAAAGTTTTTTTTTTTTTCATTATTCTATACATTTTTTTAAATTAAACAATCTTTCATGCAGAATATCCTGAAAAAAAGGCAGAGCCAAAGATGAATAGTGGAGAAAGGCTAACCTTCAGAGAATACAGAAGGAATACACAAAGCGCACACGTGTGTGAACAGATTGTGTACCACACAAGTTTATCTTAACTGCTATGAAACAAAAAGTGAAAATAAAAACTGGATTATGCGTTTTAAGATGTATTAATCATTAAAAATAATAAAAGCCTGTAATGAATCATAAACAGTCCTACACAGTGCATGTGGGGGGGAAAGGTCAGTAATCTGTATCTGACCCTTCTGCATTGTCCACATTGCGAGACAGCATATAGTTGTCCATATCAATAGAACGGCAGTTATAAATAGCATAACGCAGCCGCTCTGCCATTACCGATTGATTAGAGTAAGGTGGGAGGCGGAGCTGGAAGAAGCACGTCTGAGAGGTGGGAAGACTGTCATATGGCTGTGAGAGACAAGCACGTGACACATTAGTACATATACACAAGAATACATGTCCATATTTACAAATTCCCACACACACACACACACACACGCTTGCTTACCCGGTCCACCTTCATGATCTGGAACCGTTGAGAAATGTCTGCAGTGTTGGCCGGCAGACGAGAGCGTCCAGAGACGAAGCGCATGAAGAGCACTCTCTCCTCGTTGGAGAACTCATCTAGCGTTTGCCAGAACCACTGCACCAGCTGCTGCTGCTCGTCCACCTCCCTGTAACGAACCACCTTCTTTAAAACCTCCACGCTGATCTCGGGCAGCCCGCACACCATCTGCTCCAGCTGTCGAGCTGTTAATAAGGAGAGCAACGGAACAGATACGATCCAGGACATGCCCTCTCGCACTGCCGCCACCTAACATGCACATACAGAGGACACCACAATGGAAGAAATGTGTCACAAATGGATCAGATGACAAGTAGTTACAATAGTAGGTGTGGGAAAAGTGGGTGTGAGGATACACTCACACAAGAAACAAATTGTCAAACTACTGGCTCAAACAAACCTGCCGATCCATTTCATGGAGGCGATACTCAATGGCACGCTCTACATACTCCCTCCTATTGGAAAAGGTCAGCGGTATGCTGTTTCCTCCTGGGATGATGGGAACCATTTTTCCATCAGCACTTTGACCGACAAATGAATCCAGAGGAATCATCTATTAAAAAAAGAATGTCTTTGTCAAATGAACATATTAAACCAAACTGACCAATTGGGAAAAATTTCCATAAACACTTTAAGCTGCCTATGTCCACTGCATCTTGGGTACACTTGATAGTAGACTAAATTTATTTTAATTAAAAAAAATGCTGATCAAGTCTGTTCTCTAGAATAGAAACCAAAAATGTAAATTAATCAATCTGACTGTGAAATTATATTGGCTTGACGAAGCCAACATGCTGTTAACTCTACAAACTTTGTTTAGGCCTTTTTTTATTTTTCTTCAAAATTCCTAAAATCAAAGACCATCTAGAGCTTTCAAGATTCATCCACCAAAACTTGGCAGAGACCTTCAGACTGTTCTTGAATAGTGTGCTACATCCTTTCTAACTGAGTGGACTTGTGGTTTTCAAACAAGACACAATAAAAAAATAAATAAAACAACCATATACTAACATTGAAAAAATGTTTCATGTGCAAACATAACGGTTGATATTTCAAACACCAACTGTCAAAAATTCAAATGTAAACAAACCCACAAAAGTTAATGTTAAACTCAATCGACAGCATTTGACATAATATTGATTACCACAAAAAAAAAATTTGACTTGTCTGTGAAACCCAGATTTTAGAATTTTCTTTTTTTAAGAAAAGGAGGGGCAAGAAAAATTATTTTTGAAGTAATCAATATTATGCCACAAATGCTGTCGATTGGTCTGAACTTGTATTGAAACCAGAATATTCCTTTAATCTCTCTCTCTCTCTATATATGTATATACATATACAGTATAGCTGTCTGCTAGGTAGGACGTGTCCTTTGAAGGCTGCAGTATACGGAGTGTCCTCCTTTAAACAAGTCTCTCTTCGTAGTACAAATGGAAACAGAACGTAACATGGTTGCTATGACAACATGCCACTCTTTAACAAGTGCCAGCGCTTTGAGTGAGAAGGGAACAAAGTCCCTCTGAAAGGGAATATTTGAGGTACATTTTAGGAGTGTTATAAAGATGTAAAGAGAAAAGAAAATAGATTTTGCAGGTGTACTTTTAGTTTAATACTTAATACTTTAATTACACATTATTATAATTATACATATTATATACTCTGCACCCATCTACTGAGGTACTTCAACTTGAGAATTAACATTACTTGCGTTTGAACATCATATTTACGGGCAATTGGCGTCATTCTTTTTTATAAATTTCCAATGAAGCAAAGAATTGTGGGTTGTGAGTGCCCATGAAGGATAACCCTCATGCATCCTCCGAATTCCCGAGAAAGAAGGTCGCAATCGAAGTGTCCTACTCGCTTTTTCTGAAACGAGACAGCCTGGATGACATAAGCGGCTGACAAATGCGACCTCTGGAGGACGCAGCCTTCCAAACGAGACAGCCTATTTCTGTCTGACTATCTATCTAGCTAGCTGGTTGTTTGACTTACTGTAATGTCTGTATAATCACCAACCTTAAAACTAGTTAAACATTTCAGACAAGCCTTTGTCAAGCCAACATCTAAGTATATCTTGACAAACCTATCTAGTTAATTATGGTGTCCTATTAGAGTAAAACATCTATTTAGATACTTTGCTTAACTTTTGTTCAACAAAGTGTATTGTGAGTATTTTGTGGGTGTCTTTCTGCACCTCATGGAAGTTCTGCTCAGTGATGCCACTGTCCTCCAGGTGCAGGATGCTGTTGAGGGTCTGCACATAGAGCAGGTCCACCTCCTCCAGGTCCTCAAGGATTAGAGGAATACAGCACAGCTGCTTCCACACCACTGAAGCCAGGTGCAAATCTAGAGGCTTCTTAGTGCGGATGGCCACTCCCATCAGAATACCCAAAAACTTAAACTGCAGCAAGTGCTCTTCCAGACAGGCTGTGGGGTTCAGTAAGAACCTGAGGACACATATACAGATCATAACTTACACATATGTATACAAGAATCCAAGATGATTTGTTCAAAGACATTGGTTTGTGTGGAATAAAATATTCTTATTTAAAGTTTCCATGCTAAGTGCTTGTGTTTACTGGATACCGATTTATTTATTTTTTTATTTTGATTCAAAACTGTTTGCCAGTGAATTGTGATTTGAGAACAATTTTAACAAAATAAAGCTGCACTATGTATGATTTCTTTTGGTTAAAAATGAACAAATTGACATTAATAATTGAGTACATAAACAGTCTGTTTTCAAAACAATGTCCTTACCTTACCCCGATTCACTTAAGTAAGCCTACAAAAATTACTTTTAGCTTGAGCAGTCGGGTTGGATTTGGTGCAAAATTGCTGGATTATGTCATTCATCCTTGCGTCATTACATCATGTCCAAAAACACAGGAAGAAACTACTTTCAGTTCAGTCAGTCACAGTCACACAGTTCAGGACAGCATCACAGCAGCCTGGATGGATGTTTATCTGTTTGCCAATGTTGTTTACCTGCTATAATGCTTGAATATGTTTTCTGGTTGGGTTGTTGAAGCTAATATTGGTTGTCATGCTTGTATGAATTGAACATTACTCACGAGTTAACCTTTTCGCATGCGAGTTTTGGCTTTACTGCATCCTGTACTGATGGACCCCCCAGCGTGAGTGTGCACTGTAATAAAATATATCTTACCTAATATTTCACAGCAAATGCACTGTAGGATAGATTAAATCACAGTGTGTGCACTGAAGGTCAGGTTATATATTATCAATATAATATATATTATTTTTAGATGTTTATATTGATTGATTATGCTAGATAAGAAGCGATCATGAATGCGCTTGCTGGCTATTAGCGCTGCCACGTTGTTTACAAGCAATGCAACATGGAATTTTGAGATTGTGACAGAAGAAAAAAAACACGTACTTCCCACGTTCCCAGCACCGGAAGTGGTTAGAGACAGATGGAATGGGAGAAGGCTCGGGTGGATTGACTAGTTTGTATATTCTTTGTTTTATGTCAGAAAACATGGCCATATCACTGCATCAATACAGTGCGGTCCGACTGTAACGGCTTTAAAATTTTATTTAGTGATTGTTTGAATGTTAGTAACATAAAAAAAATATATATAATGTGAGGTTGAAAAGACTATTTGAGCAGCTGGTTCATTTTGACAACAGCTTCTGTCCCTCTTTTACAGCACAAATGCAGATCACACCAGTTTGAAATGTACACATCTGAGCCCAGCCTAGCGTAATCACACTGTGATCGTCCGTGCGAAATGGTCCGATCACGATAATATGTCGGGGGAAGTTACTTTGACATGTTTATTAATATTCATGACTTCTGACACTGGCTGCCGCACCTCTCTCCCATCTTTCATTGTTTTTTAAATGTTTATCGATTTATTTTGAGTGGTTGCGGGATTTTGGATCTTTTGATGTCCCCTCTTGTTACTTACCCTATTGCAAGGCGGAATCACATTTATCCTTTGGACTACTTTTTATATCTTTGAATGTTATCTGCAGGAATCAACACTCCTGTTGCCCTGCCTAGGACTTTCCTACTCCATCGTTGCTGTTGGCATGGATTCCCTCTCCATGGCTTTAATGTACACCGCTTGAAAATTGCTGAACCTAAATAGTGACTATTATTTGGTGAATGACGCCAATGAACTTTGACGAAATGTTGGAATACTGTGCCCTACGCATTATATACATTGCACTTCAAGGCGCAGTTCTATACACTCATCATCTGATGCCATCCTTGTTCCTATATTTCAGCGTAAAGCTCATAGACTGCTGTGAACTGGTGTTAATTTTAACAACCTGTGTGCGTTTAAACATGCTGAGTTTTCTCCGTTATCCTCGGTGCCCTCACTTCTGGTGAAGTCTGTGCTTTTTAATGCAGACTTAGTGAACAACAAGGCTGTGATTTCATTGGATATTATCACAGAAGAAAAACTTGACCTTGTGTGCTTAACTGAAAGAGCGTCTTTAAATCACATATTAGAGTTGAGTGGTGGTAGCGTAGTGGGCTTAAGCACATAACTGTTAATCAGATGGTCGCTGGTTTGATCTCCACGGCCACCACCATTGTGTTCTCCGGTGGGATTGTCCCTGTAATAAGTGTACTGTAAGTTGCTTTGGATAAAAGCATCTGCCAAATGCATAAATGTAAATGTAAATATTAACGAGAGAGACTCGAAAGGCTTACTCATATGTGCTATGACCGATTATAAAATTTTGATCAACAACTGACTGTAAAGAACAGAAAGGGTATTAAAAGAGACATTATTCAATGATAAATCGATCACGTGGAACTAGTCTATGGACACACACGGAACAACTTTTACTCTCAAAACGCAGTGAAGGATCTTGGTGCTTAATTTTTTCCCACTATACAACACAATTACTGGTGAGTGTAATCCAAACAATAACCAGCCAGTTGCCAAATATATACTATATATTTTAGCAAATACGAGTGATTTTCTCTCACTGTAGTGGAGGGTTGCGTAAACTCTACACAAAATATTTTAGAGCAGAGTAAACTAGAACAATAATATTCACTATAGAACTTGCCATTATTTTTTAGAATTTATTAGTTTCCATGACTTTTCCAGGCCTGGAAAACACCAATACATAGCAATAAAAAGAGCAGACAAGCTTCAGCTAGCTCTCACCTGTCTCTGTTGTAGCCCACCTCTGCAGCAGCGTTGGGAGAAGGGATAAGAAGATCCACCACTCCTGTCTCCAGCTCCTACAGACAGTGACATGTCGCAATCAGACACTTCAGTTCAAAAACATTTCTCTCAAATACCCTCCTCATTCTCCATGAGTTCAATGACTAGCATGTAATTTTGCATTGAGAACTGATTAAATGCGTCGCTGTTAGGATTCTACCTGGCACATCTCTGTGATTGTGTCATCAAACACCCCTCCTGCATCGTCTGCTCCCTCTCCCACAAGCTTGACTTTCCAGGCTCGCGATGGCAGCCTCAGGTCAGATGCATTCAATTTTACAACCTGCCTGGCGATCTGCACAAAGATGGGCTTACACTTCCTCCCTCTAGATGAAAAGGAGGTATATCAAGGATTACCAGCACTGAAGGTGTTCTTATAGTATATGCTACCTGTAATGTTCTAAAAAAAATAGCGAGGTAAAGATTCAGCGTTCTGGTTCTAATTCTGCAAATGACTGACCGTGTGGAGATTCTTTTGACTGTGATCTGTGGGCCGTAGTTCTTCCCTTGCACCATAGTTTTACCGATGGAGCGCACCATGGGCAGTGTGTAGACTCTAGGGGCTAGCAGGGGCCTCAGCTGACCTTGGACTATACCCCATGTTCCAGCATTATACCGTGATGTGCAGCTCTGAAACAGAAGATACATCATAATTGTACTATAATAAAAAAAATATGCATGGAACTGTAGGATTTGTGTAAAACAGACATCAGCTAAACTGATGTAAACCTAAAATGTTTGTGTATACCTGGTTGTTGGGGCTGAGGTTGAGCAGTCTCCATGAAGAGTACATGAGGTCAGAGAAGTGGTAGAGCAGGCGTAGTCTGGCTCTCAGTGCCTCCATACTGATCTCTCTCAGGCCACTGTACTGAGGCGGCACACACATGGGCAAGCCCAGCTGCAGAGGCACTGACGAACCTGAGGACAAAAACACGTCCAGTCTCAATGACACTAATGACTGGAATCAGGCTTACAGCTTGTGTGATCAGTGAGGCCAGGGGCGTAAAAATTAGCATAAGCAGGCATGTGTGTAGTTGTTTGGACCTGGAGCACGTGGCGGTACAGGCGGTGCAGTCCATGCTGCACTGTGGCAGCGACCTGCAGAGATCTGCTGGATTTTTTTGCCTTGTAAAGTGCTAATAAGAGTTGGCTCTCTGACATGGTTGGTGTGGCCCAAGCCAAGCTACAAACACAAACACACAAATTGTTTAATTCAAATGGTATTGCTTATATAATCTATAAAAACCACGAAAGAAGGGAAACATTTGGCTTGTTGTCTGCAAAATAACTTGATCAAAAGCTAAAATTCCACACAGACCTGACCCTCTGAGTTGCTCCCCCAGGTGTAAACATCTCCAGTTGAAGAGACTGCAAGCGTATGCTCTGCCCCAACAACCACATCATCTATGAACATGCCCATCAGAGCAGGGACCTGCTGAGGCCGGTTATGATTTCGTGCTCGGCCCTCAGGCAGACCAATTAAGCGATCTATCCCATCAGTGCAGAAATCAGCAAAATTATGTATTTTTCTAACCATTTTAAGAAATATTGGACTAGTTTTCACATTCTATATGCAAACTGTTTCTATAAGTGTAAATCTGTGTCCATTTGTGTGCATGATTTACCCTGGCCAAACGTGAAGACATTTCCATCTTTGGTTAAAGCAACGGAGAACTGGGTCCCACACGCCACCTTCTTTATTCCAATTCCACAAAGAACATCCACTTTCTGTAAAACAGAAAGAGTGTGTGATAGATGTACTAAATTCCAGACTTTTGGGGCTTTCAGTCCGTGTGTATGCAGGTGTTCTCCTAAACGTTGACGTAATAAACTTGTAGCAGATATACAGCACTGTGCAAACATTTTAGGCAGCTAGGAAGAAATTTGTAAAATGAGGATATTTTAAAAAAAAAATAATGTCCTGAATAATTTTTATTTGTCAATTCAGTTCATACAAAGTGCAGAAAAGAGTAAACAATAAAACTAAACATATTTTATATTGCAACAAGTTTTTGGCAGATAGGATGTTCCTATTTGCCACAGTTCTTCTATCTATTTAGTTTGTCTTATTTGTTCTCATCTTCATGTAATCTCAGACTGACACAATGTTCAGTGGGGGGCTTTGTGGGGTCATGCCATCAGTTACAGGGCTCCATGTTCTACTTCTATTCTTTTCTATTTGTAAAAGGAATGTTTGGGAATCTAAAATTGATTTTACCAATTAACACTCAAGCAGAATATATAAAATAACCATCGTAAGACAAATTAGTTTTAAAAATATATTATGTGCCCAAGGCTTTTGCACAGTACTGTACATGTTAAAATTAACAGTCTTTCTATTCCTGGACAACAAACCAAAATTACTGATGACTCATACTGCACTCATGAGAATGTCCATCTCCTGCCTATGCACCTGCCTATGACTAGCAATAGCAAGAAATAAATCGTGTTTATGAATGTGACTTGAAACTAAAGACTAATGGTAATTTAAAAAGGGACAAGGGACCGCCCCATATACTATTTTAATAGGAAAAACATCAGAAAAGAAAACTGTGCTTATGAATCTATTAAATGTGGTCTTCAAGCATTATGAATCTTGTGTACGAGTGTGTCCTCACACAGGTGTGTCAGTTGTTGTACCTGTGGAGATGATTTGGCTGTAGAGTTTCCCAGTCCCAGTTTGCCATAGTCTCCATCTCCAAATGCCCAAACTGTCATTCCATCAGAAGATACTGCCAGAGTGTGATTCAGCCCACATGCAACCTACAAACATACATGCATAGACATGTTTAACTGAAAATAAACATTGGATACATGTACAGTACTATGCAAAAGTCTTAAGATGCACATAAGATGTTTCACAAAAGCATTTGTCTTGAGATGGTTATTTATATCTTCAGCTTTAGTATGTCAGTTTGAAATCTAAATGTTAGACTCCCAAACATTACTTTTGCAAAGAAAAAAAGATTAGAATAGAAGAACAGGGAGCCATGCAACTGATGGCATGACTCCCACAGAGCCCCCCCCCATTGAACATAGTCATTCTGGGATTACATGAATAGACAGAAGCAATTGAGACTAAATAAAAGAACTGTGGCGAATTCTCCAAGAAGTTTGGAACATCCAATCTGCCAACAACCTGTGTCCATGTGTACCTAGAAAAATTGGCGCTGTTTTGAAGGCAAAGGTGGTCACACCAAATATTGATTTAGCTATTTACGTTTACTGGAATTTGTATGATGTTAACTGATAAATTAAAAATATTTATGGCATTATTTTTGAAGACATCCTCACTATACAAAATTGTTCACAAGTTGAAAAAGACTTCTGCACAGTACTGTATATATATTTGTGAAGTGTGACTGTATTCAGATGTACCTGGCCGACCAGGTGACCCTCAAGAGCACCGACTCTCTCTGGCAGCTTTTTGTTAGAGGTGTTTCCAAGCCCAAGTCTTCCATAGTCTCCATTGCCAAAGGAGAAGAGCTTTCCATCTGCAGTGACCACCGCAGAGTGCTTAAAGCCACACGACATCTGCACACAATAATACACCTTAAGACAAACTCTTATCACACACACTTAAATCAGTCTTTTGCTTCAGATCCCAGATTATAAATTGGACAATCAAGTGAAAATTATTGAAATTACCACCAGCTGTATGTATTTTCATCATAACACATGGAACAAACACTTGACTAACTATTGTATTAGTAGTATTAGTCATATGTGACAAATCAATTGAGTTTGATCAGACACACTTCCAACAAAAGATGGTGAAATATGGTTAACTTGATTTTTATTATTAGTTTTTTTTTCCTGCAGTCCACAGCCATACTCACAGACCTGTGACCCATTTGTGGGTGTGCACATGTAAGTGTGAGTAAATAAGAAGTGGAAGAATAAGCAATAATGTGAAATGCAGTATGCTAAAGGTGTGTTTCTGACCTGCACCACCTCCTCCCCCTGCAGTGCCTCTATCTGCCGTGGTCTGCGTTGCCTGTCACTATTGCCGTGGCCCAGTTTTCCATAATCTCCATCTCCCCAGCTGAACACCTCTCCACTTTCAGTCAGTGCCATCGAATGGCCATCAGACCCACATGATGTTACCAGTTGGGTCACTACAAATCCTAAAAAAAAACATTTGGTTTACACTGCTGTAAATAATGCTGTGTATAATGAAAATCTTTTAGAATTTTTATGTCATTTATAGTTTAAGTGTTGCTTGCCTTGCAGAGCTGATATGACAGTGAGGACATGAAGATCATCTGAATTTCCTTGTCCAAGGCGGCCGTAACTGCCCTCTCCACATGCAGACACCGTTCCATTCGCCTGGATCACAAAGGTGCAGTTCTGCCCACAAACAACCTGACAATAAAAAATTAAAATCAACCACATGAAAAGCAAAAGCATGGAATAATAGTCGAGTATTGGTATGTGTGTTTTTGTATATGCATACTTGTTGGGCCTGAAAAAATGAGGAAGCAAGAGTTGGCACCAGAATGTTGCGTCCGGCCTCTGCAAGCTGCCCATGCCTGCCAGCACCCCATAAAAATACATCACACTTCCCTCCTAGGTGCCAATCCTTTAAGACACAAAGACAATTGCATTTTGAATAGTGACCATGTATTTGTATGTTTTTTTCTAGTGTTAAGTCTTTTCTCTCACTTCTGGTCTGGATGTGGCCCACGACATGATCTGTTCATCCATACCAGACATCCACTTGCTGTTATCCTGTGTTTACCACGAAAATAACATAAGCATCAGATATACACTGAAATGTTTAAAAATACAGTGACCAACATTAAAAACGCAGTTTGTCCCTAATAAATCTCAATGGTTCTCTTTCTCACCATAAGCAGTGCCAGTTTGTCCTTGGCCACGGGCTCTAGGTCTGGGACTATGAAAGACTCTGGGAAGGTGTGTCCTCGTGCGAGAGCCTCAGCTGTTTTGACGGTGGTGGAGAAGCAGTGCAGCCAAGCCCACTCACTGCTGGCCCAGGAGCCATTGGAGGGGGAAGAGGAGGAGCCAGGCTCAGGTGGGCAGTGGGCCAGGTGAGGTGGGACAGGAGGGTGACAGAGCAGAACATCCAGCTGTAGACCCACCGCCAGAGATGCCAGACACTGCATGTATGGACTGTGGACGAGCTGCTCTCCGCAAACCACATGAGGCTGAAACACGCAAAATACATTTTTTAAGAGAGATTGGAAATTACCTCAATAAGCAAACTCGCTCAACATGCTGCTTTTTTATTTTAACATGAGCACTATTTACTAAACTGATATCTTAGCATTAATAAAGGTTGGATTACACTACACGACTTAACCACTGATTATATCAACGCATTCTAATCAGGCCGACTTTGTGCTCGTCGGCTCCACTCTTCAGATTCTGAGTCAGTTGGAGCTGACAGAATACGCAGAATACTGTGTATTATACAGTTAGTTCCGGCCCTTGAATCTAATTACACGAGAGGCGTTCCAAGAGCGCTGATAGCTCGGAAGATCAGCACTGGGACGCTTTATTGTTGTATCACTCCGCTTGTGTCTGTGGCATTCCAAATGTGTAAGATAGATGTGTGAATTTTCATTCATCCCTGTGAAATTAAAGATTTGAGCCAGAAGGTGGCAACAAAACAATTGTGTGTCTTGTGTGTGTTATGAGCGAGTTGAGCTGATGTTGATGAACTGTGTTGTCAGTCAGTGTGCGTTTCTTTGAAGTCATCTGGAATTGTCTCTCACTCCATAATCACTCAGATTACTATTACACAACAACTGAGAAATAGGTAAACTATCAGTTTCAGCATTACTGCCGATCACAGCTGAGTGTTGCGTCAGATGGAGTAATCAAACATGCTCAGGGTGCCTTCCTGATGACCATGTTTCCGAGTTAGGAAAAGACTTTCAACATGGGGGAGAAGAAAATGCTTTATGTCAGTGTCAAAATAAGAGTTCACCAAGAAATGTAAAAGAACGAAACTGGTGTCCTCCATGTTTTCTCTCCAAAAACAAAACACCTGAATGTGCGTGAAATGCTCGTGGGAAAGGAGAGACCGAGAGAGTGAGTACGGTAAAGACTGAAACCTGTGGGAAATCACCGCTAACAGCTTTTTTGTAGTGAGAACAGAGAAGGATTTAAAGGGCAATCCAGGCCGTCGGAGGGGAGAAAGAGAGCCGAATTTGAAGCTGTGCGTGTGTGCTGAAAAGAAAAAATTTGAGTGGGTAGCAGAAATAAATCTTTTCTGTTAAAAGAAGTTTGACGTTGGAATGTTCACCCTGCACCATTTTCCTCTTTATATGACCGAACGAACCCATTGCAAATACCCAGTATTTTTCTAATCTTTTGGATTTGAAAAGTGAAGTAGTGTATCCAGCCTTAAGTTGTGTTTGTAAACGTGTACCTTCTCATATGCGTACTGCTCCTGAAGCATGATGGGAAGTCTCTCCAGGAAAGCCCTCATGCATGGAGCCATATTCAGTCCCATAACACCCTGTTTCTTCAGCGCTGTGCGGCAGGTTGCAAGCACATGACTGGTTGCCATGAACTCTGTTGAGCAATTAACAACCAGTACA
The DNA here is from genome assembly GCA_032164185.1 of Moxostoma hubbsi. Lineage (NCBI taxonomy): Eukaryota > Metazoa > Chordata > Actinopteri > Cypriniformes > Catostomidae > Moxostoma > Moxostoma hubbsi. Next base: position 35,706,473 of record JAVLUX010000003.1, on the reverse strand, counting down.
TCCTACAGAAAAAATACAGACTTCAGTAAGCAACATCTCTTCAAGATATTTACTAAAATTCCTCATCAAAATGAATGACAAATCAACTAAAATGTAAACATTCAGGAGTCTTTCACCTTTGAGCGGTTGGAGCAGACAGCCACACCTACGTCAGGAATCCAAACAGTGTTGTGAATAGCTCCTGATCCAGCAACTACTGTTTGCAGCACTGAACCATCCTACATGCATAAACAAAAACAAAACACATTTATTATCATGAAAACACAGTTGATTCTTCACAGTTGGCTGGATTGTGAGATAGCCTGTATGTTTATAAAGTGTGTGTGTGTGTGTTTGTCTGTGACAGACACTGACCCGTAATGACCAGATGTTCAAAAGTCCACCAACCCCCCCAGACACCAGAGCCAACCCATCTGGACTAAAAGCTACTGTCCGAACAGGAGTCATATGACCCCGCAGCTGGAGCACACACTTTGCTCCTTCACACTGCTGTGGGTCCAGCTGGAGAGAGACCAGGGAAGACTCATAACAAACATATTAGCCCCAATAGTCTTAAAATGGCTAAGGAGCACAGATAACCTGGGATAATTAAGAATTCAGAGATATTTAAATGCTTATATTTAAAAAGAGAAATTGGTGTTTTACCATAAGTTTGGACTTGGATTCTGATTCCCACCATGCATCAGGGCAGGGAGTGCTGGACTGGGAGTAGGATGAAGGGTCCTGTGGTACCGTCCACACAGATACTAGACCATTCTGACAACATCTGCGAGACAAAAATGTTTAGACAAAAAAGCCTAATTGTATCATTGCATTTCCCCATGTGTAATTGTGTGCACTACGTTTGAACATACGTGGCAAACATTTTGAGAGGTTTGGATCCTTCACCAGGCAGGTTGCACCAGGCAACAGCATTGACAACAGCAGGGTGGGTGATACTCTGCAGACATGTCCAACTTTGTCCCAAATCCGCCCCTGATCCTGTCCATAGACGCACAATCTCCTCTTTGGCACAGCTCATTAACACTTGGCCATCTGGAGCCCAGCGCAATGAAGTGATGCTTTCCTACAGAAAAAAACAAAACCAAGAATTGACATTCAGTGGCTCAACGAAAGCATGCTAAAGTAGTTTTTCACATGGAAGATGTGCCTTAATGTGTGAAGCCATAGTTATATATCATTTTATATGCGTTCATGTGTGTCAGTCTATATGAATATTAATCATGATGACTAACCTTGTGGGCATCAATAACTACCACAGATCCCTTTTCAAAAGGCTCTTTAGAGCCAATCAGAAGCCTCCCATCAGCATATCCAACAGCAAAGGGGCGGTCCTCACTGTACCATGCAATTTGCATCACAGCCACTGTGGAGAACAGTAACAGACAACGATGACAAAGTGAATGTATCTTAAAGTAGCCTTAGACCCAGTTTATACCTGTATTAAAGATTATTTCACTAAAAAACTTTAATTCTCTCATCATTTACTCAGCCTCATGCCATCCTAGATGTTTATAACAAATGCATATTTTTAAAGGAATATTTCAGCTCTGGTAGTCCTCACAATGCAAGTGAATGGGTACCAAAATTCTGAAGTTTCAAAAGCACATAAATGCACCATAAAAATAATTCATATGGATCCGGTAGTGACATCCATATCTTCAGATGCGATATAATAATTGTGGGTGGAAAAAAAGATACATAAATATATTTTTTTATATAAATCTCCACTTTCACATTTTCTCCCCAATTTGGAATGTCCAAATTCCAAAGGACACGAACCTTTCGGAGTCCGGCCGTGTCAATGGCATTTGTGATGCCATGAAAAACAAACAAACAAACAAAAAAATAAATGCAACATAGGTTGACTATACATCCTCTTTCCCCAGACATGTCTTCTTTTTAAGACCTAAAAAAAGTGTCCGGACGGAATTTCAAAATTGCCTCTAAATGTCTGGAATTTGTCTTCGTCTTCATATTGATGTTCTGTCTATAATTAGTCCTATCATACATTGTGTATTTGATACTGCGCATCAGTTTTCACACATATATGTCCTTACGTGTGATTATTCTGGCTAAGAGCCGCAGCACGCACTCTTTCAAAGTACTCTCTTGCCCGCGTGCCCGTGCTATTTGTGTGTGCGGGAAAGAGATCACCATTTGCCAGATGTGCTCTGCCTCTCATCCAGAAATATCAATAATGTATGTACACTTTAAAAAGTGCATTCCCCAACTCTGCAAATTATTAAATAAACACGTTTTATCAGACCCACTTACTACGCAGTCATTTCTAACTGAAAATGTTGACTATATTGAGACAAAATCAAATTTACTACATATCAGGGACATTTAAACTAATATGACGGATGAAATAGACCATGATGGAAATTGTACAACTCAGTCTGTCACATATTTGTAGCGCAACCTCCGTGTGTTACCTGGAAAGCTGGCATTTCAATGCCATTTCAATGGCAAAAAAGTCAGAAAATACAACAAAGAACACAAGTGAGAGAAGATGTCTCTATTCACCTATTATCCATATTAAATATAATGTGAAAAGAATGAAACGTCAGCCCAAGGTGAGTTTGCCAAAAATTTGATGTTGACTCTAGGGAATTAGGCTACACCTGGACACAGCAGGAGGACTGAAAAGTGTGAAGTGTAGTAATGTATTTTAATTTGATGTTGTATTTAATTGTATGGACATTATTAAATGTTATAATATTACCATTTATTAAACATTTATACACATTAAATGTATTTAATTACATTAAATGCATTTCACCCTTGATTTTAGATAAAACAAAACTAAATTGAATGGACAAATTGAAAATGAAGTAGAAATAAAAACCAAATAAAAATGTGAAATAATAACAACTCTGGTTGTAATGACTAATGCAACTTTCACTTTCTTTAGTCTATGTTTGAGTGGAGGGGAAAAGCAACAAATAACTGAAATGTCAACAGAACGCAATAAGAAGTGTGTTGAAGGACAGCTTTATCTTCATACACCTAAAGCATATGCTTTCATTCTGAAACCACTTTGAAATTTGTTCAGAAATATACTAATCATTAGTTTTTAGCATTTATATTGACAAATAGGTTTTCTTAGTTGTGATGGTTAAAATAAGCTTAAAATATTGATGTTGAGTTTACAGTTAAATTTTAATTCAGATTCTTGAACAGATTCATTTGGACTCAGACTCGGCCCCTTTTGGACTCAGACTCGACTTGATTGTTTAAAGACTCGGACTCGAACCCAACACTAGTTCATATCAACACCTACTGGGCGAGGAGGAGAATTTATATTGAAAAAGGACTTTATATATATATATATATATATATATATATATAAAAATACAAATCACCCAGACTTATATAAATTCTAAAGATTTTTATGAAGAAGTCTTATGGATTTTACGGTGACTTCAAGTGCTTGTATTGGGAGGACCTACAGAGCTGATATATTCCTCTAAAAATATATATATATTTTTTTCAAAATCATTTGTTACCAGGAGAAGAAAGTAAGTCATACATCTGGAATGGCAAGAGGGTGAGTAAATGAAAGAATTTTCATTTTTGGGTGAACTTTCCCTTTAAAATGCATCTAGGGTGATCTGCTCAAATGTGGTCAGGAGAGACCGCTGTTTACACGTAGTCGATCAAATGGGTTTCAATGTGAGGGTTCCTGATTTCATGAATCACTATGTCAGTGTGTTGCTGCATTATAATAAAACTGCTTAAAAGTCATAAAAGACAGAGAAAGCGTGATCAAAATGGTGCACTGTTTCTCCCACATGTGGCTGTAATTTTATCAAAGAACGAAACATTGAGAAGAATTTGCATTATTTTTAACGTTTTCCTGTATTAACTGAGCTTTAGATGCGTGTTCTTGACATCTGTGACCCTGCATGTTGATATCAGACACACTGAAGTAGTGTCGTGAAGTTCTCTTGCAGGTATGCTTTTTTCCCCCCATATTTTCGATCAGAGGGTTATTTCCTTTTAAAGCCAGTTGTAACTTGCAAAGTCTAAACTTTTGTTTTAGCCAGTGGTTGATTGACAGGTGAGGGGTGGTGCTTCGCTGCTGTCCAGGATGCATCAGGACAAATTACCAGTTACACCTCAAATGCAATGTTACATGCATTTTTGAATCCCTCCATACGTGTTTTTTGTTATCCAATCACAAAACATTTTAGACCCTGTTTACACCAGTATTAAGTGTTGACCACTTGTGATCGGATCACCTGACCATGTGCAAAAGTGGTCTCATTCACAGATTAAACTTGAGAAATAACATTTCATAAATGTTTATACTACTCTCAACCCATTAGCATGTATTTGTGTGGATGTTTCAAATGTCTCTACCATCTTTCCTGTAGCAGTGTTGGAGTTCAGTCCTCTGTATTTCAGAATCATCGAGAACCTCAAGAAGGCCCAGTGTTCCATCCATACGACCCACCAATAGCAGCTCTCGAGGCTCCCCACCCCACAGAGACCCTGCCTCCTCTTCCGGGCAAGCTAACGATGACACCCAATGAGGTTGCAGGTCCAACAAAGCCTTCCCACCTTGTGCACAAACACACAAGGTATATTTTCTAAGCATGCCTCGTGATTTCATCATAAATATGTACAATGACTCAATCATTAAATAATGTTATTAGCATTATCCTGGTGACCCACCATTGACTTGCCAGATGTTCACTATTTTCTCCATGGCTGCAGCCAGGTACTTCCCACTGACACTCCAGGCCACTGGAGCCAGGCTCGGATCACCTGGTGAGCCCAGATTATTCATACACTCCTCTGAGGTGTCATCTCTGACAACACATAAGAAACATGACCTTTCAGGAAGCAGTTTTAGCAGGAAAAGAACAGGCCAAATGTAATGTTATGTAAGGCTGTAATTAATCAAAGCAGGAGAAAGAAAAGAACTCACGCTTTGTTTAAGACACATGTCTGTTGCAGAGTGTACTGGTTTTTGGACACGTTCCAAACACGGACTGTTCCATCATTTCCGCTGGTGGCCAGGAGACCTTTTTTACTACACCACCCACATGAGATCACCTACAAAAGACCAAATGATTTAGCATCAAAGCTAGAGCTTTAGATGCAAGATGTTAGATGTGCATTGTGTAAACTTTTTTTTTTAATATAATGTTGAGGGGCTTGTACATTCTCTTTTGGTTGAGTTTGCTGAATTTGAAGAGCTGCATGATGTTAGCCAATAATAACAGTGGGCATTTACATTTAAGTTTTAAGTAGGTGCAGAGCATTTCAGACAAAGGGCCAAGAGCAGGGTAGAAAATTATCATATATTACTAAATTGTGATCATTTTGTGCAAAAAAAACCTTTTATAACATTATTCATTGGACCTCAGGGAAGATAATAAAATAGCACTTCATGACACCTTTAAAACCATTCAGAACTGTTACAGCAAAACACAGAAAAAACATAGAATGACTCTTGATTCAGAAAGCTGGAGGAATCATACCCGGCTCTGATGAGCCTCTAGTCTGAAAGTGGACCACTTCCGCAGGTCTCCTGCCACATCTGCGAAGGTTTGCGGCCGGCTCTGGTTGTCTCGGTCATGAGCAGCCAGTGTGCGCACCAGCTGCTGTGCGGCCCATTGGCGGTGCTGCGATGAGAGTCGAGATGAGAGGCAGCATGCCGCCAGCGCATTTGCCAGCTCCAATGGGCCTAGAGCAAGGGGGGCACAGGAAAGGTGGGTATAGAGAGGTAAAATTAACCCTGCATCGACCGAGCAGAGCAAAGCCAGGCCGCGAATGAGAGATACAAACGTACACACACACACATTCACGCAGACAAATACACACGAATGCAAAACATGAGAAATTAAAATGCCGGTTTTTGGCAAAGGGGTGAGGTTTTGCAGAGCAACTCCTCTGCCAACCCCTCTACTGCCAAAACAATTTAAAAAACTATAACAAAAGTGGACTGGACAAAAAAAGTGAATAATATGGCAGGCATTCTCAAGTGGTTGGCTGACCTCTCTTTTCCAGTTCGGCCTTGTCATAGCCATGTCGAAGCCTGGAACCTTTATCGGCAAGCAGGGCCACCAGTGCCTGGGTCACCACAAAATTGGGTGACGTCACCAGCTTGTTCTCTTCTGCCACACACCTCAGGAAACTGGGCAGGAATTTCCTCTGGATGGGATCATCCACTGTGGTGAGATTCATCCCAGTGGCAGCTGATATCAGATTCTACACAGATGGAAAGAAAGTGGGGAAGAGAATGACAAGATGAGTGAGACAAAAAAAATGTGTAAATATGTAAATAGTAGTTATAGTCATTGTCTGATTATGTAAAATGTATACACCAGATACTAATGAGGGCATTTGGCTACCTGAGTACACAGTTGAACCAATAGTTTGGCAGCACTGGGGCTGTTCGATGCCAGGCAGCCCACAGCAGTACTGAGGTACGCCAAACAGGAGATGGGTTTGGTGGGCTTGTTGGCCCCTCGTGGGCGTTCAGAGGATCCAGGGCCTAATGCAAGACCTGTAGACAATCCAGCTCTACCTGCCGCAGCCAAACACATCAGACGCACCAGAGTCCTGATGTCGGTTAAGCCTAGAGATTCTAATCCTGCTGCCAGACTGCAACTGGAACCGCTGAAGAGCAGACACAAATTACCAATAGTAGGGCTACATAATAATAGTTAAAATGATAAATCACAAATATTTTGCTCAAAATAGTAATCATGATCATTCTGTCATTATATATATATCTTTTGTCTCCTCAGGTGTGAATTACAATCAATATTCATGATCATTCACGCCTCCTCGCATATGACCTTTCTAACACTAAAAGTGTCTCACAAAAGTTATTACTATATTGTTTTGTATGAATAAGAGATCAGGATGGTTTTCACATCATTTTGTAGCAAAAACTCTAGGCTACAAAATCTAGTTCTCAAAAGGCTTGTGGACAAATGTTTAGTATGTGTTATATGACCTTATTTCAATGACAATTTTTTTTTTTCAAAAACCACGCATAAATGTTATTTTCTCAAAAATACAAACCTGTACATACATGTTGCTCACATATTATTGTAGCCCAATTTGTGCTGAATACAGTGTTATCAGACTTTAGCCATGTGTTTTTAAGCAACTGAAAAAAGCACAAATGTCAAGGCATGTCAAAACTTCTCCAGGGCCCAAAACACCCTCAGACCCCAGAGGGTTAATGCAGCTGGTGGCCACACCAAATACTGACTGTTACTACTTCAGTTTATTAAAAGACCCCTTCATATTAGAGTCCTGATTACCCTGTTGTGCTTTATTTTGAGATGCTTATTGCTGGCTTAAAACATAAATAAACACACTAACCTAACTGACAGCAGGGACAGAGCTCTCATGACCATCGTTCTGGCCAGCAGGACTTGTGCAGCTGCTGTGACTCTTTTCAGAGCCACCAGGCGATCAGCAGATGTCTGCAGACCTGCCGCCTGCTCCCCCAGAGACAATCGACCTGATGTGCTCTTATCCACTGAACTCTGGCAACCTATGGACAAAGCATGCATTACACTGAAATCCAAAGGGAGAAAAATCCTTAACTCTCACTAGACAATGGATCCTTTTCTTAAAACATGAGCAAAATGTAATAAATTGTTCATGAATCAATTCTTTAGTAAATTGCCCAACTGAACTGAATGCATAACTTATTTTTTTTTTCTGTTCTTGTTTAACGAACAAGGTCTGACATTAAAAACAGATAAAAAAAACAACAAAAAAACAGTAAAAATCACATTCATTTTAATCATAAACATTTATAAGGTACACACTTCCCAATACTGTATTACAGTGTCAGTGAACAGAAATCAACATTCGCCAATTTTTCTTATTTCTTAGAAAATGTGTTATTGTGCATGATTCATCACATTGTTCTGAAGAAAGCATTTTATAGTAATTACATTTCACAATCCAAATATGATGAAATCAAGTCCTGCTCAACATAATTTTTTGCTGAATATTCTGTTTTACTCTGAAATAAATTGCATTAAATTGCAATGTATTGTTGTGAATGCAATCAATCACATAATCTCAGCAGTAGGGTGTTATCATACCTATCTGCAATAGAGTTTCCTCCATGCTGTTGGTAGCAGTGACCATGGCAACAGAAGCACCGAGGGGGTCGGTATCTGGAAAATGGACAGCCTCCGGGACAGGTCTGCGGTCACTGAGACCCAGCGGAGCAGAGAGCATCACAAACTCTTCCTCACCGGTCAGACGCTCAGCATCATCTACATCCAACATGTCCCAGTCCTCTGCAGAACAAAAGAGCATGTGTTTAGAAACACTGACCCAGACACACATACAGGGTTCCCATTCATTTTTACCATAAATGTGGGAAGCCTGCGAGTGCTTGTTCTTGCATGAAGTTTTTTGTTGTTGTTGTGGTGTGTATATTGTGCATGATGCTGCTTCTGCTTTAAATACCTTCATAAACACTGTCTTGCTTTCCCAACAGGTCTGGAGCTTGACCTTTATACCTGAACAACAGCGACCAGTAAAAAAACAATATACGTTAATATCACGGACTCGTGACTTGTATTGTAAGACACGCATGTGATTGCTCTCTCTCAAAAGCTCACCTCTCTAGCAGTGGTCCTTTGATTTTGCTCTTCATGTTGAGGTATTTCTCTCTGCAACTGCCACAGAGCAGGTAATAGGGATTCCCACTTCCACACTCCCCTCCAAACCAGCCATCCACATAGGATCCATTACTGCGGTAACCCTGGCGATTGGCACTGCGACCGCAGCCCGGGTGACTCTTCTTCATGTGCTGGTTAAAGCTCGACACGCTCACCCCGCAGAGCTCACATACAACCACCTCATCACGGTCATCTGACTCACACACATGCTAACACACATGCAGGCAGACAAGACAAGGCCAAACAACTGAGATTAGATGGTATAGTAAGTTTTGATTGGTCTCACAATCGCACATGGAGCACACAAACGTATTGATTACCGGCTTTTGTGCAACACACATTTTAAGGTTAATTAAAGCCAGTGGAACTTAGATCAGTGCTGAAGCATCCCAGTATTAACATATGCGGCTTTCCTGCTGTGGCAGCATGCATCAGTGTTAGTGTGTGAGTGAACTGCTGTGCTTTCTGCAGAAGTTTGTGTTAATTGAGTGCTGGTTACATGAGAACATGTGTAAGTGTACTGAATGTGTGTGTGTGTGTGTGTGTGTGTAGATATTTCGCTATAGTTTCGATCTAAAAATTGTCCCCAAAAGTGACCTAATTCTGACAAAACCTCCCTTTGAAAACATTCAGAGATGTCCTAAATTGAAAATCAATTACTACATAAAGCAAACACAGTTTTCTTTTAGGGGTAGGGTTAGTGTTAGTATATAGTAGTTGTAATCAGCTTAAATTAAACAATACAAGTCTATGTTATGTCCTCATTTAGATCGCAAAGTAAGCGTGTGTTATTTGGAGTACGTCTCTGATTAAGTGTTTAAGCATATTTTTGCGTGTACAGCCATGCGGTTGGGGTTAAAGTTGAGTAGTAAAGCAGAGGCAGCTCCAGGCTACTGTCACACACACCCATGTTGGCCAGTCCAGTACCTCTGGGATCCACATTCCCAGAATGTTGGAGTCGGATGCCAGCTCCTGGGTGAACATGGCCTCCATGGCCTCCTGATCCAGCTCCAATTCCAGCTCTTCATCTAGATTGAAGTCATATAGTGCCCCCAGAGGCCCAGACTCCTGCTGCAGCCCAGAGCCTTCTTGACGGGCTTGTGTTCGATGTGCCTGTACTGAGCGGTACAGACCAGCTACATGACAAAATACAATTTTAGTAATGTGCTTGAGAAGACTTTTGAGAGCTTGGGGTGCATGACTGCATGTACCTGCACGAGCTAGTAAAGTGCGTGCAGCAAGGTCAAAGCGGTGCTTCCTGCTGGCTGCAGAGCGTCCTCTAGGAGTTGGACCAGGCGAGGCAGAGGCAGAATCTTGATCAACTCCTGAAGGACTATGGAGAGATTAAAGTAATTGTATGCAATTAATTTGATTACCACATAAAATGTACCTACTACCTCATAGATATTATTGAAACAGACCAATCACGCCCGTCTCTGTGGGAAGCAGCACGCATTTTTTTAAGCAAAAATTTCATTTGAAAACTAGCGAATCAGAAAGGCTCTCTGTCCGTTAATCATTTGATTAATGACATTAGATTGGCTGGACAGTCTTTAGAGTCTGGGTTTTAGAGAAAGGATGTGTATTTGGTTGATGCAAGCTAAATGGCTGATTAAATCACTTATAGCCCCTTTAAAGTACCATAAATTGACCAAACCAAAGAATTAACTAAGTTTGCAGAGTCAGATGACCATTGTTATACTATGAATCATGTCACACATTGCATAGGTGTCACATTATACCCGTCACTGAATCCCTCCTCCATTTCTACAGCATCAGCATTGGGGATGTCTTCCGGGGAGCGCAGGTAGCTCCTCTCTGTGCTCTTGCCCCCTCCTGCAGCCCCAGAGCAGGGGTCTGAAGACTCAGAGTCTGCCGTCCCCGGGTGGTCGATCATCCACATCGCAAGTACAGTGATGTTCTGAGCATCTGCCTCCCCACGAGCACCTACAGACAAACACAGAAAAACTCTGAACAACTAATGATTCTAAACAGTAAAATAAGAGATCCTGACTCTGAAATTATCTTTCTATGAGAGAGTGTGTCTCTGTACCTGTTGCTTCCAAAGCTTTCATGATCTGTCTGAGCGAGAAACCCATTTCCAACAGTGGAACAGCAATAGCTGGAGGAGGTGGAGATGTAGAGAGTCGACTGCTGGGATCTGATAATGCTTGGTGAAAACAAAATCATAGAGAGCAGATTTGTAAGGATTGAGCAATTGAGTACATGTATACAGAAATGACTGCAGTTTTAAGATTATGTACAATTTTTTATGTCATTAATATCAAGTCAATATTTCTTTGTAATATTCATTTAATTTGCTAAATTTTAGTCAAGGAAAATAACATTCTAGTTGACAATAATGTGCTAAATGACAAAAGCAATCTGTAACATACCAAACATTACATATACAATTTTTAATAAACATTTATAAATTGAAACATGTAAAAACAGAAAAAATAGAGATGTCAGAATTTACGTTACCGCATACGATTAATTAGAAAAGTTAAACAAGTTAATTTTTCTCAACTGTGATTGATGAATTTACTGTTAATATAACATGAACACTTGTTGAAGGTCGGAACCTTTGAAATGCGTTTGCCTTGAGTCATTATAGTGATACTGACTTCACAACACACACAAACCAGTGCCCTTCTACAAAGGTGAGCCTACAAGCTTAGCATAAAATAGCTAAATGCGGCAGTCCCATAGACATTCTATTTGTGGTACTGTTGTAATACGCTAGTTGACCGTTATGCTCTCTCTTATGATAGAGCTGTGGAGGTATCCAAATAAATAAAAGAATCTCTGCGCGCGCGCGCACGCACACACGCACACACACACACACACACACACCAGCGCTTCCGTGATTAAAAAATTATATAGAAAGGACATCGTAAGGGCATTCAATGTACAAAACAAGCCCATATGTGACTTGTGATAGAAAGTATTTTTCAGCCTATGTAAGGCAGATTTTAATTAAAACAGAAGCATGTTAAGTCTTAAATATCACCAAAACGCAGAATGATGTTTTTGTTTACACGCGCTCTTCATGTGGAGTTTAAATCGGCGCTGGTGTTGATGGCCTGATAGAAATTATGAACGTGGCTGTGGGAAAGCAGATATCCAGTCTACCGGCAATTGACAGTAAAAGAATTTAAAATTTTAGCACTTTCAAAATTTGCAAATAATCCTGATTAACTGACTGACAGCACTAATAAAAACAAACAAAATACAACATTCCTACTTTATCACTGTATTCTGAATTATTTATACTTTAATTTTAAGTTTTTTAGACAGTGTTTAAAAAACTATTACGGAAACAGCACATTATTATTACATATTCTGACTAGCACATAACTTAGTTTAAGTTAATCGGTGTTTTGGCTTCATTGGCTGTGCAGATGTCAGTTGTAATTAGGGATGTCACGATTACTCTATTTCACAATTAACTGTGATTAAATTGGTCACGGTTGTTTAACCATAAGAATTTGGGAGCTATGGCTTAAAAAAAACAGAAAAACAACCATGTTGTCTATTTTTTATTTTTTTTTACTGAAAATTTGTATTCCGGTGTGGGTTTAACTACTTGTGCCGCATGTGTGTCCTGCCCTCTGCCTGGCTAGTCTGAGGCTATTACTATGGTAACAGAGTTCACAAGGGGATTGATTCATGCCCAGATGAAGGTAATAATTTTACAAACACAGTAAATATTATATGTAGTGCACTACTTACCTTTTGGTAAAGTCAAACACTGAATTGAAACTGTTCAAATCAGAAGATTTGTTTATTTTAGGGGTTCAGCTCTAATTTGTGAATGCGATGCCTCCAAATAGTGTGAGAGTATAAGTGCTGTGATTATCCGGCTGATCATTAGATTACTGAATAAAGAAAGAAGGCTCTCCTAGTCTGGCACAGTTTTATTTTTTAACATATGGTTTGTTCGTTTTTTTTTTTTTTTTTGGTTATTTATTTTTAATTTATATTTTATTTGTATTTATTGAAAGGGTATACATACTTTTTTGTTGAAAATGTACAGTACGTTTTGGTGTCAGAGGGCATATAGAGAAAATTGCCAAAACTTAAATACAAGTACTTTACCAACTTGTTTTCAGTTAAAAGTAGGACTATATATGTTAACTGCATGTCCTAACAAATGCTGCAATAAAACTTAAGTTGTGATATGTTTGTGGAGGGTTTTATTGTTGCATAATAGATCAATTTGCAGATAATTGTAAAAATTGTGAAATCGTGATTTTTTTAACAGACAATAATTGTACCATCAAAAATTCACATTTCGACATCCCTAGTTATAACATTAGTTTATATTGTGGATGTAGGGGATTCCTTTTGTGTGTGTTTGTACCTGTCCTGCTGGTGGTCCTGGCAGGCTGGGACTCAGGTGATGTGAGGCTCTGTCTACGGCCATGCTCATCTGATGGCGAGGTGGGCAACGAGGAGACTGGAGGAGTCTGAGCTCTACGCGCCGGCAGCAAAGTGGTGGTTGGGTAGCTAGAGAACATCTGCCTGTTCAAACATACAGTATACATGCACACCAATTAATAATGACATTTGTTTTGAAAAAGGAAATTCCAGAGAGTTCACCCAAAAGTGAAAATTATTTATCATTATTTACACGCATGTTGTTCCAAACCTGTATAACTTACTTTCTTCTGTGGAATACAAAAGGAGATGTTAGGCAGAATTAAATGGTGACTAACATCCTACCTTAAAAAAATATTTATTGTTCCATGGAAGAAAGTCATACAACAGCACCCTTGGGGTGAGGAACTGATGGCAGAATTTTCATTTTTTGTTAAACTATTCATTTGAAGATTCAATGTAAAAAAAGATTAAATGTTAACATGCTCTGACAAACTGTGTGTCTGTGCACTTATATACCTGAGCAGGCTGAGAGGCATCACTCCAGGTGACTCAGAAGCTGGTGCAGTCTCAGCGTCAGTGACTGGGGTGGTTGCTGTGGTAACGGGTGTGGTTGCTGTGGTTGTGTCCTCCAGCGAGGAGCTCATGAAGGAGGTGCTGCTGGAGGCTGAGGGGGAGGTGGTAACTGGAGTCTGAAACGGTTTATCTCCCTCTAACTCCTCACACTCTGTATCCACTAAATAAGCACATACAAAGACATAGTTTATGAAAAAAAGAGATCTGAGAATGTGATCAGTAAAAACTGTAAAAAGTTATTAAATATTGATCTGTTTATCAACCAGACTAATCTGACTAATCATCACTTCTAATGATATGGATTGTCCCATATGGAGTCTTATGGATTAGTTTATGTGCATATTGGAGCTTCAAAATGTTGGTCACCATTCACTTGCATTGCATGGACCTACAGAGCTGATATATTCTTCTAAAATCTTTGTTTTCTGCAGAAGAAAGAAAATCATACACATATGTGATGGCATTAGGGTGAGCAAATGAGAATTTTCATTTTTGCATGAATTTTTAAGCATGAAGAATTCAGAATATAGCAGGCTAACTTCTAAAAAGTAGCTAATACTTCAGTATATTCAGTTTATTCTATTCTTTCAAGAGCTCAGGTTTTCACAAATTGGACCATTGTACAGTATTTTATGGAGCTTATCTTTTATTGATACACGTTTAAATAAAAAAAAAAATATATAAATTAGATATAAATGTTTGAATGGCTAATTAAAGTTTGGTCTGTTACGATCTGACATGTTTTAGTCATTTTGAACATTATCATCAAAACATTATTTGCGTTGACTCAACTTTTATGCAATTTTAGTCAGAGTAGAACTGACTACAATAAATTAATATGAAGAAAATACTGACTAATTTAAAAGGACATTACTATAATTTAAAGGACAAAACTATGACTAAAACAAAACTGAAAAAATAAAACTGGCTGTCATTTAATCTTTTTTCCATACAATGAAATTGAATGGTGACTGAAGCTAAAATACTGCCTAACATCACTTTGAGTACCATGGAAGTCATGTGGGTTTGGAACAACATGAGGGGGAGTAAATGATGAGAGAATTTTTATTTTGGGGTGAACCGTCCCTTTGAAAATGTGCATGTGGGTTTACATGTATCAGATTTTAATGTTTTTGACATACCTGGTTTGGCACTCTGGCCTTCCTGTTCTTCAAGTAGGCTATTGACCACCAGTTTATAGATCATAGCTTGTGCCCGCTCAAGGTCTGCCAACCCAAGTGCTCTTTTTATGGGTGACCTCATCACTGCCCGCTTCACCATGTGTCGCATAAGAAATTGCAGAGCCGATCGCAGCTCTGCCTCCTCCTGACATACACTCAACCCAGGACTGGCACAATCTGCATTATGGTCACTGTCGGGCATCACTTTAGGGATCAGCAGCAGTTCAGCATATTTACTACAGCTCAGCAGGACACTCAAAGTCTTCATCGCTCCCAGATACAGATACGACAGCTGCACCGCATGCACCTCTAACTGTGCGTCTGCCTCCTGTGAGCTTCCACGTGACACCACCATCTCCTGCAGCCTGCTGCGTCCTTGTGCTGACGTCTGCTGCATAGTGTCCTGCATGTAGGTGGCCAGCTCATTCTCGGAGTGCGAATTGGGAGGTGCGCAAGCTCTAACCTCATCTAAGCTGTGAGATACGCGCAGGTCTCCAGTTCCCTCCTTTAGCTTGGTGTGTGATTCACTCTCACGTTCTTCCTGGGGTTCGTGCCGGTGTCTGCGCTCATGCCGGCAGGTGGAGGCAGGTTTGGAGCAGTCATCCTGCAGACTGGCGAGGGCGGTGAGATCCAACAGCAGAGCCGCAGTGAGCCCGCGGAAACGAGATACGTCAAAGGGCAGGGGCTCAATCGGCTCCAGGTTATAAAGCGGCGTGTCACTGGGCGACCAAAAAGTGGGGAAGCTTTAATGAAAAAGAGTGAAACCAAACAGAGAGAGAGAGAGAGAAAGTGAGGGAGCAGGGAGGAAGGCCAGGGACATGCAATGTCATTGAGCTAATGCACAGGATAAGACCAAATGGAATGATTAGGGAGGAAGAAAATTGGACGTTGTGACCAAGGAGAGCAGCAGATGGAAAGAAACAGAGTGGGAGACCCTTGTAGAGTAGAAGCGAGGTAAAATAATTGTCTGAAAAAAGGCCTTAGGCCCCATTAATACTGCCAGCTACAAAATGACCTGATCTTATTCATTTACAATAAGAGGCGGTGACACAAGCAACAGCAATTGTTGGCGACATATCGTGGCCAGTTGAGAAAGTTTATGCAAATGAAGAGTGGCTTTCAGCACCATCAACCAATATTTATATTATTTTTTTAGTAAAATTAAGAATATTTTTTACTATGCACACAACCCGTCATGTAAGACGACGAAATACTAGTAATAGATTACTTTTACTCACATAGAGAAAATAAATGTATCAACAAATTATACTATTGCAAAGTTTAACCCCTAACCCAAACCTAACCATTAAGTGTAACCCCTAACCAAACCCAACCCTAACCAGTGACTAGGAAAGTCACTGTTTTACTACACAAGAAAAACATATGGGTTTTGAACAAGCGTTCTTTTTATTTTTTTGTTTTTTTAGTCTTAGTTTAACCCCTAACCCAAACCCAACCATGATTTTAATAAGAAAATAAGTTTAGTGTACCAGGGAAGAAAGAAAACCTTAGGGTTTGGAACAAGATGATTGAAGCATATTCCATTAATTAATCAGCCACTTGTATTGCATAAATAAGTAAGTAACCAAATGTGTTTACAGATGTTTCTTTTCTTAAATTAAAGAGCTGGAAAGGTGGCTAGTTCAAATCTGATGTCTGTATTGTATCGACTTGAAATTCGGTTTGGTTGATTGGTCTTTATGGGAATAAAAGTCATACATTTTTGTACAGGCCAAGTTGCACAATATCTTATGATTATGTCATCTCATATAAATTATTGCGAGTTGTCTTGAGACTAAGTCAGACTGGCAGATTGAGTGATGAAATCATATGCGCTCATGTGACCCATACAAGAAAATAAAATATAAATAATTGTATTCTCCGGCACCTTGAGTGCTACAAGAGCAGATTAGGATCAGCCAGAATTTAAGTTTGTTTAAATACTGTCCAATGAGTCAAACACTGAGAGATCATCATAATTGTGAGAGCCCTTAAACAGACAATTAATCGTCAGCCAAATTTTATAAATGTGACAGCCCTAGTCTATACGATTTGTCTGTAACCACATACACCAGTATATGGATGAAAGTTTGTGGACACCTGAACTCCAACATTCATATGTGCTTTCTGAACATGTCATTTCAAAACCTTAGGGAATGGTCCCACTCTTTGCTGCTATATCTTCCATTCTTCTGGAATGGCTTTCCACTTAACATTGGAATATTGCAGCATGGATTTGCTCCCATTCAGACACAAGAGCATCATTGAGGTCAGACAATGATATTGGGTGATGGACTGGCTCGTAGTCTGCATCCAATTAATCCTAAAGGTGTTCAGTGAGGTTCAGGTCTGGGCTTTGTGGAGGCCAGTCAAGTACTTTCACACCAGACTCAGTACATTATTTATTTATAGACCTCGCCTTGTGCGCAGGGGCATTTGTCAAGCTGGAAAAGAAAAGGGCTCTCCCAAAATTTTTACCACAAAGTTGTGGCATTCTAAAGAATTCTAATTCTTTAGAATGCCTCAGTAAACTGTAGCATTAAGTCTTCACTGGAATTAACAGAGTAACTAAACATGTTAATTAAAAGGGGGTGTCCACAAACATTTGTCCATATAGTGTACATGTATATAATTTAACACTTTAGTGATAAAGTGAGCAGTATAAGTGAGCAGGAAACCGCGCACCCTGAGGCCGCGTTCATTGTTGCCGGGGACTTCAACAAAGCCAACTTTAAAACAATAGCACCAAAATACCACCAACACATCAGCTTTAACACACGAGGGGACCGGGTTTTGGATCATTGCTATTCTCCTTTCCGGGATGGCTACAAATCCCTCCCCCGCCCACCATTTGGCAAATCCGACCACTCCTCCGTTCTGCTTCTGCCCGCTTACAGGCAGAAACTGAAACGGGAATCACCCACCATTAGAATGATCCAGTGCTGGTCGGACCAATCAGACTCTGCGCTACAGGACTGTTTTGAACACGCGGACTGGGAGATGTTCCGGTCTGCCTCCGATGACGACATCGATGTTTACGCTGATAGCGTAACGTGTTTCATCAGGAAGTGCGTAGAGGACGTTGTTCCGACAAAAAATATACGGATCTACCCCAACCAGAAACCATGGGTTAACGGCGATGTTCGCGCGGCACTTACTGCGCGGACCACCGCTTTTAATTCCGGGAACGCCGAGGAGCGTAAACAAGCCAGTTATGCCCTCCGTAACTCCATCCGTGCAGCCAAACGCCAGTACAGGCACAAAATTGAAGAACAGTTCAACACCACTGACTCCAGAAGTATGTGGCAGGGAATTAACATCATCACGGACTATAAACAGAATAAAAACTCCGCCATGAACACCGTTGCCTCTCTCCCGGACGAGCTTAATACATTTTATGCTCGTTTCGAGAACAACAACACCGCCCTCACGGAGAGAGCACTCGCGGCCGATACTACAGATGATGGTTCACTCTCCGTCTCTGTTGCGGATGTAACCCGATCCTTCCGACGGGTGAACGTTCGTAAAGCCGCGGGTCCAGACGGCATTCCGGGCCGCGTCATCAGAGCATGCGCGAACCAACTGGCTGGTGTTTTTACGGACATTTTCAACCTGTCCCTCTCCCTGTCTGTAGTCCCCACATGCTTCAAAACATCAACCATTGTGCCTGTACCGAAGCAATCAAAAATCACCTGCTTAAATGACTGGCGTCCTGTTGCCCTCACCCCCATCATCAGCAAATGCTTTGAGAGGTTGATCAGAGATTACATCTGCTCTGTTCTGCCCACCTCTTTGGACCCATTGCAGTTTGCCTACCGCAACAACCGCTCCACTGATGATGCCATTGCATCTACAATACACACTGCTCTTTCCCACCTGGAAAAAAGGAACACATATGTGAGAATGCTGTTTGTAGACTACAGCTCAGCATTCAACACCATAGTGCCCTCCAAGCTTGATGTGAAACTCCGGGCTCTGGGCTTAAACAGCTCGCTGTGCAGCTGGATCCTGGATTTCCTGTCAGGCAGACGTCAGGTGGTTAGAATGGGCAGCAACATCTCCTCATCACTGACCCTCAACACTGGAGCACCACAGGGCTGTGTTCTCAGCCCACTCCTGTATTCCCTTTACACACATGACTGTGTGGCGACACATAGCTCCAATGCCATCATTAAGTTTGCTGACGATACAACGGTGGTAGGTCTGATCACTGACAATGATGAAACAGCCTACAGAGAGGAGATGCACACTCTGACACGCTGGTGTCAGGAGCACAACCTCTCCCTCAACGTCAGTAAAACCAAGGAGCTTGTGGTGGACTTCAGGAAGAAAGACAGAGAACACAGCCCCATCACCATTAATGGAGCACCGGTGGAGAGAGTCAGCAGCTTCAAGTTCCTCGGTGTCCACATTACTGAGGAACTCACATGGTCCGTCCACACTGAGGCCATTGCGAAGAAGGCTCACCAGCGCCTCTTCTTCCTGAGACGGCTGAGGAAGTTTGGAATGAACCACCACATCCTCACACGGTTCTACACCAGCACTGTAGAGAGCATCCTGACTGGCTGCATCACCGCCTGGTACGGCAATAGCACCGCCCACAACCGCAAAGACCTGCAAAGGGTGGTGCGAACGGCCAGAAACATCATCGGAGATGAGCTTCCCTCCCTCCAGGATATATATAACAGACGGTGTGTGAATAAAGCTCGGAGGATTATCAGAGACTCCAGCCACCCGAGTCATGGGCTGCTCTCACTGCTTCCATCAGGCAGGTGGTATCGCAGCATCAGGACCCGCACCACCCGACTACATGACAGCTTCTTCCCCAAAGCAATAAGACTTTTGAACACATGATCTCTCACGATCAACAATCAGCACTGCACTTTATTAATCATCACTCTGTCAATATATTCTCCCAATTCAGTTAGTATATATATATATATTTATACCCTTATCTAGTGTATGTGTATTCTACATTGTGTGTATTGTGTACATTTGTTATGTAAATTGTTTTGTGTAAATATGTTGTTATTGTAAAGTGGTTTATGTCTTGTCACTGTCATTACTGCAATGTTGCTCGGAACTGCACACAAGAATTTCACCTGCTGTTGCACTCGTGTACACAGTAGTGTGACAATAAAGTGATTTGATTTGATAAAGTGATTTGATTTGATTTGATTGATTAATGCATACCTTGGTTCTTTAGTGACAAGGATCCTCATTCCACCCCCCTGATTCTGATTCTGTACCTCATCCATTTTTTTTTAGTTATGCCAACAACTCCTTAGTACTATCAGTCAAGATGGCGCCGCGGATGGCAGCCTTGATGTGGAGCTCTCCAATTCTATTGTTGTTTTTGTTTCTTTGTGCTGTGTTAAGTGTGTAAAAATTTTTTCCAATCAGTTTGCCCAGAGACGAACTGCTGAACATTCGGCGGCACATATCAGACAATCATTTCCCAGTTTTGGACTATTCATACGTTTTGTTGGACATTTTAGTCAGAGGCACAGCTGTGTTGTTTAAGCATGCTATGAGACGCAGTCAAGGGAAGCAAGCCGGCGCACTGGTCAAACTTCAACAGTTTCGAACAGTGCTGCAGAGTATTCATCTAACAAATCTCTGCTCTCTTCCTAACAAAACAGACAAAATACATCTACTCATCCATACAAACAAGGACTATTCAACTACAGCCTTGTGCTTCACAGAAACATGGCAGAGTGAAGCCATTCCAGACAGTGCATTACATCTGCTGGGCTTTCATCTGTTCAGAGCAGATCGCATTGCGGAGTTAACAGGGAAAACGAGAGGCAGTGGAACTTGCTTTTACATGAATAAAAGTTGGTGTACAGATGTAACAATGTTAAAGAAGATGTGCTGTCCTAATTTGGAAGCGCTCTTTATAAATGGAGTGAGTGAATGCAGCGCTGTAACAGCTGGCTGATCAGATCACAGACAAGGTACAACAATACCGGAACTCACTTATTAATATTATTATTATTATTGAGGGAGATTTTAATAAAGCTAACCTCACCCTTGAACTGCCAAAATACAGACAGCAAATGGCATGCCCCACCAGAGACAGAAATACATTGGATCATTGCTACACAGTTATAAAGGATGCACATCACTCTGTCCCTAGAGCAGCTTTGGGACTCTCTGATCACTGTTTGAAAAATCTTCCAACCTACAGGCAGAAACTAAAATCAGCTAAACCTGTTGTAAAGACTGTAAAGAGTGGACCAATGAAGCAGAGCTGGAACTACAATCCTGCTTTGACTGCACTGCTTGGAGTGTATTTGAGGCTGCAGACACCAATCTGGATGAGCTCACAGATACAGTGACATCATATATCAGTTTCTGTGTAATGTGCAATCTTACTTGGGCTTATTTAACATACAACAATGACAAACCATGGTTTACAGCTAAACTCAGGCAGCTTCGTCAGGACAAAGAGGATGCTTACAGAAGTGGGGATAAAATCTTGTACAATCAGGCCAGAAACACATTGAATAAGGAAATCAGAGTGGCTAAAAGAAGCTACTCTGATAATCTGAAAAACAAGTTTTCAGCTAACGACCCTGCATCAGTGTGGAGAGGCCTTAAAGACTTTACTAACTTCAAGACACTATCCCCCAACACTGTAGGGAACCAAAAACTGGCAGACGACTTGAATGTGTTTTACTGTAGATTTGAAAGGCCCAGTCTCACACCCCAAACACGCTCTGACCTTCTCTTCACACAAACATCAACACCTCCGGCAACACCCCTCCTGCTACTCAATCTGCACTTAGGATCTGTGAAGAGGAGGTGTGCCATGTCTTCCGGAAACAAAAGACAAGCACAGGGTCCAGATGGTGTTTCACCTACTTATCTAAAATCCAGTACTGACCAGCTGGCACCCATCTTTACACAGATCTTCAATAGATCACTGGAGCAGTGTGAAGTTCCCTGCTGCTTCAGACACTCCACCATCATTCCTGTCACAAAGAAACCCAAAATCACAGAACTTAATGACTATAGAACCGTCGCTCTGATGTCTGTGGTCACAAAGTCATATGAGAGACCGATGTTGGCCCACCTGAAGGACATCACTGGACCCTTTCTAGATCCCCTTCAATCTGCTTAATAGCAAACAGGTCTGCGGATGATGCAGTCAACATGGAATTGCATCATATCCTGCAACATCTGGACAGACCAGGGACAAATGCAAGGATCCTTTTTGTGAACTTCAGTTCAGCTTTCAACACCATCATCCCAGCTATTATCTGGACTAAATTACACCAACTCTCTGTTCCCACGTCTATCTGTCAGTGGATCACCAGCTTTCTGACGGACAGGCAGCAGCTAGTGAAATGGGAAATTCACTTCCAGCACATATATGATCAGCACTGGTGCCCCCCAGGGATGTGTGCTCTCCTCACTAATCTTACTGCACCGCCAAGAACCCCTCTGTAAAGCTTCCTAGGTTTGCAGACAACACTACTGTCATCGGCCTCATCCAAGATGACGATGAGTCTGTGTATAGAAGGGAGATTGAATAGCTGGCACACTGGTGAGGTCAAAACAACCTGGAACTGAACACGCTCAAAACAGTGGAGATGATAGTGGACTTTAGGAGGAACACCCCAACATTGACCACACTCACCATTCTAAACAGCACTGTGGCAGCAGTGGAGTCATTCAGGTTCCTGTGCACTACAATCTCAGAGGACATAAAGTGGAATACCCACACTGACATTGAGAAAAATGCCCAGCAGAGGATGTACTTCCTTTGCCAGCTGAGGAAGTCCAACCTGCCACAGGTACTGCTGATACAGTTCTACTCAGCTGTCATTGTGTCTGTCCTCTGCACTTCAATAACTGTCTGGTTTGGTTCAGCTATGAAATCGGACATCAGAAGACTATAAAGGACAGTCTGCTGAGAGGATTATTGGTTGCCCCCTGCCCTCCCTTCAAGACCTGTACACTTCTAGAGTGAGAAAAAGGGCTGAGAAAAAAAATAAAATAATCACTCTGGACCCCACTCACCCGTCCCACTACCTCATGAACAGTTAAACTGCCCCACTGAGCAATAATTTTGTGCAATGCACAGCTGTCTATTTATATTTATTCAACATACCCTACCTCTTCTGCCATACATTCCTTTGCATCTGTATATAACAGATTTGTATTTGTACATACGAACACTACCGGTCAAAAGTATTGAAACACTTGAAATGTTTCTCATGATTTTCTAAATCTTTTGATCTGAAGGCGTATGCTTAAATATTTGAAATTCATTTTGTAGCCAAAAATATAATTGTGTCACCATATTAATTTATTTCATTATAAAACTAAAATTGAATTTCAAAAAAAGTTTTTGAAATTGATAACTTGGACCAAATAATAAAGAAAAGCAGCCAATAAGTGCCCAACATAGATGGGTGATTCCTCAAGAAGTTGGTTGAGAAAATGTCAAAGAGTTCAAATTCTAGGCAAAGGGTGACTACTTTGAAGATGCTAAAATATAACAGTTTTGATTTATTTTGGATTTTGCTTAGTCACACCTAAGTCCCATAGTTCCATTTATGTTATTCCATAATTGTGATGACTTTACTATTATTCTAAAATGTGAAAAAAAAGAAAGTGTGTTTCAAAATGTTTGACCGGTAGTGTATGTATATATAAATATTTTTTTAAGTTGTTTTGCCAATTAGCCTCACTAACAAGTGACTTTCTTGTGGACACACATCTGCTTTGTCCCAATGATTTCGTCGCATTGTGTGTGTGGAAACACTCTTTTCGCTAATAAACATAGCCGTGAGTTCTACTGATGATTTTTTACGATGCGAATTCAAGCATTTGAGAGATCTCCGTTCACGATCATTCAAGACTTTTTTCCATCCACATTTCTTCTGCTAAGCTGACAGTTCGCCACTATATTTCTATGTTTTAATAATGCATTGGACAGTTCTTAACCCAATTCCAGTGATTTCAGCAATCTCTTTAGTTTTATTTGCTTGATGCAGGCCAATAATTTGCCCCTTCTGAAACACAGTAACAACTTTTCCATGACCACGGGATATGTCTTCTGACATGGTTGTTTAAGAAATGAGAAGCTACACACTGCATCAGAAAGAGTTAAATTAATTGTTTCCAGCTGAATCAAATTAATCACTGCAATAATGATCCAATCATAGGCTATTAAGCATCTGCTTATTTTAATCCAAATGTCGACTCATTTTTTTTGGCCAGTCAGTGTATTTCTGTTCACTACAAGAGATACGAGTACTTTATTCATACAAATGACTACTATATCACATTGATTTTCTGTGCAATAATGGTGAATTATCAGTATTCCATATGCATGTACACATACATATTATGCATAAACTATAGCAAGTGCAACACATGAACAGTATGATATGGCTATTGTCATTTGGGTATTCTACTGAAATTATGCAAGTTGTGCATCTAATTAGACTCAAAAAGTGTGTGTAGTTTATGTTATTATGTGTAGCTCACTATGCGTCTGACACACAGTTTCGTCTTATGAAATTTCAGTGTTGAAGTAAAGAATCCTGTTCTATATTCATTGCATCATCTCTTCGATATATATAAAATAAAACATTAAAATATATCAGAATATATTCTATTTTATTATTTTGAAATTGTCTTAAAATGTTTTGAAAATGTGACACTATCTAGGCATTTTGTAGATCCATTTATGATATGTGACGGGTCTCTAAAAGACCCAAATATGTAATAATGTTTGGCGAAATACCTATGCATTTTAGGGTTAAAATTAAAATTGTGTCAGAAATGGTCTATATTCCGAGTGAGCTTGATTCAAACATTGATAGATCATTCATCTTGTTAATGATTTGATGCATTGAGCACTTTCACTTTGGTGGCAGGAAATCAGATTCCTTGTCAATTTAAAATATCTTTATCTACAATATATCTCATTGTAACAAGATTTTCAAAAGCGATGGCTAATTACAGTTAGAGCTATGGCAACAACGTCCAGCAGTAGAAATTCCCACTAGCAACCTACCGTACAGCCACTAGCGACCTCCAGCAATAAAATCCCTGGCAGTTGGAATGGGACTTTAGCGTGATAGAGAGATCTCATTTTCTAAGTAAAAAAAAACATCCAGACAAATACCCATCTCTCACCTGATTGTGATCTCCGCCTCATCCCATTGCACCTTGGCTGATGTGCTCCCCTCCTTCACCACACCCAGCAGAGTGGCATGTCTTCCAGCCTGCTTGTGCACACACTGTCCCCCCATCCTTAACCCACCATCTACTCCCCCTATCACAGCTAACACCGGCCACACCTGGTGGCACAGCATTCGCAAGTCCACCTCCGACAGCTCTGCCGAAGCATGGCGTCCGCTTCTTCCTCTCTCCTCTCTCTCTCCCTCCTTCTCATCCTGCTCCTCTCGGCTCTGTGCAGAGCGGCTCTTGCGCAATCTGGTGGCCCCTGCTGGAGGAGGACCTTCCCGCAGACAACCTCTGATCTGCTGGAGGCGCTGGAGAATGCTGCGGTTGATGGTTTGCGTCCAATGCTCCGAGCGGTGCAAGATCCGCACTAGCTGGGTGGTGGCTTCAGCGAGGACAGTGGCGACAGGGCTGCAGATCGGGTCGCCAGGTAACAGGTCACGGGGTGTGCCCCTCATCTGCATGTCACAGATTTTTACCTGGAGGGGGAATAATTTAGAATCCTCTATTTTATATAAATAGAGAAGATGGTGAGTACCAAAGAGGTTATATAAACATTATCTACTTCCCTTATTCTCCTCGTCTCTCTCTCTTTGTCTCACCTTCTCTCCTGGGTTGCTGCTGTAGAACATGACACAAGGGTAGAGCTCCGTGGCATCAACATCCTCAAAGGCCAGTTTGGGTTCCTGCCACATAAAGCAGCATGGTTTAGCACATATACATTATAGGTGGTCTATGAGAGGAAGTAGCGAGTTGTGAAAGTGGTTGACAATGTGTGTGTTTGTGAGTGGGCTGCACTGCACCTCTCCATTCTTGCCAAAGGACACAGTTCTAGCCTCCATGTCCAGCACACAGGTGATGTAGTCTCCCTGTGTGTAGCTGGACAGAGTGAGGGTCTGCTCTCCGTTATGGTAGAGGTTGCCACTGTATGCGCGGTAGAGCCACATGTCTGCTGTTGTGCGGTGGTTGAAGTCATGCATGGGCCAGCGCGACACACCCACACATGTGCCCTCATTGCCACGATTCTCCTTCACAATATAGAACTGAAAGCACATAATATGCTCTCTTTCACTCACACAGACAGAGAAAGAAATGTATTTAGATATTATATTGTGTGTGCATAGAAGCATGTAGAACCTTCCACTGGTAACAGCCAGATGAAATGCCAGTTGAAGCCAGACCGTAGCCTTTGCCCCCACTGCCATGCGTCAATCCCTGTCCACTTTCGACCACGCAGCACTGAGCCTTCTCAGGGTCAAAGGTCACCTCCTGGATAGGTAAATTTTCCTCTTCCTCCTCTGTCTCACCCTAAGACAGGTCCACAAACAGAAAAGTGTTGTAAATGGTACATTATGATTTGGGTACATTAGCATTAAACTATTTTAACCCTTTAAACACTAGTGGTGTTTTTAAAGATTTCCTGTTTCAGTGGCATGCCTAAAATCAAAGGCTTTTTAATTATATAGATTGATAGATTTTGAAACTCTCAGCCTAAAAAAAAACTGAGTGATTTGACATTATATATCTCAGGGTGTAAATGAGGTAGCTCAAAAAATTGCTTTTCTTTTGTTCCTAATAATGTCGTCTGTAATGAATAAAATTATGTTGATAAATCAAAAGCAATCAAAAGTTATAGAATTACAAAAATAATTTATCCTAGTGTCCAAAAGCCTCTCCAAACAAATAAAACACAATAATTGTACATAAGAACTAATTACACATGTAAATACAACAATGACTAAAGTTATGCTCTCTCTCTCCAAAACATGCAGGGATGAGTAACGAGATCTCATTCAGTTCCATTCTGTGTCATTTGAGCCATCATTGAGTCTGTTATGCAATTGGTGCCATTTCCTGGTGGAGATATGAAATTACATTGAAAGATCTTCTCAGACCATATTTAAATGCCTACATGCATTGTAGAGTACAGATTCTAAGCTTTTAAAAAAATACAAAAAAATGTGTATAATTTTTTTCTTGCAATCCGATCTTAAGGAGTTAAGGGTGAGTTTCCTTAAAAATGAAAATTCTGTCATTTACTCACCCTCATGTTTCTCCAAACCAGTATAAATTTCTTTCATCCATGGAGAAAAAAAAGAAATAAGAATGCTGACACTAATCTTTTTCCATACAAGGAAAGTGAGTGGGGACTGAGGCTTTTCAATCCATAACGTTCTGCCTAAACCTCTCTTTTTGTTTTCAACTGAAGAAAGAAAGTCATCCGAGTCTGGAACAACATGAGGGTGAGGTTATGTCTCATACACTTAACCACCTGTGTCTCCCTCACCTGTAGTTTGAGCTCCTGCTCTCTTTCTTTCAGCTGCATGGTGTGTTTGGCTTGAGCAACAGGAGCCTCCCACATACTGTCAGACAGCAGGGAAAACAACTTATCCACCACCTGCAACACATTGACAAATTAATTTAGAACTGAAACACACTGTCCATTAAAAAAAAATATGGGTGTGTGGAGTCAGACCTGGGTCATCTGATGGTCCTCCACACTGCTCTCACAGGCAGGAAGAACAACTTCCAGAACATGCAGGGCTAACAGCCGAGTCCTCAAATTACCAATCAATGGAATGCCTGAAAAAATATATATTTAACTAATCCTAAAATAAATAGCACTAAGACAGTTACAGGTTGATGGGTTGGTGAGCTGTTACCTGAGCAGCATTTCTGAGCAGCAATGTTGAGAAGAACTTCAGTCCATTTAGGAGTGGCCATCTTGGACTGGATGGCTTTGGAAGAGACGACACGACGCAGAAATACCAGGAAGTCTCCAAGGTGCAGTTCTGCAGTGTGTCTCTTTCGTAACAAAGCTACATCACCAAATACAATAAAACAAATATATATAAAGCAATATCACACAACCAAGTTTGTTGTGTGCTGTATGGCCCTATTTCAGCATGGCTGTGATTCGGCCGCAGGGACGAATATATTGTATTTATATTATACAGTGTATTGCTATATAAACAATATATATACACAGACAACAGAATAACATTTGTGACTCTTGTAACTGGTGATTTAATGCACATGCATGGTTGCTGTTGAGTGTCCTACCTCGAAAATCTTTTTTCTGGGCATCTGCACAGTCATCAGTCTTCTCCAGCAGTTCTGAACTTGCTCTGAGCGTACTCCCCATAGCTTGAGACAGCAGTGTCTTCAGCTGACTACACAGAAGATCCAACAGAGACTGGACCACCTTTGGACTCAACCTGTCTGCATATGTTCTGACAGGGGACAGAGCAACATTAAGTGAACTCTAAAGGCCAAGAACCAATGTGTTTGTAAAGTCTTAAAGGAATATTCTGGGTTCAATACAAGTTAAGCTCAATCAACAGCATTTGTGTTATAATGTTGATTACCACAACAATGTATTTTGACTCATACCTCATATTCTTAAAAAGAAAAGAAAAAAAATCTGGGTTTACAGTGAGGCAGTTACAATGGAAGTGAATGGGGCCAATCAGTAAACATTAAAATACTCACTGTTTCAAAAGTATAGGTACAAGACGTAAACAATATGCATGTTAACATGATTTTAGTGTAATAAAATCACTTACTAACCGTTTCTGTGTAAAGTTATAGCCAATTTTACAACTTTGCATCGTTGTGACGATGTGATGTAAACAAACCCTAAAATGACTGTACAAATGATTTAAACAAATTTACAGCTCAAATAATACACAAGGTTTAACAGAAGAATTAATGTAAGTGCTTTTATAATATTATAAGTTTCACATTTCTGCCTTTAAACCCTCTAAAAATTGGTCCCATTCACTTCGATTGTAAGAGTCTCACTGTAACCTCGATTTTTGCTTTTTTTAAAGAATGAGTTATAATAATTTCTTGTGGTAATGAACATTATGTCACAAATGCTGTCGATTAAGCTTAACTTGTGTTGAATACAGAATATTAATATAAAAGAGGGATGCTGCCATCAAACCAAATTTACTTGACAAAAAACTATGGAACGTGACTGATTTAAACAAAGTGAAATAATCTTACATTTGGTCTAAAATTACTTAACAGAATTAACTTGATTTAGCATCTCAATATAAAACAAAGCATCTGAGCTTTCGATCTTAATCAACTATGTAAAGTCAGACAGTCAGTGAAGTAATGTGTCATACCCGGTGCTGATGGCTAGTATCTGCAGCAATCTGGTGCTGGCCACTTTGAGCGCAGTGCAGAGTTGAGATCCAGCAGGCTTGTGAAGTAGTTGCAGGGTCTGTCCAAGGAGAGTTTCTGTCCCACAAAGCTGAGAGAGAACATCCAAGAGGCCATTGGAGATAGCCAATGATACATCCACAGGCTGGTAACGCACACTTAAAGCAAAGACTGTCACCAATAGCAGCCTTTGCTGGGCCTCTGGAGATTAGGAATACATGTTGAAATACATGTTGAACAGGTAAGAAGTATAATCACTGTATGAGTATGTGTGTCCTGACACATTACCTAGGTGGTGCTTGTTAGCTTGCAGGGCTCTCTCTAATGTGACTGAAAGCTGCTGGTATATCTTATGCACAGCTGTCTGAATTTCCATCTGTAAACTTTTCTTGGCTGCTCTGGCTCCATCCTATAAAGGAAAGGCAAAGCTGGTAACATAATAACATTCAAAAACTTCAAAAAGTATATTCCTATGGGACATAATTTACCTGGACATATCAAATAATTGACATGATTTCATTTTTAGGAAGACTGAATTGAGTGTATAGTATGTAGACCGAATCCTGTAATGTACAGACGGAGAGAATTCTGCTCAAGCCAGTATGATAAAATTTATAAGCCTTAAATGTTCTCCCACATTTAAACAACAGGACTGTCAATCTATTGCAGTTTTTTACAATCAAATGAATTTCAAGATATGCTGATTAATTAATCAAATTAATCACAATTAATCTCGTGATTAAATATTTGCTGAGAAGAGCCTCCAAATAACAATAAATAAGTATTTAATGAATTAATAATAATTATATTTAAATAATTCACTTTGGTTGCTTTGCATTTCAAACACAGCATTTAAGGTCGCTGTAGAGTTAAACGTAGTTTGAAATGCACAAAAACACATCTTAAGACCCCTTTTCGAATGCAAGACCATGTTCTCATCTTGTGCTGTCGCTGGAGTCAAGCAAGCCTGAGTGGGGTTTGTTATCCGTATAGCTACACACTGCATACTGCCCCCTCCTAAATACAGGTGGTACTTCAAGCTTGAATTGCTCCGATGGCAGGAACATTCTATATTATGGTTCGGGGTCATGATTAATTGCATAATTATTTTTTAATACATTTTTATTATTATCTAATCAATCATGCTTAATTCATGTGTTAAATTGACAGCCCTACTAAAACTATTGCATATCTTTTTGTCAAGCAGAATCACTGCTAAATGCACTAATATGGAGAGAGTATAACCTGCACAAAAAAAAGGCCATTTAAAGCTCAACTCAGCTTGACACCAAACCAATGATGATGGCCAATGTGCAATACTATATCTGTATTGTATTATTCACTATACAGACATTGATGTGGCATAATGCCACCCGTTCTGCAGTGCCTCTATTACACATGTCTAACTGAATTGAATTTATTCAGATTAATTACCTGGTAGTGGTGTAGTTGGACGCTCTCCCCCTTGAGCCCCCCATTGCTGAAAGCACCCAGACCAAAACACCCAGACAGGAACTGTAGTCTGACTGATGTTAGCAGAGAGGCAGAGTGAAAACTAAGGCCTGTTCGTCCAGCTGCACTTCCAGTGCCAGCCTGACTGCCCTTCTCCTCCATCCCAGAAATTAACACCACAATCTGATGAAGGGCCTC
Organism: Moxostoma hubbsi; assembly: GCA_032164185.1. Classification (NCBI taxonomy): domain Eukaryota; kingdom Metazoa; phylum Chordata; class Actinopteri; order Cypriniformes; family Catostomidae; genus Moxostoma; species Moxostoma hubbsi. The sequence continues at coordinate 35,675,626 of JAVLUX010000003.1, read as the reverse complement.
CAGACGCAACTACAGAAACAGATATGCGAAGACAGATATAATGGGATCTTTAATCATTAAACACACAAATAAAAATGTCAGAGTGCATGGAGATATATTGTACTTGAGTGTGACGACACATACCTCTGCTCTGCTCTGCTGCTGCTCCATGGCTATAAGCATGGCTTGTGGGCTGCTGGAAACACTATCTTCTGGTTCTTTAAAAGCAGGGGCGTTCACAACATCTCCACTGATGAAGTTCACTATGTTCTCGATAAGTGCATAGAGCTTGAGTGAGTGGCTCAGATCAAGGTCTGACTCTTCATAGGACCGTGGATAGCTGTATAAGCATTCACTGGCCAATCGTCCCCCAAACCAGTCAGCTGAAGAGTCTGGAGAACTGTAAAGAAAGCCTAAAAGACAAAAGACACAAAGAAATTGATCATTAATTAATATCAATAAAGAAGCTAATTGTAAACAGAGTGAAGTCCTATGCCAACTGTACAAAATCCTGCTCCTGGAAATCTACCCAATACTTCCTGCAGAGTTTTATTTCAATTATGCTCCAACACACCTTCCTGTAATGTTCAAGTGCACCCAAAGACCTTAATCAGATGTTTCAGGTGGGTTTTATTAAGAGTCGGAACTAACTTTGCAGGAAAGTGGCTCTCTAGGAGTAGGATTGTGCACCCCTGTCCTATAGACAATTTTTTGTATTTTTTTTAAAATAAACAATTATGTCTGAATATGATGGGAGTTTAAAATTAATTTGAATCCTGTGGAAATCTGCAGAATTCTAAGCCCACACATTCTATTGTGGGCATGGACATGAGTAATAAGCATTGCTTTAGAGTGGTGGGGATAAGGGGTAGGTAAAAATATAGACTTTCCATTGCATTGATTATCGACATTGTGTAGTAGAGTGGGAGTATTCAGCAGTGAGATCTTTCACTGCATGCTGACAATAAAAGGTGTATCCAAAGACAAGTTCTACGCGACCCCTATGCCATTGAATTCTTTCTCTTTTAATAGCCTTTCTGTCATTTACAGTAAGTTGTTGAGATAGATATATATATATATATATATATATATATATATATATATATATATATATATATATATAATAAAAAAAACATTTAATAGTATTTATGCATGGCACAGATGAGATAAAGTCATTCGGGTCCTCTCCCGTTAAAATGTGCTCATTTTCAGATGCTCTTCATAGAAATGCCAGTTTTTGTTAAAGAGAGAGTACCGTTTTTTTAACACAGGTTCAACAAATCAATGTAAATAGTACAAATTATGCAATTAAACAATAAACATGTAACAAAAAATTATTATGACATAATATCTGATTTATAGATTGAATACATGGATTTGGTCAATTTTAAAAAGCCAAAATGTGACCAAAATAATAATAATATTATATTTATACATTTTTTATTTATTTATTTATTATTTTTTTTCTGTATCAATACCCACCCCAAGTGGGGGTCAGACCTGTATTACAGAATTTTGGTATGGCAATTTTTTCTCCACAATGGGGCTGAATTTTGGCAGACCATGAAGAGGATACAGAGGAAAGAACAACGCAAGAAGGAATTCACTGTCCCCACTCATTTTACAGCCACATTTGGCAAAGAAGAAGAAAATAGTCTGACACACAGGGTTTACATGTGTACTCAACAGACATACACACATTCTTGCACAGATATGAAGATTAAGAGAGCAGTACAATCTGTTCCATCAGAAGTATGAGAAGTTCGGAAAGTGTTGGGGGGGGGGGGGGGGGGGGGCTTTTACCTCTTTTTTTAGAAGTGAAAGCTAAATCCAGATCCACATTTCTCCTTGCATTCTGAAACAGGTCACACCAACAGGTTACATAACCACAATTTATACAAAGAGTACCTCATATAAGATGGAGGGAAGTGTGTGGTGGTGGTGCTCACCAGTGAATATCCTTCTTCATCAGACTCTGGCTGAGAGAGATCAGACTCACTCCTAGATTTTGTAAGTCTGTAACTGGGACTGCTCTGGATAGACCGACTCTCAGCTGAAAGGCTCTCACTCCTACAAAACACACACACACACACACACACACACACACACACAAAATGAAAATGAGAAAAAAATTATAGTTCCTATGAGCTCACACAACACAATCAAGTCATTAAGAAATATGACCCAAATATAAATTAATATCACTAATGAATGACTAATTCTGTAATGCTCATTTAATGAAATGAGGTATCAGATTAACCACTAAACTAATTGCATTTGGGTCAGCCTCCTTCCAAATTAGGTCACACATAAGGTATTTGGCATCTGGATAATTTAATTCTGTAAAGTAGGTTAGGCATTCCTAAGGAGGCTGTAGAAGAGTGCAGCAAGAACGGGTTCAGCGAGAACTTTAGGCTTCAATGATAAGGGTTACAATTGTAATAGATACAGTTCAACATGTTAATGTTAACAGGACTCAGTGCGCATCAGGTTAAAGGTTCAAGTTGTGTTTGCACTTGTTTTAACAGCTCATTGTACTTGATGATGCCAAGCACCTCGTCATAAACCCGCCTCCGTCTTGGTTGATCCCGCCCATCAGTGGCTGCTGATTGATGTGTTGTGTGAATGGTGAGCTGACGGCCAGCAGGAGCATGGCACAGCGGTGGATGACGACATTGCATGCAGCGGTGTAAAGATCCTGTCCTTCCTGAGAGGCGATGCTGCTCCTGCGCTCCAGGGCGGGCTGAGCCGCCTCCTCCTGTACACTCATGCTGCCAGCTCGATCCAGGTCTCTCCCTCGTGTTGCTTCCCGTGCTGATAGATAACATTGAAAGATTTCTGTGTCCGCCAAGACATAAGACACAGAGCGGCCAGGTTAGGAAAGCAGCCAAGAAGCATGCTGTTATAAAGTGTCTAAGGCTGGCAATTACACAATGCAATTATGTCACTGTATATTTTATTCCATAAAGACGTAGTGAGGTTACCGTTCAACATTTTTATTGGTTTTCAATAGGGTCCCTGTAGCTCAACTGGTAGAGCATGGCACTAGCAATGGCAATATGTCACTGATACAAATTCCTTGTATATGTAAGCATACTTGGCAATAAATCTGATTCAATATGATAGGTTCGATTCCAGGGAACACACAAACTGATAAAAATATATACCCTGAATGCACTGCAAGTCAGTTTGGATAAAAGCATCAGCTAAATGCATAAATGTAAATACAAATGTTTCTTAAAGGAAAAGTTCTAAATTAAAATTATTTCATTATTTACTCACCATCATGTTGTTCTAAACCCGTTTGTGGTTATTTTTTCGGTGCAACACAGAATTATTTGAAGAATCTTAAAGGAAAAGTTCACCATTTGCTGATAATTTACTCACCCTCAGGCCATCCAAGATGTAGTAAGTTTCTTCAAGATTTTCAGGATTTAATTTCAGGCTTCCTCCTTTATACAATGAAAGTGAATGTTCTCCATTTTTTTAGTCCAAAATGCATATTTAGGGTGCATCAAAATAATCCACACGACTCCAGTCAACAAATAAATTTCTTCTGAACCCAAACGATTGATTATTTTTAGAAACAAAATAATACATTATTTTTATATATATATATATATATATATATATATATACACACTTTTTAACATCCAATTTTCACTTCCGTACATCTCTATGAAACGCTCATGAGAGATGACGTAAGCTCGTTGGTAAGGTCATGCGTCATGTGGAGGAGGCAGGAAGCACATCATTGTTTACAAGAGAAAGCGTTGTTCACAAACCAAAACAACATAAAATAATAATTAAAAAAAATAAATTCCAAATAATAATTACAAAAGACATTACTGCAGTAAATAACAATCCTTTATTTGAGCAATGCCGTTGCATTATCAACTTGTGCTTTTTCTTTAGCAGAAATATATAGGCTATATGACAGTCAGGAATTCAGGCCACACAAGTTGTAGATAGTGAAACCAAGTGCAACAGTGAGACTGTGAAGTGGTGTGAAGGTGAGTTATTTATGCAGGCAGTGATGAGCGAGTGAATTGAGTGCAGGTGCGGTGAATTAGAAATCGGGTGATGAGGTGCAGAGCCCGAGCGAGGTGTGACAATGACAATTTCCACACATACCAGAGTTCGCTGGAAAATCAGCACTGGCACAGCCAATGAATTCAGGTCTGGTCTGAAATCCTCAGGGGTAAAATGTTCACTGCACACCCTCCAATATTTGAGAGAATGTAGGGGTGTAATGATATCCAGGTTCAGCACAATAAGCCAGAGCTTCAATTGCTCATGATCATGTATAGGCAATCGATGAATAGTTCATATTTTTCCTGGCGTGCATTTTCTTTGGGGTTTCTGAAGGTTGAAGCATCCAGGATACACTTGCCAAATGACCATTTTGAACAGCGCTGCTCCTCTTGTAAACAATGACGTGCATCCAGCCTCCTCCACGTGATGTGTGACCTTACCAACGAGCTTACGTCATCCCTCTCATAAGCACGCATCACAGAGATGTACAGAAGCAAACATTTGTAGTTAAAAAGTATATAAGTATTGTTTTGTTTCTAAAAATAATCAATCGTTTGGGTTCAGAAGAAATTTATTTGTTGACTGGAGTCGTGCGGATTATTTTGATGCACCCTAAATACAGTGAATACGAGTACATTCACTTGCATTGTTTAAAGGAGGGCGGCTGAAATTAACCCTCTGGGGTCTGAGGGTGTTTTGGGCCCTGCAGAAGTTTTGACATGCCTTGACATGTCTGCTTTTTTCAGTTGCTTAAAAACATATTAATGGCTAAAGTCTGATAACACTGTATTCAGCACAAACTGGGCTGCAATAATATGTGAGCAACATGTGTGTACATGTTTGTATTTTTGAGAAAATAACGTTTATGCATGGTGCAAAAAAAAAAACAAAAAAACTTTTTGATATAATTGAAATAAGGCCATATAACACATACTAAACATTTGTCCACAAGCCTTTTGAGAACTGGATCTTGTAGCCTAGAGTTTTTGCTACAAAATGATGTGAAAACCATTCTGATCTCTTATTCATACAAAACAATATAGTAATTTAACCTTTGTAAGACAACTTTGTAAGACCTCATATGTGAGGAGGCGTGAATGATCATGAATATTGATTGTAATTCACACCTGAGACGACAAAAGACCCCTCCCCTGGGCCCATCAATGAGGAATGTGACCGAAAGAGAATGAATGTGAGGAGACTTAATGATCAAAATCAAGATAAATTAAAAGAAGTAATCTGACTATACATTTTCTTTACATAAAGCCTTTACTTAATTTTAGACCTACACTACCATTTAAAAGAAGTCTCTTCTGCTCACCAAGACTGCATTAATTTGATCCAAAATACAGTAAAAACAGTGATATTGTGAACTATTTTTACAATTTAAAAGAACAGTTTTCTATTTGAATATATTGTAAAATGCAATTTGTGATCAAAGCTGAATTTTCACCATCATTAACGCAGTCTTCAGTGTCACATGATCCTTTAGAAATCATTATAATACAGTATGCTGATTTTCTAATATGGGCATATTTAAAGTGCATTTTACTCATTTAACCTGAACACATATTTGCAAGCACAAGCTTTGTTGATTCATATTACTTTTTATATCATATTACATATCATATTTATATCATACAGCATACAATTTAAATACCTGCTTTAGCCGAAACAGCATTTAAAATGTGACTAAAACTTGCTTATTAGGACATATTTCAAATGTCAATACTCTGAATCCTGGCTGACAAGTCTGGAAACAGTCCAACTAGTAAAATATGTACAGGTTTATATAAAATAGCATGTCAACTAATATGTAAGTAAAACTAAATTACTTCTACATCCAAAATTGTATCCTCGGCTGGATCAAATCTCTCTTCAAAATGCAAACGTTCATTGGGGTCACGCTCTTCTTCTTCTTCTAAATTTTAATGTATCATGCCATCTTCCAAATGCGCAGAAAAGTGAATAAACTTTGAAGTTTTTAAGACACAGTAGGGGGTGTTTACCATTTTAATTGATCGTCTCAGCACATTACCATATGAATAGCGCCCTTTGCCCGTGGGTGTGTTCACATTATGGATAATTAGCTGAGCCAGGAAAAACTGTACATGGCTTTGTTTCATACAGATTACATTTCAGAGAATATTTGTTTTAAATTTGAATTGGTTTATTAAAAAGTAGACATTTTAATCTTTCTTTAGACATATGTTTCATGTTTGTGTGATAAGTATTTGCGGAGTTTCAGTTCATTTTTGTGACGTTTCAGATATATGCTTGCGAACACGGAGACTGCTGACAGCTCACCCTACTTATTTTCTTTACAAAAGCACAAGGTTTTGTTGTTATTGTACAAAAATAAAAGTAGACCCTTTATAGTCTCTAATGATGTCTTTCACTTATCTGTATGCCCCAAAATAACTGAGAATTTTATGTTGTTTCCGCTGTAATGATGAGGGTTAAATCCAAAAAACTTAAATTCTGTTTTGTTGAAGAAAGAAACTCAGAAATAATTTGGATTTTTGGGTGAACCATTCCTTTAACTCATTCCTTAACACTTCATAGTGATGACATTGTTTTGAAAAGAGATGCATAAAAATTCTCATAAAACCAATGTTGTGCACCACAAAACAAGCAGTATACCGGTTTTGAATGACATAAGGGGTGATTTCAATTTCTGGTGAACTATTCCTTTTCCTATCTAATATTGGTGAAATATTGTATATTATGTATTGTAATGCAGCACAGTGCATTTGTCCTCTGTAATGTTCAATCAATAACATTTATACAATAAAAAATCTATACGATCTCTGATCTGGGATGGGAAACTTTCAAGGTATAACGTGTGTACGTGTGTGTGACAACTCCACCCAAAGCCACCCAAAGCATCAGCCAATCTTAGCACACACACACACACACACATGCGTCATAACTCACTTCCAGCAGTCATGACCTCATGCTCTCTCTCCTCCTCCTCATCTTCCTGCTCCTGGTGTCCTTCCTCTCTTTCTCTCTCTCTGCCTCTTTCTTCCATTTCAGCCTCCTCGTCTATGGTTCGGGTGAATGAGTGCTCCTGAAGGTCCATCTCCACTGAGTCCACGTTATCAGAAATCTGAACGTTGCAGACATCAATGAGAAAAGACATTACGCTCATGTGATGATGTGTGAGGAGAGCATCAGTGTGTCTGTTAGTGAAGTCCTACCCAGCAATCTCGGGATGACAAACGGGTCTGGATGAGCTCTATATTCTTGCAAGCCAGGAGGCGATTCCGCACCTTAGAAACACTGCGATACACCTCTGCCAACAGCTTACATGGCTGATATCTGCAGGGAGAGAGAAAATGTGTAATAAATGTTTCTGTAGTGTCCACAGCTTGTACCACTTTCTATAGTGATGTTGGTTTCAAGGTCATACCTCCCCTCTCCACATGCCTGTCCCAGCAGCCCTGTGTGTTTCAGCAGTACAGCAAGTACGAAACGTGACACTGTGTCTAACAGAGCCTCGTTAGGCAGCGACGCACTGTCCCAATCTGTCCCAAAGGTGCACACACACACACACAACTAAAAATCAAAGCTGTTGGCTTGATCAATTCCTAACAAATGCAAGTTGAGATAAGTGTCAACTGCCACTAATTGTGCTGTAAACTCAAGGTTGTAAATGTTGAAAAATGTTGTGCCCTATTGCAGAGATCTGAGTTCAAATATGTTGTATGATCAATGCTTAGGTTCAGGATAAATATAATAAGAAACACATCTGAACTTCTTAAACAGCAATAGCAAATGAAATTATTATTTTATTATTCTTTAGGACAGTGTTTCCCAACCTTTTTTCCCTCAAGTACCCTCACAGCACCATCAGAAGGCTCAAGTGCCCCTTCATCAACGTAAAAAGATGCGTACTAAAGGCTAAATATTCTAAAGGCTAAGAATCACTGCTTTAGGAGATAAAAAGCAAGTATGAGTGTCATACCCTTACTGATGGCATAGTCCTGCATGTTTGTCCACAGGCTGTGTGTGGGCTCTTTAGTTGATCCAAGGGCCAAATCCACAAGCACACTCATGTCAGCATGCAACTGACAGTCAAAGGGTCTTTGCTCCTCGTTCCCACACAGAGCCACTTCCAGCAAAGAGCTGATACAAGTATCTGAAACATGAACATAATACTTTCTGCTTTAATATTTGAACAGAGACCAGCTAACCCTGTGATATAGGAGCTTTGCAGGCATAAAAAAGTATGCATACATACCAAGCTGGGGTATGTCAGTCTCTAAGCCATTACTGAAGAGCGGTGTTTTGAGCCAGTGAGCAGTGTGCTGTTCTTCAGGTGAGGGTGGGGCTCCCTGCAGCATTCCCCCGAGACAGCGTCCCACCAGCAGGGCTACGGTACGCTCCAGATCCACCAACCACATCCAGCACTGTGCTAGTCCTGTCACACACATTGGATCAACCAGATCTGGGGTGCCTATGGGAAGACAGGGAAAGAAAAAAGGTTCTTAATATATTATGTGAGTGAAATCAAAATAATACTAATTCATGTCAATTTCAGTCATTAATCCTACAAGCATTCAGGCAGAAAATGCATGCATAGAATCAAGTAATTAGGTAGTCATTTAGCCTCCGTTTTATCCAAAGTTATTACAGAGCAGTGTTTCTAAAGGACGCAACGATGAAATTGGTGGATTGTCCCTTCGAATGGGGTTCAAATTACAATCTTTGGGTTACTACCCAAGATCTTTAATCTGATCATTTCAGAACAACACTGCAACAAGGACAAGATCATGGTACCGTTACACCCTAGGCAAACTTAGGCACACTTTAACTTTTTGGAGTTTTTGCTGTAATATCTGAGAATTTAAATAGTTTTCAAATAAGAAGTAATTCGTCAAGGGGCCCAGTGGCCCTACTGGTCAACGCGCATTGTGTGTGCCAAAGGCCTGGTACAGTCTTGGTTTATGCTCCTTGAGGCTTTGGAAGCCCCATGGCAGTCCAAGGCCCCAGTTCCTTATCCCGGTCTGACTGCAGCACAAATCCTTGTACATTTCAAAACACAGGTAAAACTGATATGAAAATCAAACCGAAAATGATTATGAGAATAAAGTCTGACCATGTAGAGGCCACTGTAATTCCTGTTCTTCTAGAGGTGCAGCAGCAGGCAGGAGTCTGTTGAGACGGTCCAGAGGGGGCAGCAGGTCTAACAGGTAACTGAGCAGTGGCCGTGCCACCCATACAGGCAACAAAAGCAGGGACGTCACAATCTGACACAACATACTGCCTGCTGCAGACATGTAGATCACATCTACCACATCCATGAACAGAGTTATAGAGAGAATGTTAGAGATATATTTTACATACATTTTCATTCCAAATGAGTTTAAGTACCGTGTACATATTCTTATACCTTGTAGCTTCTCACGCACACTGCCATTTCCGGAGCTTTCTCTCAGAAGAGTTGCAGAGCGATTATAGATATCTGTGGCATAAGGCAGCAATAACTGCAAGTGCTTATGAAGAAGAGCCACACTACTGGAGCCCTGACAAACAAAGACACACACATACAGAAGAAAATAATTCTGGCAGAACATTTCAAGACAGTGCATCTGATTTGTGTACAGATATGCATGTTGTATGTACCTCTGTAACACAGTTGATATGGCAATAAGCCAGTAGTTGCTTCTGTAAAGAGCAAAGCAGTTCATGAAGGTGAGCTGGCTGGCTGCTATCAGACGATGATGGTCCCTGCAAGATCTTATCACTGTTCTTCTCCAGCTCTCCAAATGCCTGGTCCTGTGAGGTTCGCAAAAACAAACGCACATGAAAACAGGGTATTATTTAAGACTGTAGGAAAGCGTAGTTGGAACCCTGTGGAGTATACCAATAGTATATATCAAAGGCGTCTGTTGATATGTACTATATTGTAAACATCAGAGTTTACAATGTTTAGATGTAGGTAAGATGACCAGATAAAAAGCCTACAAATCGAAATCAGAGTCACATTTGAAAGTGGCGTTTTTAACCCATGAAACAAGATCTAATCTGTGCCAGATTTCAGTAAAAAAAAAAAAAAAGAGTTGGTTGACAGTGTAAATGCAGCCTCAAGATCTTGATCTGCCGAGGACTGACCGTGTAAAAGCCTAGGTTCCTTAGTAGAGTTTTCATGAGGATCTCTGCCAAATGTGTGTCAGGATGTGAATCAGGGTGTGTGCCAGGTACGTGCGTGGAGTCAGAGGGTTGACTGGGAGGTTCAGAGGCATCTGAAGGAGAGCTGTATCCTAACAGAGATGCCACATGGGTGTGATCCTGCAGGCTGGTGAGAATTATGTCCAACTGCATCCTCTGTGACAGAAAACGCACACACATTAACATGAGCATGACTGACAGATCCTTATGCAAGTTACTTTGACCATCTGTTCCTCAAAAACAGGCATACACACACACACACACACACACACACACACACACACACACACACACACACACACACACACACACACCTGTCCTTTGGAGAGGCTCTCCCAGCGGTCTGGTCCTTGAGGAAGGAGTGTATGCAGTAGTTCCATTCTCTCTCTTAAAGGAGGCAGCAGCATTGTCGCTCCCACTGACAGAGTCTCAATGACAGCCTACAGTACAGATATAACTTTATTAATTAAAGAAAACGCGGGTCATCAAATGCATCACACAAACATATGAAAGCACGCTACCACAAACACAGACCTCCTGGATTTCATCCGGCACTGACGCATCCATCAGTCTGAAGAGCAAATTGCGGAGTGGCCGTGCTTGACGTCCCAAGATACTGGTGGCCACACCCCCTGCCAGTGCTAGAGCCAGATGATTGGACAAGAGCCTCAGGCACAGTTTCAAGAAGTTATGATGCTCCCTGTTAAACCAAAACCAAATTCACAATATGAACTTCAGGATGCAAGAAAACACACTCAACACTTAATATCTTCTCTGTATTTTCTTAAGATTTAGAGTAACAGAATATTGCAGGGTTAGTTAAAGTTAAGCTCAGTCGACTGCATTTGTGGCATTATATTGATTACCTCAAAAAATTATTTCGACTTGTCCTTCCTTTTCTTTAAAAAAAGCAAAAATCTGGTTCACTGTGAGACACAATGGAAGTGAATGGGGCCAATCTGTAAATGTTAAAATACTCCCGGTTTCAGAAGTATTGCTACAAGGCAATATGCATATTAACATGTTAGCTAATTTTACAACTTTGTTGCCATGACGGTGTAATGTCAACAAAACCTAAAATGACCGTCCATTTTTTTTTTTAAGTTAACATGAGTTTTAATATGTCATAAAATTATAAGCTTCACATTTGTGACTTTAAACCCTCCAAAAATTGGCCCCATTCACTTCCATTGTAAGTGCCTCACTGTAACCCAGATTTTAGATTTTTATTTTTTTTTAAAGAAAGAGGGACAAGTCGAAATAATTTTTTTGAGGTAATCAACATTATGCCACAAATGCTGACAATTGAGCTTAACTTGTATTGAACCCAGAAAATTCAAATAAAAATTGGAGTAGGCTTCTATTACGCAATCTATATGCTAGTGTACTCCTAAAAGTTAACTAAATACAATTTCAGCAGATATCTGCATATACAACTTACAGTCTTTGACATCCTGGAAAAAATACAAATGACTCCTACTGCACTCAAGGGCGTATACAAACTTTTTGTCCAATTAAATATGCTCTAGAATGAGAAATTTTCCCTCCCCCTGAAACACTTGCCTCTGATATGTTCATGGTTGTGATATAAACTAAAGTCTATTGGCTATTTAAAAAATAAATAAATAAAAAAAAAAAAAGGGGGGGAGACAAATTCTTCAATATGTCCCATCCTAACTACCTGTTGTAGGAAAAACATCAACATAGGAGAAACTGTACTTGTCAAGAGAATTCATGGGGACTAGTTGGACTAAACAAAATCTCATTAGAAGCAGGGTATTCAATGACATTCATTGAATGAATATCAATGATATTCTATCCAAAATAACGGTCTAAACATAAGTGACCAAACTCCACTAGTCTATGGTTGTAGGAGAATACACACTTGGAGGATGGAAAAGGCAGTGGTGGGATTTCGTTGTTGATGCCGTCACAATATCGTTCCAGAAATGAGCGGAGGTGAGAGAAAGTGCTTTCTTCTAGGTCCACACAGTACGGCCTGTGCCATGCCACCACCTGCCTGCGCGCACGCACACACACGCACACACACACACACACACACACACACACACACACACACACAAACAAACAAACAATGGCTTAGATCTAAAGAAATCATTTTGTTTTGAAAATAAAGTAAACAAAAGGTCACGGAAACTTCTAGCCATAAGAATCCACAAACTAAAAGTTACTTGAAGAGCAATACATACACAAATAGAATTGAAATGTGTTTTATTTTGGTACTGAATCAATGATTGGACAAAATAAACATTTTCATTTCAAAAGAAAGAATTTTGGCAGCAATTCTACTCATACTGGGGTTCAAAGGTTTTGCTAACCTGTCTCTAGGGAGAGCAGTCCATGCCAGGCTGTGGGAGGTGCCAGCAGAGATCTGCTGTATGGCCACTCCATCTAAACTAATCACCTTCTTGGGTTTAGTGATGGGGCCGGTGGAATTCCCTTGACCGCACTGGCCCATGGAGTTATTGCCCCAGGCATACACTTCATTGTCTTCAACAAAAACAACCACATGAAAAAAACACTCTGATCAAATCCACAGCACATCAAAGAGTTTTAAACAGTTTTATAAAAAGGCAAATTATTTCAGGCTTATGCCTACTGTAGTGCAGATGTGTGAAGCGGTCTGGCCTGAGCTGACACATTTTTGTAACACATGTGAAATGCACATGTTCAGTTTAAGCAAACACCGTTTGACCAAATGGTCTCTGACATCACGTGTGAGGCACCCTTGCTTCACCTTACCTGATTCTCTATGAGTCAGCACATACCCTGCTGCTATTAATCATCTTCCCCTCTATCTCTCTATCTATTAACCCCTCTATCTCTCTTCGCTATCTCAAACTACAGTAAAAATAACCCTTACAGTACAGCTCCAAGAAGTAAATTCAATAACCCAACAACAGCAACCTATAACTAGCCATTGATCGTTCAATTTACAATAGAAAATAATGTATATTTCTTTATGGAATAGACTGAAAGTGAAAACTGGGTAACGATCCAAGGAATATTTGAGGAGGAACATAAATGTAACTATATACTTTTATCGTACTGTATTTATTATTTGTTATAACATGAAATACCATAAAGTATGAGCAGGAATTATTTGATGTGAGATCATTTACCATCTCATGTTGTTTCAAACCCATATGGCTATCTTTTTCCGTGTTACACAAAAGTAGTTGTTAGGCGAAGGACTTCTGCTACGTACACATTTATCCGGATATATTTGAAAACGTGTTTTCACTTTCAAAACGCTCTGCCATTTTCAAGCGCTCGTCCACACTGAAACATATGAAAACTCTTAAAATCTCTTACTGCGCATGTGATTTATTTTTTATTTTTTTAATATCGCCATTCCATGTACGGTCTGAAAAGCAATTGTCCTGGTGTTTCTTCACCAGACAACAACTCAAAGTAAACTTCCAATTACCTTTGAAGAAATGCAATGTGAAAGTTGTACAAAGTAACATTTATCTTTAACAATGCAGTCAAAGTGGGTAGCACGCACAACAACAGCGCTACAACATGGGCAGCCATTTTGATTGTTTTGGGTTGAATGGATTACATGACTGATATATAGAGTTCTATCTTTCAATTCAAGTAATTTTTGGTACCATCTTACCATGTGATAAAGCAAGGCAGTGGCTGTCTCCTATGGAGATGTCCACTACTCTGGTTGTAGCGAGCTCCTCGATCAGTTTTGGCCTTAGAGCCGTGGCCTCTGACGAACCACATCCAAGACATGCACCACAGCCCCAAGCATATACCTACACAATAAATACATAAACCAGGAATTAAATGCACTGAACTATGACATCAAACTGCAAAGTGAGATTATGTACGAGGTAGATTTCAACAATCAGTTTCACGACATACCTGACCAGTAGAGGTGAGGGCCAGAGATGACTGGCTGCCAGCACATACTTTGCGAATAAACATTCCCTGAAGCGCTTCCACCACCTTAGGTTTATACACACGATTAGTGTCTCCATGACCCAGTTTACCTGGAAAGAAGCATCAACAAAGGATGATGAGTGGTTTGCCTGAACATAGGACTTCCATCACCCATTACATAAGCAACTCTACATACAATATATGTGGATAAAACAGAGTAGAAAACATTAGCACACCTAGTGACACAACAAACAGCACATCAGCCCCATTCAAATGTTTCCTCTAACAATAGTATCAACTCACCATTGTCTCCACCTCCAAAAGACCAGACAGTACGTCCATCTTTAGACAGGGCAATGGTGTGGGAGCTTCCACAGGACACCTCACCCACATTACTAATGTCTTTAACAAGTGTGGGAATATTCCTACTGTTACTGTCACCATGACCTACATAAAGTGTAGAAAACATAAGCACTGACCCACAAACACACATATCTGTAAATACAATACAAAGAAATATATATAATCATTTTGCTTGCAGATACAGCGTTCCTACAAATTTTCACAGATCCATTTCTATTACATGACTTACCCAGTTGCTCACAATCACTGGTTAAGGATTTTTAAAATAATTTTACAGAAACTGCACCCACAAAGATAATTTTTTTTATTTTTGAGAACATGTATGTAGTGTATATAGAGCTGGGCATTGATACAGATTTCCCGATTTGACTCTGATTCACAAGCTCTTGGTTCGATTCCGATTACTATTCGATTCATATGGGTATATTTCAGGTATAATGTCCCTTTTGACATATGAAAGAAATGATCTCCCAGCTAATGCTGGTAATTATACAGTAAACCTTCTAAATAGGTACGTTACAAAAATATTCATTTTACTATTCAAGTTTCTCATAATTTTTATCACATTTTAGCTTTTTAAAAATTAACAAATTCATGTATTCAATCAATAAATATGATATTATATTGCATCTGTCCTACGCATGATTAGATTCAAAAAGTTTCTTTTTTTCTTTTATTTTTATTTATCAACTACTAACTTTAAACACCAGAAAGGGTATTAAAAGAGGCATTATTAAATTACAAATGAGTTGCGTGGATCTAATCTTGGACACACGTGGAACAATTTTTACTCTCAACACGCAGTGAAAGGATCTCGCTGCGGAATACTCCACCACTATACTACACAATCACCAGCCAGTTGCCAATATACATTTTAATCGCATATCAGGAAATGTAATTGCTAAAGTGAGTGATTTCCTCTCATTGTAGTAGAGGGTTATGTATAGGGTATAAGATCGATCTTAGTATGAAAAAAAAATAAAATAGATATCGAGATCTTTAAAACGAAGATCGCGATGCATTGGAAAATCTATATGTTTACTCGCACCTTGTGTGTACGTGAAAAATATAGCAGACATATAAACAGTTTGAATATACCTAATCTTCCAAAGTCCCCCTCTCCCCATGTATAGAGCTCTCCATCTTCACTGACTTCAGCACTGTGTCTATAGCCCGCTGACACACAAACCACCACCTACAAACAAACAAACACACACACACACACACACACACACACACACAAGCAAGCAAGCAATCCAAGATATTAACCATTTAAACTCACAGATATGTTTTGAGTGCCTGAAATTTTCAAGTGATGCAAAACTATATAAGCCAAGTACCTTTCCTTGCAGAGGGCCCTGTATTAGTTTGGGGTACTTCTGGGTTGAGCTGTTGCCGTGACCCAATTTGCCGTAGTCTCCGTCACCCCAGCTGAACACCTCACCCTCACTGGTGAAGGCCAACGTGTGGCCATCTGAACCTTTGGATGATGAAACTTTCTTAATGGCACGGTGAGGTTCAAATGTCAGCTTCTTAAGAGTGGACTGGTTATTGGAGTCACCCAGTCCCAGGCGGCCATAGCTACCCTTCCCACATGCTCGGACTGAACCATCAGAGGAGATGACAAAAGTGCAGTACTGGCCAGCTTCAATCTGAAAAATCAAAGATTTGGTCAGTAAAACATACCTGCTAGAAGAGAAAAATTGTGGGCACAGAGGAGAATATTAACAACACTGTATGAATGGTTAATATGAGGATGCTTTGTACCGTTTGTGCATCGCTGAAGCTGGGAGCTAGTTTAGGCTGTAGGATTTTCTCTTGAGTGCCCTCTACAAGCTGGTGGCTGCTGTTGCTGCCCCACACGTACACCTCACAGGTCTCAGATACCATAGCCGCTTCGCCTGCCTGGATGCTGTCTGGACTCGCACAGGTTCTTGAGTAGTCTGAAGCCATGCGACACACCTATAACATTATGAAATCAATACTTTGGTATATGAGAAAAGGCATGTTAATTGTGAAGCTTTTGGCACTCTAACACGATGCAACCATTTGACAATAAAAGACTATTTTGGATAAACCAATACAGTAGATTTCAACGCATTGTGATGGTAACATATTTAGCCCAAAAAAAGCTGTGGCCAGAAAATTGTGGGGGAAACAAAGTCTCTTTTATCTTGATGAATTACATCACCAAACATTGCAACCATTAAGATTTCATACCAGTTTAGGTCATAAACAGCTGCACACTTGAGAACTAGAATTAAGCTTAACAGCTGAATGTGTAAGATCCTTTTCAAAGACGTTTTACATCTCCAAATGAATACAGGGAAGAGAACACTTAAATAGTTTTGTTTCCTTAACAGACAATATCTCACTCAATAAAATGTAATTATAAACCATATTTCATTGAGTGATTAATGTGAAAGACATATTACAAAGTATCTGGCCTCCTCTTGTCTACATTGACCTACATAAATACATTTTCACAATAGCTTAGACTATAGTTTTTGTTTTACCTCCTCAAACAGACAAAGCGCAGCCTCATATAGGGAACAAAGGCCATCAGGTGTGCGGGTCGGCTCTCTCAACTGGCTCCGATCGGCAGATGAACCCTACAACACCAGACATCCAAAACACAAGATAACACACCTCTTGCTAGAAACAATACCATCTCTCCACTCAAACATCCCGTAATTGCAAATCCATATTTATACATTTTTTTTCATGTAGTATGTAACCAGGTTGAGAATGGAATGTAACTAGGGTTAATTAACATTGGTGTCATGACACGAGTGTTGTATTTTAGTGATTAGGTACCAGTGAACGTCTCATCTGCATTAGAATGTTCATGAAGCAGTCATATCCCATCAGTCCCTCTTGGCTCGTTGTGTCCTGGCTGGGCTCAAGGCTGCTGACAACAGTCGACGCAGCCAGTGCCATTTCCACCCATTCCAGCAGATAGCGAAGTGATCCCCTTTGTGCTGCCAACCCCAGAAGCAACTCACATGCCAGCCTTCTCCCCACCACATCCGCCCCTGAATTCCGCATGGTCACTCCTTTCAAAAATGTGGTCACTTGGGTCAAGCAGTCCAAGCCCATTGGTGGAATCTTGCTCTCATTGGCCAATGATAGTGGTGGAAGGGAGCCCACCACTTCGATGGCTGTAGTGATGACATCGTTGCAGAGGTTGATTCCTGGCCCTGCCGGAGGAAGAGTCCAGCTCTGCCTGAGCAGAGCGAACAGCAAGCTAAGACCTGTCCGCACGCCCATCTCAATAAGAGCATCTGTACTAGAGCGAGGTCGCTCACTAACTGCTTGCAAGTCAGCAGAACCCAGAGTGTTCTCAGTTGATTGCTGCTGCTGCTTGATCTTGCCCTTGTCATGGTATTTGTTGGAAAGTGCATAAAAAACACGCTGCAGGACCAAAAGGCGTTTACGCAAGGCAGATGCAAAGGGTGAGTCCGAGCAGACCGTCTTGGCCAGAGCCAGCTGACTGGCCAGCAACGCGTCCAGATAATGCTCCTGTTCGTCGCTGGACAGACAATCCCGCTCAAAATCCGGCAGCTGAGGGCCCTTCAGACAGAGCACCTGCTGAGGTAGAAGAACCACCTCCTTGTTGGCCAGCAGCTTGCCGTACAGCAGAGTGACTCCTTCGCGCGTGGAGATGGACTCGCTGTCCTCAGAAATCCAGGAGCTGTTGAGGTGCTCCAGCCATTTTAGTTTTACTGGCGGTATCATCACAGCCATGGTGCCAACTTACATCCACAATGTCACATCTGAGAGATAAACAGGTACAGTTTATCAACTGAGCCATTAACTGTTTTACACACATTACCAGAGAAACCCGTTTTCCTTACTCAGTAAATAATGCAAAAAACAATGCATATGTTTAAAGTAGGCATTCAAATTTAAAGAATACTACTAGTCTAGACATTTTGGTACAATCATAAACAAAGATTTGCTATCCAAATTGGTGAGAAAACATGCATTAAATGAAAACAGCAGCTGTCAAATCAGCACTGACCAAGCTAGAGAGTTCTTCAGGTCTAGAAGAGCCTACGATGACACATACTTGTCAACTTGCCAACGTAACAATCAAAGCTACAGGCTTTGGGTATTTAGCACAAAGGTATACATCTAGGTCTTGAATCATCCCATTGATTGTTAACTTATTTATTGATTCAGCAAACTTTGATAAGTAGGTTGACTTTAGAATTTTGTAGGTCTGATTTTGCTTATCATATATCATTGTTTGTTTAATCATATAAGACACTTGGCCAAAAAGTATGGCACTAGTGCAATAGGCAAATGTCGTCTAATGCTTGCATGGTATGTCCCTGATTAGTTTCTACCATTTTTTAATTAAAACAATCCAGCCTACAGCTCTTTAATCTTTTTAAAAACATTTCACATGACTCGATGATAACACACACTAAATCCAATATTTCTAAATCAATTCATGCTAATTCCTATCTGTTTCAAAGTGTATATGAGCTGCAGTTTTATACTATAAACAGCAGTGATTATTCTTATTAGGAAGATGGGTCTATACTGCTGGTAGAGTAGCAAACTCATCTACATTTCATATGGTCAAAAGAATACAACATCAGTTCTATAATCATACTGTCAGTTACCTTATAATATCCACTTGACATTAGAAAGTTACAGGTTGTCAGTTAATGTACATTAGCAGCAAATCTATTTAGCCTCTCGGTTCTAGAATTACATATCTTTCCAACTATCCTATATGGCAGGTGGAAATA
Organism: Moxostoma hubbsi; assembly: GCA_032164185.1. Taxonomy (NCBI): domain Eukaryota; kingdom Metazoa; phylum Chordata; class Actinopteri; order Cypriniformes; family Catostomidae; genus Moxostoma; species Moxostoma hubbsi. The sequence continues at coordinate 35,656,394 of JAVLUX010000003.1, read as the reverse complement.
TTTTTACGTTTTCAACTAACTGTTTAAGGGTCACTGGTTTCCAATGATTACTGGAGCTTGTTTAGCCAATTTTGCGGTTTGCTTAATCATGTGGCTAAAACATCCTTTCACATAGCTGACAGACGGCTAACGTAACGTAAACTGTACTTTCTCCTGAGCCATGTCTCTGCTTAAATCTTCATAAAAGACCAAGAGAACACGTGTTATTTGTTCTAAACGAGGATATTTTGTGCATAATTTAGTTTACAGTTAAGTGTTCACGTTAGCATGTTAGCATGAGTGAAGCTAACAGACCGGTAGAAGCCAGAAAGCTAAGCTAATAATGTGTTTTTTTCACTAAAATCACATTTCATGCCGTGTCACTACATTACATTACATGTACGTATGTGTATAGCATGAATAGCTTGACGCAATAGCTACTTGTGTGTGGCTGCCAGTCTCTGATCAATCTCCTCCGCCTATGACTACACATGAGTCAGCTGCTGATATTTCACAACAATATCAAGCAATATCGTCCTTATTTCACTGTAACGTCAAGCTAAGCATGCAATTTGCACATATAACATTACAGTTACTGAAATGCAAGCTAAGACTATTAAACACAATGTCAAATTTGAAATGGTTTGAGCATGTCGCTGTTCTGTTAATAAAGAACTGAAAGGTGAGGCTGAAGCTTACCATAAACTGCCAAAGGCCAATTCGTTGCATGAGCGAAAGTGGCGTTCATGGTAATTAACTATCTCTCTGCACTTGCATGTAACATTGCATTGAAAATACTGGTGACCATCGGACTGAGGACCTTGTCAGGCAGAATAGTGAGGAGGGCAGTGAGTGCTCGTACTCGTGCTCCGTCCCGCCCTACCATTCATTACACTCGCTCCACAGAACAACAGCGCTGACGAGCCTGAGCAACATACAGAGTAAAACCATATCTGTCTGATGTTTGAAATATTGATTGTTCTTTATTTGAAACAATTTCATATGCAATATTGTTTTTACACATTTACGCAAAATTAAGTATCACCAATGAGTTTTTCAGCGAATTAAAGATAAGTTTAGTTTACTTGTTTTAACAAACAAACAAACATTATATAATTTATGCAGACCACTAGGACTTTTTTGAAGGATGTGCATTATGGTTTAAAAACAAGAGAGATAATTTATTTGTACTGCACACATACAGCAGATAAGCACTTTCCAGAGTTATCTTAGCGCACACAGCAGTGTACACACAAACATACACAAAATAAATAAATAAAACTAATACAAACTAACAAGCAAAAATATACTGGGGTTGTGAGATCAAGAAAGTATAAAAAAGAGATTAAAAAATTATCTTGTGAATTAATTAGAATAAGCAATGTATAACTGAATTTTAGGGGTTATTATTAGTGTCTACAGTAAAGCAACAAAAAGTTGCTCATCAGCTATTTGAGGGCTAAAATTAGTCTTTTAATTTAATATGAATATTCAATCATCCTTGACCTATCTAACCTAAGGGACAGTAGCCAAAGCCAGTGGGTCACTGCCCTTACTGTTACAGAAAAAGATCCTGAGGCATTATGACACACTTACTAAAATAAGCGATCAAGTGCCACTAGGAAAAACATTCTTACAAAATTGAGAGGTAAGTACTGCCCCTGTAGGACAAAAATGATAATACAAAAACAAGGGGTTTACTACTGCTTTGTGTGATGCTGTATAGCAGATAGGGGACTGGAAAACACAAAATGACTGACACTGTTGCAACACAATGGCTTGTGTTGATGTCTGTGGATTATTTAACTTTTTAAACAACTTGTTCCTGAACTTGTAAACAAATTTTCTTGTCTCCAAGAAAAAATCTTGTGTCTTGTCTGCCTGTTCTGCATTAGCAACAAAAGCTCTGTTTTTCTCAAGAGGCAAAACAAGCCAAATCAATGTGACAAAGTCTTAACCCAGTCAGTGGTGGTTTAACCTTACAGTTGACCTTACACAATCTGGTTGTGTTATATCTGTATGACAACACGTGACAATGCAATTGAAGATAAATTTTGGGGAGAAAAGTCAAAGATACATAAATTATGTTTAAATTAAATTAAAGAAGCACAATACTCAATGAAACCACTTTTTTCCCTAGGAGAAATAGAATTAAAGTCTTTATTAAGGTCTATATCCTACAATGTATTCAAAGTAAGCTTTCAAGAACGGTAAGTCATCAAAGTATGAACAGATGAATTCAATGTAACATACTAAAAAAAAATGTAAAAATCTTTTCTGATATTAAGTTAAATAAATTAAATTAAATAAAGTCAGCATTATGCTATGTCTGTGCCAAAATGATCCTGCCAAGTTTCACACAAACACTAGCTTAAATTAATTACCAGTAATAGGCAGAATGTTGCAGAATGTTAAGAGACACAGCATTATGCAATGACTGTTTGTACACAGTGACTTACTTTATGAGTTCTTTAGGAGCTTCCCCCAACAGTTGTCTGAGAATCAACATCCAGTTTCAGTACTGTAAATCCAGTAGTGTATATCAAGTGATATTAAAAGACACTTACTTGCTCAAGCTGATACCCCAGACAGGGCCACAGACCAACTCTCGGTCATGACAGCAATACTGGTGAAGGTCGTAGCAGACTTTCTAGTACATTGATCGATTACGGAGTTGGTTACAAGAATGGGGTACGTCGAGAAACGGATTGATTATCTGTCATCGGAGTGTGAATTAAGCTGCTAACTCGCTAGCAACCAAGGTGGATTTGCAACGCGTTTGGAAAAAACTGGAGGATTTGGAGAATCATAATCGATGAAAAAATGTCTGAATTGTTGGAATTCATGAGCATGAGGAAGGCAGAGATATGGTAAAATTCTTAGACGGGCTCCTTCTGATTCTGTTTGACATAACAGCCCATAAGCTGGAATCGAGCGAGTTTACAGAGTTCTGGCACGGAGATATTTTTCATAAAAAAATCCAAAGCACAAGGACACATGGCAGAGCCGAAGTGCCGAATGTCACCTGATGGCCTCAGAGAATTGACCCGATTGAAATACAGATATACTACTATTTTGTCACAGAAGGTGGAGTTTTGGCTATTCAGGGCAAGACAGTCATACTTTGAGTCGGGGGACAAAGTAGGGAATTTAAATGCAGCATCAGTCATTGGGTAAGTTAGTGATACTGTACTTGTATCTGCTTTTTATATATTTTATAGTGCTGGTTATATTTTTGTTATATTAGTGGTTAGGTTTAGGGATGGGGTTGGGTTGGGTTAGAGCAGATGTGCTACGAAGGGCCAAAAATCTAAATGGATTGAGGGCTGTGGGCCAAAAGAGAACATTGCATTCTAACAAACTCAGGGGCTTAAATTCATTTCTGAAAATATGGGAGGCTCATATGGGGACATTTTTTTTTACCTTTTCAAAGGTAATTTCCTTCTAGCCTTACGACTCCGTCATCCTTTCAAGTCAAATACTTTAATGTAAACAATTACTTACATTTTAAAATGGCATGTTTCAGTAATTACAAAATTGCATGATTTCTACATTGCATAATGTGTAGTGTTACTGAAACACATTTTTTTCTCATTCACATATTTACAAATATTTTGGCTATTAAATTATCAGCCTACAAAACAAATGCACTAGCACAGAGTAGATGACAGCATTTCTCCATATTTGGAATGAGGAGTTAATTTAACTCCAAGCCAATTTTAATAAAAAATTACAAATTTTCAGAGATATGATTCATACACCAAAAGTGGTTAATGGTCTGTATAATTATTATTGTATAATTAAGAACATTTTATTTAACATCAAAGATATTTAACACATCCACATATTATTTTTGTTAAAGCTACACTATGTAACTTTTTCTTGTTAAAAAACAACAAAATGTTATTGAGAGAATGCAACAAAAATCCATCTTCCAAACCATGTCTTTACCCAAATACACTTTGATAAACCTATAATAATTGTTTATATTTTAGAGCTGTGATTTTAGAGATGGATTTCGCGGGAAATCGCATATATACGTCAATCGACCGTGTGTGTTGACGTAATACCCATCAGTGTTGCCAGATGTACGATAATTATCGTATTTGTACGATAATTTTGACCTCTGTACGATGTACGATCAATAATGAAAAAAATCCCATAATGTACGATAATTTCAGAGTTTTCAGTTGTTCGTCCAAACACACATCCTACCGCTTCTCTCTCAGACCCCGAATCATTCGCAGGCAAGCACGTATACACACACACACACACACACACACACACACACACACACACACACACACACACACACACACACACACACACACACACACACACACACACACTAGGGTGACCACTTGTCCCGCTTTACGTTGTACTGTACAGCAATTTTACCCTTTGTCCCGCCTCACGCAAATTGAGCATCTGTCCCGCTTTTTCATTGGACCCTGCCTAAATACACGGATGCGTCCATAGGCGTACTGTTAACTTATGCCCAATAGTTCAGAGGAGAGCAAAAAATGCGGTAGTCGATAGGCTGAGTCGTCGTACGTCAATCAAACTGTTGACTGGTGCACGAACGCCTCCTCAACGTTGTCAACAATCTCAAATTGGAGGGTGCGCTGTTCGGTCGGTTAAGCAGCCATGGCCAGTGCGGCCACGAAAAAGAGAAGATGCACTTTTAATAGCGAATGGACCGCAAGATACTCTTGGTTAAGACCTGTAGATGGCGAAGCAGAGAGAGCTTTTTGTATTTATGCAAAAGCAGTTTTTCTGTGGGACATGTTGCATGTGAGTACCACAGAAAAAAAGCACATCATCAAGAAACATGCAAATCAGTGCAATCGTTTTTCAATAAACCAAATGACCCACAGGCTGACAAAGTTTCGGCAGCAGAAGTGACAAGCGTTTATCATGCCGTACATCACACACATTCATATCGCTCTACCGACTGCAGTAACAAGTTAGCCCCAGTAATTTTTCCAGATTCTGAAATAGCTAAGAAAATGTCGTGTGGCCGCACCAAAGCAACATCTATTGTAACAGATGTCCTCGCTCCGGTCTCAGTGGAAAAATGAGTGTTTTGTCTTTTATAGGCCTATGCCTTAAGCTGTAGAAACTTTGGGTGATATTTTGGGTCAGGTAGTGTCTTAATCTTTTAGTTGGTGGGTTTAAAAAATGTTTCTGGGTAAATTAGATAGACAATATATCTTAAGTTTAAAGTTATTACGTCTGTCCCACATTGTCCCTCTTTACCATGCTACTTGTCCCACATTTTGTCTGACTGGAGGTGGTCACCCTCACACACACACAGCACAAGTGGATGTGGCATCCGATGATGACAGCGACTTAGAGATCGAATTTGAATCTTTTTTTGTGTTGTGCACTTTTTTCTTTTTTGTGCACTTTTTTTCGGCATATCTTTTGCACTTTGGAAAAAAAAGTTATTCAGACTTCCTCCAGTTAATGTGAGCGTATTATACAGCTTGTTCAAATTAGCTGTAAAATTATTTGGAAAATAAAATTGTTGGAAAATAACTATATTTTATGCGTTTGGTTTGTGTACGATAATTTTTTTTAAAAAACGATAATTTTGAGGTTTTGGTACGATACTTCGACATTTCTAATCTGGCAACACTGATACCCATACACAGAGAAAAAAAGATCCGGCTACTGTAGTGTATGTGGGAGCACAGTGAAGCTGAAAGTTTGTTGTCACAACAAACAAGAAAAATTGACCATGGATCATTCAAAACAGCAAACCTCCGGGGAATCACTGGTTGTAAAAACAGTCAACGAGCAAAAAGGGAACTTGACTGGGTCCGTAATAAAACCTGAATCAACATCGGCCAGGCTTTTCAGAGGCGACAACTCCGAAATCTGAAATTATATAAAAGCGACCCAGAAATGGCTTTTTTCTTACTCAACAGGTAAGATATTTTATTGATATGGTTTATGTATAGTCGTGTAATCACACACACATCTGTGTGTGTAGTGAAATACAATAATTATACTGTAATCGGTGCAGAACTTTTCACTTGCTAGCACACGTGTTTATTTGTCTTTATAACAGCAATAATTTACATAAATAAAACCCTTAGTCCAAGGCGAGTCTTGAGATGATGTTGACCACTGTCGACAATCAATGACAATCTATAAATGAGTTACTACTTTGGTCTATTTGACCAGAATATCCTGCAGTTATAAAAACTTTACAACATTTGACCTTATCAGACTAGTAATAGTTATGTCTAATGTGAACAAATGTTGCCTAACTTTTGTAACATAATTTATTTCAAAACATCAATGTTTCCAATAAGTCAAAACAACAGCATAAGTTATGGCACTTATCTGCTCAGATGACATGTTTCGGGTATCCGTCTTTTCCTTTCAGACAGGACCAGACAGTGTTGGCTACTTTGAAACTGCAGTTTGACAAGGTACAATCTACTCATAATTTAAAGCAGTTAAGCTAAAGTCAATCTACCCTTTTGAAAAAGTAGTTAGCTACATTACAAGACATTGCATTGCTACATTGAAGCAATATTATCATACAATGTTGCTATCAAACAATAATACTAATAACAAAATATACAATAATACAATTTATTAATGAATAAAAAAGGATTATTTACATACATCTAATGTATGTACTTAAATTGTATGTATTTAATACATTTAATGACAAGTAACATTCATTCATTTAATAATGGCCATCATATAAAATACAACCAAATAAAAACAGAAAAGGTCAGATGCCATTAAAAAAAAAAAAAAAAAACATACTACACTTTTCAGTCCTCCTGCTGTGAACAAGTGTAGCATACTTCCCTAACAATTTCCTGTTTTTTGCATGTCACATAATATTTAGTATGGATAATATGTTAATAGAGATGTGATTGTTTCTCACCTCACTTCATTGTATTTTCTGACTTTTTTGCCAATGACATGCAAGTGCCAGATTTGCAGGTCACATACAGAGGTTGTGCAACAAATATCAGGCAGAGTTGTAAAGTTTCCATCATGGTTTATTTTCATCTGTCATATTAGTTTAAATATCCCTAATATGTAGTTTAGACTATTTGATGTTGTCTCGAAATATTTAAATGTTTTTAAACTGATGAGCAATATTAGATTCACAGAATGTATGATAGGCTTTCTCCTAATTGTAGAGAGCACATCTATGTGAAGCAAATAATAAAAAATAATAGTTAATTAATGCTATGAAATTGAGAAAAAAATTGTGTTATCAAATAGTTATGCATGATATGATTTATCTCATAGCGCCTAATAAAGCACAGATAATGAGAAGCAAAATAAACATATTCTGAACAGAAAATCAAATCCCTCAAAAGGCAAAAGTAATGTATTTTATTTAAAAAAATTAAGTTAAATATGCTGTTGTTAAGAACAAAATGTCTGAAACATTCTTTGTTTCATAGAAGAATATAATGGTGTTCATTTATCATTTTCAGATGCTGTATGTCTTGTATAAATAAACAAATGATGGTTACTCCATTTACATCACCATCATGAAGTCTATTCTTATCCAAGTGAGCTGTAATAAGCTGCCAGTAGATGGCAGTAATGCACTGTTTTAGTTTGTGATCTGCCATTATAAAAGAATAAAAGAAGAAGAGAGATGCCGCCTGTTTCTGAGAGGCAGCCAGAATATGCTGTTAGTTTGGCAGATGTTTTGCCTGTAGAAGATTGGCTCCTTTGCAATAAAGATGGCTATTAGTTATTTTCTGACTTTTGGTCGCACTACACCGCTACTTGCTGGAAAAAGTAGCTCACTACCAGAAAAGCTACTCTCTTTTAAAAGCAGCTGAGCTACTGTCAAGCTACTTAAGCTAGTAGCATCGCTACTTGTAGTTAGCTGTTCCCCAACAATAGGAGCAGAGCCGAAGCACAACGAACGTCATTACCAAAACAATGTTCTTTCGCAAGACACATGCAGTTTTATTTTTTTAACCACTTTTAACTAGACGGCCAAAAGTTACATAGTGTAGCTTTAATATATTATTATTAACTACATTGTAGCATTTGATAATTTTAGCACGTAAGCATGACACCGAACAGCGCGATAACATACAAAGTCAATGAAAAGATGGCGCGAATGATGGTCGGGGGGCGCGAATGAAGCGAATAGTGCGACTCGAACACTCAAAATCACTTCATTCGCGTGAGTTGAAATTTTCCAACTTGAGCAAAAAATTCGCATGACGTGTTGTCGCGAAAGCCTATCAGCATTGAGATTGTCCGGATGTCACTGACGTACTGGCATTGTAGCAGAAGAAATCTGTAAAAATGGATGAAAAAATTGTTAGGATGAAAAAATTATTAGGAGGCATGCTGGAGCGGGACCTAATGGTGTACTCCTTGAGGCACTTGGTCTTAAGCTGCCTATGCTCTTTTTTTCTCTCTGGAGCTTTACTGAGCTCTTCCTTGTTCTCATTTGTCTAAAAACAGACAAAGGGGCAGGTATGGGGTGAGATATAGAAAGACTGAATGAGAGAAATCATACAATATAGAGATGGAAGTTTTATGAGTGAGTAAATGATGGGTGAGTAAATGATGAGAGAATTTTATTTGTTGGGTGAACTATCCCTTTAAGGTTGTAGTACAAGGTGTATACTAGTAATGTTAAATGTTAAAACATATCTTGTTAAAGAAACACATTTTACACAAGCATGACACTTGAAACTGGGTAGTTGACACCATTTCAAACCTTTTCAGCAGTGTGACATGATGCAATGTATAATATTGATTGAGAGACTTTTATAATTTGTCACGCAGCATGACCATAAGGACCTTGAATGCAAAAGGGTGATTAAAATGGTGAAAACATAAAAGAAAGGGTGACCAGTTAAAGGCAGGAAAAAAAAAACGTTATATGTCAACTACCCAGCTGGTTGGTCATCCTGAGTGGCAATGTCTGATTTTCAAAACACTGTTGTCTCACAAAGTAAAATGTGTTGTAGTCTACTCCTTACATTTATTTTCAGGCTTTTGAGAATGCAATACATATTTTAAACGCATACATATTTATATCCACATGAGCAGGCTTAATTATTGAGAGATTAATAAAATTAGCAAATCTCTAGCAGTAAGCTTTAAATGCATGACTAAGACTAATCCAGTGTTTGTGAGAAAATTGCTTATTTTTACATTTGCAATTCGCATGAGAGCATGAAAAGATTCAGCAACTTAACATATTTGTCATCAATGACAGGTTGATTACTTTTTACATACCTGTCATTGGTGACAAATATGTTAAGTTGCTGAATCTTTTCATGCGCTCATGCGTCTTTCTTCACAGATCTTCAGGAAAGTCCACAAGTCCCGCCGGCAGCATATGTTTCTAGAAGAGGACATGCCATCTGTTGAACTCATGCCTGACAGACAGGACTGGAGCTTCAGTTTTACAGTTTTTCTCAATTGCTAAAACACTAAACCCTACTGTCTGAACCAAATGCTCAGTTGCCTGAACCCACTGATTGAATCAATCACTCTTTTGGCAAAACCATAAGCACTTTTCACCTGTTTAGACACAACTTGCCAACACATTTTCATTGTGATGCACACGTGCTGCATAATGGTGAGCACAGGTGACAAAAGTCAAACACAATTAAAGCACAGGTGTCACCACTTGAACACAACAACTCAAAATTGATCACACTTGTGGCTAATGATGTGAGGGAACATAACAGTAAGCCAGTTCAGAGAGCACTGGTTTGTGAGGCCCTACAATGGATAGAAATCTGAGAGGAAGAGTTCGTGTGAGAGGAGGTCAAGGTGGTCAGCGAAGACAAAGAACAGTAATATCTGATGAAATCAGAGCTACTGTGATTGACCATGTTGTTGTCCATGGTATGAGCATGAGGGAGGCTGGACAAAGGGTAAAACCAAACATCAGTAGATTCACTGTGTCCACCATAATCCGAAGATTTAGAGAAGAGAACAGGTAATTAAATTTTTTTTGACATTATAGTACAGTATTTAAATGTTGACAGCAATTACTGTATGACATACTATATACTGTACCACAGTATACTGTAAGTAAATATATGTTTCAGTACATCACTGTACCAATGTACTGTAGTATTGTAATCGAGGGTTGGTCTAACTGTTTGTAGGCCTAGTATTCCATGTATATTTTTTTTGTAACTCCATGTTCTCTTTTTGTAGAATTGAAAGACTGCCACATGGGGCTGGGAGGACAGGTATGTGGACAGCGTGGTGGCAATGTCACATTATGTGCTGCCATCAGCAATCATGGGGTTGTCCACCATCATGCCAACCTGGGGCCCTACAACACTCACCAGCTCCTCATTTCCCTCAATCACATTCGAGATGCTCTGTTAGGGCAGCAGGATGAGCATCCCATCTATGTTGTTGTTTGGGACAATGTGAGTTTTCACAGAGCCCTCCAGGTTAGAGAGTGGTTCAATATGAACCAAGGTTTTATCAATCTTTGCCTTCCACCGTACTCCCCTTTCCTAAACCCCACTGAGGAAGTCTTCTCATGGCGGTGGAAGGTATATGAACGCCAACCTTACGCCAGGGTAAATCTCCTGCAAGCCATGGGACTTGCCTGTGGTGACATAGGTGTGGAGGCATGCCAAGCCTGGATACGGCATGCCAGGGGTTTTTTTCCCCGTTGCCTGGCCAGACAAAATGTGGCCTATGATGTGGATGAAGTCCTGTGGCCTGACCCAGTACGGAGACATGATGCTGTGGCTGAGTCATGCACTTTTTTTTATACAATTTGTATATTTTTGTACTTTATTTTTACATGGGCTTACTGTACACAAGTGGCAAATGCACAAGATTTCTGTTTTGTCTTTTTGTACAAGTGCTAAATGCACAGTTTAGCCTACAGTGAAAAAGAGTAGGGGTGTCACCCCGGTGTCCTGGACAAATTTGCCCCTTGGCCTCTGTCCATCATGGCCTCCTAATCATCCCTGTATACTGATTGGCTTCATCACTCTGTCTCCTCTCCACCAGTAAGCTGGTGTGTGGTGGGCGTACTGGCGCAATATGGCTGCCGTCGCATCATCCAAGTGGATGCTGCACATTGGTGGTGGTTGAGGAGATTCCCCCCTTCCTTGTAAAGCGCTTTGAGGTTACTGATAAAGCGCTATATAAATGTAACTAATTATTATTATTATTATTATTACAGTGAACAAACATTTATTTCTCCAGCTTCATCTCCTGAGCATTGTGTTTTCTATTTTTCTACGTAGTGTTTAGTGACTGTGCAGTAGTGTTTTTAATTTTGATTGACTCGGGGCACGATTTGACAACATGGCTCAGTTTTGAGCACAGATTGAACTGTTTTGAGGTGAAAGTTTGGTTTTGCAAGAAGAGTCTGAGGTTTTGTGAATGTAGCTTGAAAATTGGGTTTTGTGTTCACAGTTTAGAGAAAAGGAGAGCAGCTTTCAAGAAATGTGTCTTAGCAATCGAGAAAAACTGTAAGACGGCAACACATATGGCTTTCACAGGCCTATCCCATATATAAAATATAACAAAAATAAATAAAGGATTCTTTTGAAAAATATTTCTAATTTGTTCCCTGCTCTTCATTCGGGGGGACAAAGATGCTCTTCGGGTCACAGTACGCAGTTTCAGTCTATGAGATTAGATTACTGCACATACAAATGATGTTGCCTGTTTTTCACTCCTCTCCTCTATACGCAGATCAGCCACAACATTAAAACCTCTTGCCTAATATTGTGTAGGTCCCCCTCGTTCTGCCAAAACGGCATCAACCCGCATCTCAAAATATCACTCCGATGATATTCTTCTCACCACAATTGTACAGAGCGGTTCATCTGAGTTAAGATTTTGTCAGTTCAAACCAGTCTGGCCATTCTGTGTTGACCTTTCTCATAAACAAGGCATTTCCATCCACAGAACTGCTGCTCACTGGATTAAATTCTAGAGACTGTTGTATGTGAAAATCCCAGGAGATCAGCTGTTCCAGAAATACTCACGCAAGCCCATCTGGCACCAACAATCATGCCACAGTCAAAATCACTGAGATCAAATTGTTTTGGTTGATGTGAACATTAAAATGATTTTATGCACTACACTGCTGCCACACAATTGGCTGATTAGAAAATCTCATGGATGCTTGTTGGTGAATGGTGCCAAAAACAAAAAACATCCAGTGAGTGGCAGTTCTGCTGAGGTCAACAGAGAATGGCCAGGCTGGTTTGAAATGACAAGGTATGGTAACTCCGATAACTGCTCTTTACAGTTGTGGTGAGAAAAATATAATGGTGCTGTTTTGGCAGCACGAGGGGGACCGACACAATATTAGGCAGGTGGTTTTAATGTTGTGGCTGATCAGTGTATGTTAAGTGCTGACATGGACTAAAGTGTTTTCATTATGTCTAACATGTGACAAACAGATTTCAGTTGTTGCAAATAAAATGTATTATGTCTTGTCCATAAATAGGGGGGGGGGGGGGGGGGGGTAAATAAGAGTAAAGCATATAACAACATTTATTAAAAATCAAGACTTATTACTAATTAAATCAAAAATTGCTAGTTTTCAGCAGCCTACTAATTTTTTGTTCTGCTCAGTTGTTCCAGATCTACATAAAAGTTTCATCCAAATAATTCAGTTAATCTGTAAATCTAGTTACATGTTTAGCTAATTTGCAAATTGTAAGGCATAATATTTTAATGCTTTCGGTTTAATGAGAACTTGTCAATAACAAAATTAATCTGACAGAGTTGTCTTTGTTGAGTAATAGCCTACATCTATTCATCTTCAGACACATCAAATAATACATAATAATTAAAAAGTCAACATATTGAACATATTCATTTGTTAAATGTTAAAAGCATGTGCAGTGGTTGACCTAGTTCCTGATCCTATCATGATTTTTCTTTTATATTTATATAGAACTGCAGCTCTGCTAAGGCGGAAGAGCTGTCCTAAGATAGCACAGCAAAATCAAATTGAACCAGTGAGACATTATTGACTATGAGCAGATAAACTCAAACAATAGTACCATTTACAGTTGCTGGCGCACACATTTGCATATGAGGAAAATAGGCAAATTAAGTGTGACACTCTTCCCATCACAGTGAAAGAGTGATCTTCTGAATGTTGTACAGTGTAGAGAGAGAGTTTGTTGGATCTGTGTGTGCTGTTTTGGATTGCGAGAAGACACCGGGAGATGCTCACAATGGAGCAAATAGAGGCAGCTGTTTACCTGAAGATGAAGAAATCTGGTAGTCTAAATGAGAAGCAGATGGAAAAAATGGAGGGAGTGGGGAGGGATCTTACTGTGGACAGAGGACAGAGGGAGGACATCCTCAGGTGGTTTGTGGAGACTCAGGCCTTGTCAGTGCTGTGTGATGGAAGTTTTCCGCCCTGGTTCCAAGGCTTCATCTCCAGGCAGTAAGAACTAATGAGAGATTATAGGATTGGGTGCACCATGAGCTGTAAAACCATGTTAACACATACTAGATCAAAGTATAGGTTCTGAAGCAGAGAACCAAGATGTAAATGTTTAAGCTTGTGAATTGACAAAATTGACTGGTGTACTGTGGTAACTTTTACTGTTTGCAGGGAGGCAGAAGATAAGCTCAGAGACAAGAGTGTTGGTTGCTTCCTTATCAGACTCAGTGAAAAAGCCATTGGATATATTCTTTCATACAAGTAAGTTTAAAGAATATTATAATTGATTGACATTTTTGTATATATATATATATATATATATATATATATATATATATATATATATATACACACAATGGAAATTTAATGGAGAGTTTCGAACCAGAATATACTGCATTTGAAGCTGCTGTGTCTTGAGATGTTTCATTTCTCCAGTGCTTTATTGTTTTCTCACAGAGGACATGATCGTTGTCGCCATTTTGTCATAAATCAAACCAAAACTGGCCAGTTTGTTGTTTCTGGTGATTCTATCCTTCATAGCAGTCTCACAGAGCTAATATGTCACTTTAAAACCACACCTATCCAGCCTTATGGAGAGTACCTCACTTCCTACAACATAGACTCCGTGGGAGAGGTAGAGTCATCATGTGATCTTGTGCATTCTTCTTTTTTTTTAACATGCATGTAAGGTACAGTTTTACTTTTTTTTGTTATTTTGTGTTTCCATTATTCTAGGACCCCACAAATGAGATTTATGATATGGTTCAAAGTAAGCACAGTGTTAACTTAGGAGTGAGTGTTAAGGCTTTAAGAAGTTTGTGGGAACAAACCTGCGATGTTGCTCATGGTGCGCCTCCTGTTCTGTCCACTAAAAGTGGCCGCAAGCTCACTACTTCTACCTCTTTTGACAGGCACAGCCTCTCACAGGTAACCATGTCAGGGGCTTCCTTGGTATATTATTATTTCTCAGATAACCATAGCTCTTTCTTCATGTTTCTGTATGTACTGTGTGATTTGTATCACCAGGACACAACGAATCCACCTGTGCCAAAAAAAACTGCACCACTTCGGAATTCTTTAAGTGCTGGCTTTGCTGGTACACATCCTTCACATGAACAACACAGCTTTTCAGAACCAAGCACATCTGGAAGGTCAGGGGTTGATGAGACAGTTAATGGCAGGAGAAGTTATCTCTGGGATACTGAGGGCTCTAACTCTCAGCTGAAGTGGCAAGAGAACAGCTGCATTCCTACTACATCTATAAAAACAACCCCCAAAAAAGAAAACTGGAATAGGTCACACCTTTTCCAGGATGAAAACAGTGAAGAGCCACAGTCTCTGACCAATAACACCTGTAACCCTATGGCCTCTTCCACTTCACAACCTCCCTTACTTCCACCCAACACAACATTCAGCTCTTATGCTGTACTTGACTTTAAAAAGCCCCATAATGGGGCTGGCCAAACGCCTTATACTGGGCAGGTAGCGATGAAACCCAATTCACTCTACCAGACATCCTCCGGCATTTGTGCTGGGCAGGAGGACCAGCCTGAGCCAGACTGTAACATCCATGCAAAGACCATCTACAATACCCTTTTAGTTGAAAACCCCTACCAAGTCATACCTGACCAATGTGTCAATGACAGCTATGAGCACATCCCTGAAATACAGGAGAATAACACCTATGAGGATATCCCAGGGATATTTAGCGACACTTATGCAAGTTTGGAGGAGATTCAACCAAACAAAGAGAACACCTGGGGAAAGAAGGTGAGACCTGACATAATAACAAACAAAATATGACTATATGTATACACATATATATAATTTTTTTTATTTAATTTTTTTTTATTTTTATTATTATTATTTTTTGGTGCAGTTATTAAGGTGTGTACAAAAATGCTGCAAACATTGTGTTTTACAGAATCAGAAGTGGTGGAAATTCCGTCCAGAGAGTTGGAAAAAGTAAGAATACTATGGTCATCATAGTATATTACAGATTGTTCTAGGTGAATGGAAAAGTTAAGAAAAAATATTTGTATAATTGTTTTATTACATTTTGTTCTGCTATATATGTTCAGAGATTCAAAGTCATTACTTTAATGCTGGTGTATGTATTAGATAATTGTCTATCAGTAGAGTAAAGCTTCCATTGTTACGACATGCTGAAAATTGTTGATGCAAATACAGTGGTTCAAAATGATGATTTTGATCAAATGTATTTTTATATGATATTTAAATGACTTCTCTGATGATATCTTTTCTTCTTCTTCTTATTATTATTTGTAGAGCGAAGGAGGGCGGTGCCGGACTTGAACAACGCACGCCCGGTCCCCAATTAGCCTGATGGGGGCGCGCGAGGGATAAATGCGGCCGGTGATGACAGTTCGAGAGAGAATGACAGGCAGCTGCTCTGTGTGTTTGTGTTTTTGGTTCAGTTTATTATTAAACTATTATATGTATTGCAAAAAAACAAAACAAAAAAAACAACAAAAACACACACACACACACAAACATAAACACAGAGCAGCTGCCTGTCATTCTCTCTCTCTCTCTCTCTCTCTCTCTCTCTCTCTCTCTCTCTCTCAATTTTCAATTTAAAAGTACTTTATTGGCATGATTGTCGCCAAAGCATCAAAACACAAAACAGATAATGACAAGACAAATAATAATAATAAAATATATAATTATTTAAAAAGATATAATTAAAATAAGGTGCCAGGTAATGAATCAAATAAAATAAAAACTATAATAACAATATACACTATATATTATAAAATAAAATAAGCATTTAACAGGACATTATGAACATAAGAAAATAAAAGTACTGTGACTGAAGTACATTAAGGCAGTGACTGGTTTTTGAGGGTGTGCATCTCAAAAATGAATTTAGCTGCAACTGATGCATGATGGTCCTCCCCCAGTAACACCAGCATCTGATCGGTTTCTGCCAAACTGGAAAACTGTGGCATGAGGTTTGAGAGTTTGTTTAGGTATTTCTCTCTCACCTCTGTAAATTTCTCACAGTGAAGGAGAAAGTGTGTCTCTGTCTCGACCTCACCAGTGTCACAGTGAGCACAGACTCGTTCCTTTGGAAGCCATGTATGTCTGTGTTGGCCTTTTTCTATGTTCAGACTGTGATCACTGAGTCTGTATTTGGTGAGGCTCCGTCTCTGTTTTGGATCTCTTACTCTCTCTTTCGAACTGTCCTCACCGGCCAACTTTATCCCTCGTGCGAACCCATCAGGCTGATTGGGGACCAGGCGTGTGTTGTTCCAGCCCGGCCCTGCCCTCCTCCGCTCTACATTATTACTATTGCATTTCCTGCTGTTTTTTTTTTTTTTTTTTTTTTTTGAAGGACTTTTTTTTTTGAAGGACCATGTCTTTCTACTCACTTAAAACTGGACATGTAATTTTGTTTTGTGTGTACTGAATTCTTAGTCTGTCAGCTTTAAATGTACAGTTTCTGATACAATAGAAAGCACTGTACCCAGTAATTCAACAAAGCACTGGGAAAATATACACTAAGTGCTCTGTACGTGATTAGTATTGAACAGATAAATTGTGCTTTGCTGTAGGTGTGGTTTCTTGTTGTCTCCTGATTACTGAGACCAAAATATACAGTGGCATAAAGTCAATCCTTCCTCTGACTTAATTATATTTACTGACTAAAATACACAAAGTGAGTCATTCAATTTAAGGGTGAATAATTTAATTGACAGAAATAAACAATATAAAGATATTAGCACCTTACAATGCTACCTTACAGATTATTCATTTATTGTGAAAAAATACAAACTCAACTGACAATTCCCAAAACAAATAAAAAAGTAAAATGCTCACAGATTGAGTATATATAATATGTGATCATAGGCTATGTGCGAGCATTGCAGAGAACACAAAACCCACTGGAAGATGTTGTTTGTATTTGGCAGTTGTTTTAAAGTGATGCGCTTCCCAGAGCAACCATCTTCCAAATCAGCTTTATTGCCAAGTATGCTTACACATACAAGAAATGTATTACCATGTCTTGTGAATTGTGCACCCTACTAAAGTATTATGTGATCCACTACAATTTAGTTAAAGCCTGACTAATAGCTGACATATTGGATGGCAATATACTTTTTTCTCTTTGCAGTGAGCCATTTCCACATGGTTTGTACTCTAAATAAAGATCCAATCACATCCACATGATGGATAGATATGTCAGAGGTTTCTTAACAGCCTTATGTTTGGGGGATAATAAACAGAAAGGATTTTCATGTGGTGTACATAACCACCTCTTGTTTAGTCACATGCAATTACATTTTTTTTTTTAAACACAGCTTCTTCCAGAAACTACTAACCCTAACCTAGAGCTTTACAGCATTAGATTAATGTCCCATATTTAAAGAGTGTTGATGATCATGCATATTTTCATGATGAAATTGGGTGCCCTGAAGATCATATTCTCAAAGCCAAGAAGTGAGAGTTTCCAATCTTCATTCAAATTAACAATACCTCTTCCATTACTTCTGTGGGAAACCGCATTCCTCTCCTCCAAACTATGCTCCTTGCCTATCAATCTGAGCACAATTTCCTCATCACTCATCTCACATAAAACTGTCCTTAAAATCTGGGAGGCACAAAGATCATGGTTCAAAGGGGTATGAGTTCTTTTTCATAAGTGATGAGAGGACATAAATGAATCCTGACCATAAATCTTGAAAACATCAATGATCTCTAGTTGTGGCTTCATTTCATGGAGGATGGAAAACACATCCATAAAGGTATTAAAGTTAAGATTTCCTTAGTCATCCTCAGAGAAAGTCTATGCTATGTGTTGCCGGTGTTGTGTCAAACTCTATTTCCATGTAGGGATCTGTTTCGGTAACATTCTCCGCTGTCAGAATGCGATCTCATGCACAAACCTAAGCTTAACCCTTCTCTACCATACCCTACCTACTCTAACCCTAAACATAACCCCATACCCTATCGGGGTTAGGGGGAAACACAATTTGATACAACACCTGAAAGGATTCTCTTTTATGGGGAAGGTACAGTAGAAACATTGCAACGGCTTCTTTAGAAATTGATTAAGACTGTCAAGGGCAGACAGAAACACCAGGATGCAAAACCTGGATGCATCTAAATCTGGATATTTTCGACCAAAATTGTGCACTGATATAGATTATTTATATCCTTTAACAAAACTTTATTAACTTTGGCATGCTAGCAATGAGGTTATATCTGGGCTGTTTGTGTAGTCTAGAGGTACCAAGTTGGGGGCCAACTCACAGAACCACCCATGCTGTCTAAAGCAGAGGAAGATCAAAATAATGATCGGGTTAGTCCCAAAAAGACAAAGCTCAGGTATTTTCTCAGATTGACGCTCACGTATTTGTGATGACGTGACAGGAGACATTCCCAGCCTCTTCCTCACTGCTGACTGAAGTCAGAAATGCAAGTTTAACCACAAAACCGTTACTCTGCCACAGAGCTGCGGGAAGGTAGCCAGACACAGAAAAACAACATGGCAAAAACTTACGACTATCTGTTTAAACTGTTGCTCATCGGAGATAGCGGTGTGGGCAAGACGTGTCTGCTGTTTCGATTCAGTGAGGACGTGTTCAACACCACTATTGGCACTTTTCCACTGCACATTATGGTTCGATTTGACTCGACTCTACTTGCTTTACTTTTCTGAGCTTGCTTTTCCACTGCAGTTTTGTGCGGCCTCAACGTGGACTATAGGCTGATCATCATAGTTGCACCCCCTCTACTGCCGTGACATCATCTTAAATGCGACACAAATATTACTGACCATAAAAAAATAACAACCGCTAGCTGTTAGCTACTAGCTCATTGTGCTGCATAAAGCAGTTGTTGCATGGTGATTTTACACACCCCCTCTACTGCCGTGACATCATCTCAAATGCGACACAAACATTACTGACCATAAAAAATAACAACCGCTAGCTGTTAGCTACTAGCTCATTGTGCTGCATAAAGCAGTTGTTGCATGGTGATTTTACACATGTAAAGTTAAATTAGCCTGGTTGTTTTAGAAGCAAGCTTTCCAGTAGCTGGTCAACTAAATAAAGTGAAGCTTTCAAGCACAGTATGAGTTAACATAACAAAACATACCATCCTCCATCGTGGACTCCAACAACGTTGTGGCTGAGTCCAGGGAACTCTCCTTCACATTGCTCGCCGGTCTAGATAGCGTTCATTTGGTCTAACCACTTCCACTTTTCCTTGATGATTCTATAGTCACTTTAAATTTTTTTTTTTTTGAAACTTTTCCTTAAACTGTTGGCAGGTCTGGTGGTAGGCGTATGCGGCCAACAGCTGAGCTAACAAGAGGAATGTCTGCATCTTGTTTATTGACCACGGCACAGCCATTTGTTTTTACAATTCGAAAGTCACATGAACAAATGATACTGCTATAGCTGTTGCTAATTTTAAAACTAGCGGGTTGATGTCCCGTGTCGTGAGTCCAGTGATGCTGGTAGTGACGATTCTCTTTGACCAATCAGTGATCTGCAGGGTTTTGACATCAAATTTAGGCTTGGCTTGCTTGGAAGCTCGACCGCGGTGGTACTAAAAAAGTACCAGATACTATCCACAGTGGAAAACCCCAAAAAGTCGAGTCGAGTTGTACCATGAAGTGCAAAAGCCTCATTAGATCTCCACTATAGGTCAGTTTATTCCACTGTGATTTTTTGATCTGTATGTAAACATTTCAGGAATGTTTATTGTGTAGTTCTATAGAAGAGCTGAATGGGCCATTATAGAGATATATGAAGGGTTTAGTTGGTCTGTGACAGTCATTTAAAGTGACAGGAAGAAGAGGCCATGACAGTCTGTTGACTGAGCTGTTCATCTACATCAGAGGTCCCCAAACCCCGAATCATGGCCCAGCATCGGGCCATGGAAGAGTTGCTAATGGGTAGCAAGAACATTCTAGGAAAAATGTATTTGCAGCAGCACTGATATACGCCCTTTGTCCTTTATGAGACACTATCCACATTGACATAAAAGGTGTGACTTCAGAAAACATTGGTTTCACAATTCCTATAGATGAAGTTACTGTTTACAAACGAACGCTCCGCCCCGCCCTTTCCTGGTTCTTTTGTTGCCCAGACAAGAGCTGTTGTCTATGGGCGCTTCGCTCAAATTGTGCTGGAACTGCCCAAAAAGTGCTGTTGAGGAGCAGGGCCCATCTAAACCACCACAGCTCATGAACTACTTTTTAAGAAAGGATAAGTGGATAAAAATAACATAATTTTGAATCCAGTAAATAATATTGTTCAATCTAAACATCTGTTATTAAGTTTTGCTATGGAATATGTTCATACTGAAGTAAAATATTATTTATTGTATGTGGGTAATTAATAAAAGCAGTTAAGACACATGCTGTATGTCTGATTGTAGTTTTCATTTATAAGTACCCAAATACTTAGGCTTTAAAGTGTGTTAAACATGTGAGGATGTGCATTCATCAACCTGTTACATGACTATTGATCTACATGCCATTTATTAGCATTTTGAAAGTACAGAGCGGCGATGTTAAAAAAAAGTCAGAATCAGTCATGTACTATTTTATCTGCAAATAAAATAAGAAATGAGAATATCATGTATTTATTGAGCTAGCATAATGGCAATCAGGTTAACTGTGTGAGTGTGTGGTTAGAGAGACACTTGTATAGGTTTAGATTAACATGTCACTACTAAACAAAGCAAAACGTCATGGATACTGTTGTAACCTCCGTTCCCTGATGGAAGGAACGAGATGTTGTGTCAATTGTAGTGACACAAGGGGTCTCTTCTGAGAGCCTCGCGTACCTCTGAACTTGAACTTGAGAATAGGCTGGACATACGGGTATAAAGGGAGCAGGTGTGCTAATGCCAGACAGGTTTTCACTGAGGAACTGAGAATACGGTTACAGCGCATTACAGTGGTAGGGATAGTGACGTGGCAAGGGGAACACAACATCTCCTTCCTTCCATCGGAGGGAAGTAACCATGACATTCTCCTTCTGTCACTCACTCGACGTTGTGTCGATTGTAGTGACACAAGGGGTCCCACTTAAAAACACCATGCACTAACCCGTGTTATGTGGCTGCCGAGCCAGGTGCAAGCAGGCTGTTGCATGCTAGAAGCAGCTGGGTCAGGTGCATGTAACCCTCCCCAACGCTCCCAATAAAATGTGTCATATAACGCTCGTAGGTTCCACGTACCCATACGGAAACAGCCGACATGAATTGCATCCGGACCTTTTCTCGCTCTATGTTTCTCGTCATAGAGTTAAAAAGCGGCTGGGGCTATCTTAACGCTATAGATTCTGGGAAGGCGTACTTTCCCGTTCCTATTCTTTCAGGGGAAAAAAGGCCCTGCAGAGACCACAACCTGCCCAAACTGGGGGGAGGTAACTTGTGGCTAATACACACAGGGGTTGTCAGGCCACCCGTGGACATGGTGTGGTGGTAGATCCTGCCTGCAAGGGAGGAGTTGCTACAGACACAGCGACCGGGGGGCAGCGAGGACTGCCCCAGGGATACGCAGGTCCTGCCAGTGGGGGGACCATACCGCAGAAAATACGTCACAGGGAGTTGCCTGAAGTGGGAACTATGCCTGTGGAGCCCAAAGCCCAACACGGAGCACTCGACTCATGGTGGGTCTGACGGCAAATTCCTCCGCTGAATCTGCGGCCAGAGGGCTAGAGAGGAAGAGCATCCAGGAAGAGAGTGCTTGCTGGCTCACCTGGGAAAGAAGGTGCACTGGATCAGCTTGGTGAAGGGCGCAAGGTGCAAGTGGAACACCCGGTCGGTTGTTCCGTATTACTGAGTTCTTCCGGCTCGGACCAATCAAAACATGGGACGGGACTTCCACAGGGCAAGGAGAACAGCCAACAACTTGAGGCAATTGATGTGCCAACACAGGCGGGGCCCCGTCCAGGAGCCAGCGGCAGCGTGCCCGTAGCACACGGCGCCCCAACCCAGTTGAGAGGCATCTGTGGTGACCACGACACGTCTGGATACCTGCTGTAGGGGGACTCCTGTCCGCAGAAAACAGATCTGTCCAAGGGTTGAAAGTCTGGTGGCAGGAAGGGGTGATAAACACATGGTATGTGCCGCTGCGTTATGCCCATTTCAGGACTCGAGTCTGAAGCCAGTGCTGGAGCAGTCTCATATGTATCAACCCGAGCAGTGCGACCACGGCTGAGGATGCCATATGCCCCAGGAGCCTCTGGAACTGTTTGAGAGGAACTGCTGTGCCTGCCTTGAAGCAAGCAAGGTGCATAAGCACTGACTCCACGCGCTCTATCGTGAGGGGCGCTGACATTGAGACTGAGTCTAACTCCAAACCGAGAAAGGAGACGCTCTGAATCGGAGAGAGCTTGCTCTTTTCCAAGTTGACCTGAAGCCCTAAACAGCTGAGGTGCGCGTGCACCTGGTCCCTGTGGGCACATAGTAATTCTCGAGAGTGTGCAAGGATGAGCCAGTCGTCGAGGTAAGTGAGTATGCGAAAGCCCCTTTCCCGCAGCAGGGCAAGGGTTGCGTCTGCGACCTTGGTGAAGACGCGAGGGGACAAGGAAAGGCCAAAGGGGAGGACCATGTACTGATACGCCTGGCCGTCGAAAGTAAGAAGGGTCGGTGTCAAGTACGTGTCCTTCAGGTCTACTGCCGCGAACCTCTTAATGAATCTTAATGCCGAACGCAGGTTAAAATTTGCCTCTGCGTGAGCATTTTGAACGGGAGTCTGTGTAAAGTCCGGTTGAGAACTCGCAAGTCCAAGATTGGCCGCAACCCACCACATTTTTGGATAAGGGCTGTAGAAACCTTCTTCATCTCGGCTGGTGAGACAGGCTCTATCACGTCCTTGAGTAGCAGAGTGGCAATCTCTGCTTGTAGGGTGCTGGCGTTTTCGCCGCGCAACGGAGTGGAGCGAATACCGCTGAAACGAGGCAGAAGCCTGGCAAATTGAATCACATAGCCAAGTCGGATGGTCTAAGCTCCATGCGAGGGGCACTAACAGGACGATTGTGATGACGAAAATTTGGGTACCGCAGCCCAAAAGGGGTGCAGCAAAAGAAAAGTGAGAACTGAGGATTCTCCTCCCGGGCCTCCACCTGGGGATGGAGTGGTCTTGCTACCATCTCCGGAGCAAACGTCTGGCTTCCTGGGTGTGCCGTCTCAGGAGCGTTTAGGGGCTTTACGGCCCTAGAAGAGGTCCTGGAGACGGGGGGCGAACGCCACCTGCGGGGCTCTCTACGCTGGGGCTGAGAGCTGGGCCCAGGTTGAGGTGGAGCTGCCGGTGGTTTCTTCACAGGGGGGAAACCCGCGGTGAGCAGACGGGGGGCGGCCTGTGCCACGAAGGCGTGGCATGATGTGTGATGTGGCCTCCGTCTGTTTCCTCACTGCCGAAAACTGCTGGGCGAAGTCGCCGATGGTGTCGCCAAAGAGACCAAACTGGGAGATGGGGGCATTGAGAAAGCAGGCTTTGTCAACGTTGCGCATCTTGACCAAGTTCAGCCACAGGTGGCATTCCTGGATCACGAGGGTGGCCATTGCCCGTCCGTGTGCTTGCGCTGTGACCTTCGTAGCCCTGAGATCAAGGTCAGTGGCAGACGCACAGTTCCTGCAGCACGTCAGGATTGGGACTACCCTGGTGCAGTTCTTTGAGTGCCCTGGCTTGGTGTACCTGCAGGAGAGCCATTGCATGCAAGGCGGAGGTGGCCTGTCCAGTGGCGCTGTAGGGTTTCACTGTCAGTGACGACATTGTTCTACGGGCCTTGGAGGGGAGTACCGTATGGTCCCGCCAGGTGGCGACGTTATCCAGACACAGTTAGATTGCAACCGCCCTGTCCACCTGAGGGACCTCCATGTACCTGTGGACCGCTCCAATGTCCAGCGTAGTGAGAGCGGACGAGCAAGGAGGTCGGTTCTGGGCAGTAAAAGGTGCCCATGCACTTCCGGGAAGAAAGGTACTGGGGGTATCAATCATCAAGCCGCGAGGATTGGGGGAGGACGGTGGGTTCCAGTCCAACCCCACGTTCACAGCAGCCCGGGAAAGCATGTCGCCATCTGCGCGTCAGACTCTGACTGGGCAGGCTGGCCCGAGGATGGGAGTCTGGTCAGGTCTTCAGCGTCAGATGCCTGAATGCTCTCCGATGCAGCGGCAATGTCGTCATCCAGACCTGGCTCCAGGGATGAAGTAAACTGGCTGTGAAGTGAGCCACCATCGTCCCGAGTGCGGACGGAAGCAAACAAGCTTGCCGGGGGGTGGGTGGTCCGAGCCTGCTGCCATCCCCAAATCGCCTCCATCACCAGCCGGGTCGTCCTCAGTCCTGTGGGAAGAAGGAGCAACGTGGGGGGCGGCTGGATTGGCGTTCGTTTTGAGAAACGAAAGTCGTGACCGCAACGTGGCCATGGTCATGTCCTTGCAGTAAGAACATGAACCATCCACAAACACTGCCTCAGTGTGATCGCTACCCAGGCACACCATCGGAACAGCGGCAGAAGGGCATCTTTACAAAGACGTGTCCTGAAAAGGACGTTCAACGCCCACTTGTGTATGTTGATCTTTACCAGAAAAAAAACTCTTTTAGAGGAAAAATAAACTCTTTCAGAGATATCAACTCTTTTATGAGAGAAGCGCTGTCGAATCGCCATGGAATGCATCATCAGATCCAACAGATAGCTCGCTTTCTTCAAACCACCATAGCAGACAAATAACTGGTCTGACTTTCTAAATTGAGCAGTAGTGTCCACACTTCATGGCACGAACAGGACACAAAAGTTGAGCACTTGAATCAGACCCTGAAGAAGTCTGAAAAGAGGCCTGTTCAATGTGCTGGTTTATGAACAGAGGAAGAAGGACTTTTGGAAGAAAAGAAGTATTGGGTCGTAGGACCACCCCGGAGTCATCCGGCAACCAACGCAAGCGCAATTCGCAAACAGACAGCGCGTGCAACTCACTGACTCATTTTGCAGAAGCACTAGCCAACAAAAAAGCAGTCTTTAAAGTTAACAATTTAATGTCAATGCTTTGCAAGGGCTCAAAATGGGATGAGCAAAGGAATGCAAGCCCCAGTGGCAAATTCGACATGGGAAAGTGAGGATTGCGAGCAGGCTTCAGGCGGCGTGCACCCTTCAGAAAACTGCAGACAAGACTGTGAGATCCAAGAGATGATCCCCCAATCGGAACATGATATGTAGAAATCGCAGCAACATACACTTTCAATGTGGAAGCCGCTTTGCCCTCCTCCAGTAAATGTTGAAGAAAGCTTAAAATGTTCGGAATGTCATACGTTGCATGATCGAGCCCCTGCTTCTCACACGATGCAGAAAAAAGCCTGCAATGGGAAACATAAATCTGTTGTGTGGTAGAAACCCTAGCATTGGAGATTGTGTGAATAACCGCAGGACTGCAATGTTCCAGAGAAGGATTTAACCCAATGACCAGCCCCAAAGCTGCAGACGAGCTGGATCAGGGTGCCAGATGCTGGCCTCCAGCTGGGAGAGGAGGTTCTTCCTGTGGGGAAGCATCCATGGATTGCCTGACAGAAGTCTCAGCAACAAAGAAAACCATGGTCTGGCTGGCCATCACGGTGCCACTAGTATCACTCTGTGAATGCACAGGGAGATCCTGCGTAATGCCTTCCATAACAAAGGGATAGGTGGGAATGCATATAGTTGGCAGTTTGGCTATTCGTGAGACAGTGCGTCCTGGCCCAAGGGTCTGGACACTTCTGTCCTTGCGAACCATAGACGACAGTGAGTGGTCATCTCTGAAGCAAATAGATCCACCTCTGCTCTTCCAAATTGTAGCCAGATTTCCTGCACAACATCTGGATGAATTCTCCATTCTCCTGGATGTACTCGATCCCTGGAAAGAGCATCCACTGTCTGGTTGCATGCTCCTGAAATATGAGCTGCCCTCAGTGAAGCAAGTCACAGCTGGGACCATGTAAGGATCTCGTGAGTAATCTGTAGAGACCTGCGGGATTTCGTGCCACCCTGGTGGTACAGATGGAACACTGTTGAGGTATTGTCGGACCTAATGAGAACATGACAGTCTGCCAGAACTGACACAAAATATTTTAAAGCCATGAACACTGCACGTAGTTCCAGCAGGTTGATGTGTTCTTTGGCCTGGGTCAGTGTCCAGCGGCCACAAATACCCCTCTGATTCCATGTCGCCCCCCACCCTGTGAGGGAAGCATCAGTCATGACAAACTACCGACAAGAGGGAACAACACCCAGGGGCACTCCTGTCTTTAGCAACTCGACCTGTCTCATTGTCAAAACCCAAGGGTCTGCTGTGTTGGTCCTCCAGTACTCTATCTGTTCTATTGAAAAATGATCGAGTGTCTCAGGCTTTTTGTGTGTGACTTTTAGTGGTCGCGGGGGGACGGTGACGGGGTCTTCCTGGCAAAAGTCGATGAGGTGGCCGAAAAACTCTCAGTTACACGAGGCCTTTGAGGGGGCTGCGACTGAGGTGTAGCATGCTGGTGGAAACATTGCTCCAGTGTGGCATAGCGAGGTAGGGTTGCGCTGCACCTGCGGCAGTTGAAGAGTGGCCTCAGACAGCTTTACCCTCTTTTCTAACAGTTCTGAAACTTTAGGACCAAAAAGATGCCCGGGAACGAATGGAAGATCTCTCAAGGTTTTCTTACAGTCCTCAAGTAGCCGTGCTTGGGCAAGCCTCACTTGGTGGCGGGCTGCCAGATACATGCCTGCAAGACTACCCAGTTCATGGGTGTAACCCATGGCCCATGCTAAAAGAGCCTTTTGCAGAAACTGAAATTGAGCGATCAAAATTTGCTGGATCTAGTGTACTGGTAGCAGCAAGAAGTAACTGACAGATTGCGTTTTCTGCATGAGTTATGTAGGCAAAAGACCTGTATGCCTTTTTTAGCAATGAATCTGTGCGACCAAACTGCGCACTGGGACATCGCACATTCCCTCGTAGAGCATCGTCAGGAGACACCACCAAAGCTGCAATCAGCTGCTCAATTTCTGGAGCACAACTCACCCCAATGGAATCTCCTTCAGCCTTAGATGCTAATGTCCGAGCTATCTTTGAGCGCCGTTTATGCTGACCAGAACCTGTGAGGGCATTTAAAAATTCAGCCACAAAATCTTTACATGGTGGCATGGTAAAGAAGTCGCAGCTGTGGCCTGCCTGAAAAAGACATTGGTTTGGGCAGATTGGATAGGTGACTAATCAAGTCTTAGACAAGCAATTTCCATTCAAAGCACAGCCAAAGTATCATCAGAAGTGGGAAACCAGTGGCAATCGAGCTGCAGTTATTTACTAATAACACCTTCGGATAGCACTGTAAGGTTTAAGTCAAGCAGAATGATGGTAATGAAGCACAAGCCATTTCTATTATTAAGGAAAATAATAATTATATGATTCCTCCAGGTGAACCGAAAGGTAATGGCAAGAAATATCTCACGATAAAGAGAAAATATATATCTAAAATGGCAGATGGAAAGTCACCCCGGGGAAAACATTGTAGACCTGCAAAATGCAGCACAAGAATGGGGGATTGCTGACAAAAACCTGGTGGTTGTCACTGACAACACTTCTAGTTAGCGGAACACCTGCATGTGAAGTGTTTCGCTCACACGCTCAATCTGGCATCACAGTTGGCGTTAAATCTGCCAGCAGTAGCCAGGCTCATGGGGAGAGTGCAGCACATAACTGGATTTTTCAAACGAAGCACGGTGGCAAACCACACTTTGGAGAAATAACTGAAAATGTTACAGCTCCGAACACCGAAGAAATTGTCAAGGCCTTGATGTCGATGCAAGTGGCGACCACTGTGATGTCTGAAGAAAAGAATCCTACTCTGTCACTCGTGGCACCGCTGCTTGCACAGCTGTTGCATGACACACAGGACAACATTGGCGACATAGTGCTGGTCAGAAACATAAAAAAAAGCATCAGTTAAGATCTTAATAAGAGATATGCCAGTGCAGTAGAGAAGAACACCCTCTACACAGCATCAGCCCTTGACCCCCAGTTTAAAAGCCTGCCATTCCTGTACCCAGAGGAGAGACAGGAAACCTATGCCAGAGTGGTTGATGAGGCTAGAACACTTCAGGTAAACAAACATTTAAATAATAATGGCAGAATTAACTACGCTTAACTAATGTTGTAGTCATATTGGTAAGGATTTATTTAAAAAAAAATTAAAGACAAATTAACTATAATTCTCCAAAGAGAAACAACATATTTGCTGCATACTTAAATATCTATTAAACATTTACACTCTCTCTCTCTCTCTCTCTCTCTCTCTGTATTCAAAAGGAAGAAATGAGGTAGCAGACCATCTCTGAGCCAGAAGCCCAGGAACATCAGGAGGAACCTAGCTATACTGAAAAGGATCCCAGACACAGCCAAGTTGAGGAAGTCATGTGGGCTAGCAGACTTGCTTGGTCATACTTATGGTGATTTTGGAGCCCCACCAAAATCGTTATCTGCCATAGCTGAGGAGGAGGTGAAAAGATACCAGGAGGTCATACCACTGGCACTCACAGAAGACCCACTAAGCTGCTGGAAATACATCACAAGAGCAAGTCTATCCTTTCCTGGCCAAGCTGGCAAAAAGATACCTTTGAATTCCAGTTGCTTGCGTCTCAGCCAAAAGAGTCTTCTCAATGGCTGGAGACATCGTCACAGCACAAAGGAGCACTCTGACCTCAGAGCATGTTGATCAGTTCCTCTTTCTGAGCAAGAATGCTGACATTCCTTCACTGTCCAAATGTCTTTGAACTTTTTTAGTCCCAAGGCCAGCAGCAAACAGTATCACATTTTATTTCAGTTTAACATTTTTATTTTAATGTAAGACTACATGTCTTATTTGATAAAATTTTAATTGAACAGTAATTTACATTACAAAATTCTCAGTTGCTGAAGGGGCTGCATAACTTTTTTATACAAGTTGCATTGTTCAAAATACCTATAATATTACAGTAGTCCACACATGTTTGCATTCAATTAAGTTGGACTAGACAGTAATACAAATATTCAGGTGTATGCAAATGTTATGAGGTTTTTATGATAGTGTTGGTCATTCTGTCTACTTGACAATCCCATTTTGCTGCAATAAAAAGGAAGTGAGATGAACAGATGAAAGATGAACTTTATCTTATTAGAAAAAACAGATGTTGACAAAGTTTATCGCAATACTCAGCATATCGGAAAATGTTTAAAATCGCAATAATATTGTGTCATGACTTAAGAATCGGAAGGGGGAGGTAAGAGTGGTGAATACATCACATGGGTTTTCAGGGGACATGTGGAAGGTGGCGCGGTGGTAGATCCAGCCTCAAGGAGGGGGGAGTTGCTACAACACGGCGACCAGAGGGCAGCTGGGACTACCTAAGGGAGATGTGGGTCCACTCGTAAGGGGACCGTACTGCGTAAAATACACACAGGGGGAGTCCAAGCAGGAGTCCTGACCTGTGGAGCACCTATTCCAGTACAGGGTAGATTAAGTACCCGCAGTGGATTGGGATGGCGAGTTCCTCCTCTGAACTGCGGACCCAAAGGGCTAGGGAGGAGTCCGGGACTCCAGGGATCCGAATGAGTGGGATCTCCAGGGAGAGAAAGTGCGCAGTTTTATCTTGGCCAAGGGAAAGAGCACTAGGTGCAAGCGATCCACCTGGTCAGTCTGTCAGCGTGTACCGAGTTCTACCGGCTAGGACCTGAGAAAACACAGGACGAAATTGACTCAATCCTGAGACTGTAGAATCTTGCAAAGGTGGTAGGTGTTGCCCAACCCGCTGCTCTACATATGTCTGCCAGGGAGGTGCCTCTGGCCAGTGCCCACGAGGATGCAACACTCCTTGTTGAGTGTGCTCAGTTCCGCAAGGGGGAGGCATGGCCTGGGTGTGATAGGCCAATGAAATGGCGTCCACCACCCAATGGGAAAGCCTCTGTTTGGAGACAGCGTTTCCTTTGCGCTGTCCACCAAAGCAGACAAAGTGCTGCTCAGAACATCTAAAGCTCTGCGTGCGGTCCAAGTAGGTACGTAAAGCACGTACCGGACACAGCAACGAAGGGTGCTGGGTCTGCCTCCTCCCGGGGCAGCGCTTGCAGGTTCACTACCTGGTCTCTAAAGGGCATAGTAGGAACCTTGGGCACATAGCCCGGTCGAGGTTTTAGGATCACATATGTGTCTGCCGGACCGAACTCCAGGCAAGTGTCGCTGACAGAGAATGCTTGCAGGTCCCCGACCCTCTTGAGCATGATCAGCAGGGCCGTCTTTAGAGAGAGGGCCCTGAGTCCAACTGATTCTAGCGGCTCGAAGGGGGGTCTCTGAAGGCCCGTGAGGACCACCGAGAGATCCCAGGAGGGGAACAGGCCTGGCCGGGAAGGATTTAACCTCCGGACGCCTCTCAGGAACGTGATGATTAAGTCATGCTTACCCAAAGACTTGCCGTCTACTGCGTCGTGGTGGGCTGCGATAGCAGCAACATACACCTTCAAGGTGGAAGGGGACAGCCTCCCCTCCAGCCTCTCCTGCAGAAATAAGAGCACTGACCTAACTGCACACCTCTGTGGGTCTTCAGCCCGGGAAGAGCACCAATTTGTGAACAAACGCCACTTCAGGGCGTAAAGTTGCCTGGTAGAGGGGACTCTGGCTTGGTTGGTCGTGCCTACGACGGCAGGTGGTAGACCAGCTAGATCTTCTGCGTCCCATCCAGGGGCAAGACGTGGAGGTTCCAGAGGTCTGGGTGCGGATGCCAGAGCGTGCCCTGTTCCTGAGAAAGAAGGTCTTTCCTCAGGGGAATCCACCAGGGAGGGGCTGTTGCGAGGAGTATGAGGTCCGAGAACCAGGTCCGGGTGGGCCAGTAGGGAGCCACTAGGGTGACTTGTTCCTCATCCTCCCTGACCTTGCACAGCACCTGTGCAAGAAGGCTCACTGGGGGAAATGCGTACTTGTGCAGCCCCTCGGGCCAGCTGTGTGCCAATGTGTCTGGCCCGAGGGGAGCCTCTGTTCGGGCATACCAGAGCAGGCAGTGGGAGTTCTCTCAGGAGGCAAACAGGTCTACCTGGACCTGCTCGTCTCGGGACTCGAGTCTGAAGCCAGTGCTGAAGCGGTCTCATATGCATCAACCCCAGCGGCGTGACCGCCACGTAGGATGCCATATGCCCCAGGAGCCTCTGGAAAAGTTTTAAGGGGACCGCTGTGCCCGGCCTGAAGGTGGCGAGGCATTCCAGCACCGGCTGTGCACGCTCGTTGGTGCTGACATTGACACTGAGTCTAACTCCATACCGAGAAAAGAGATGCTCTGAACCGGGACGAGCTTGCTCTTTTCCCAGTTCACCTGAAGCCCCAAATGGCTGAGGTGTCTGAGCACCTGGTCTCTGTGAGCGCATAGTAACTCTCAGAAGTGGGCCAGAATGACCCATTCATCGAGGTAATTGAGTATGCGAATGCAGGCTTCTTGGAGCGGGGCAAGGGCTGCCTCTGTGACTTTTGTGAAGATGCAAGGGGACAGAGACATGCCGAAGGGGAGGACTTTGTACTGATACGACTGGCCGTCGAATGCGAACCGTAGGAAGGGTCGTCTCGCGGCAGAATTGAGACGTGGAAGTACACGTCCTTCAAGTCTACCACTGCAAACCAATCTAGATGCCGGACGCAAGTTAAGATGTGTTTTTGCGTGAGCATTTTGAACGGGAGTTTGTGTAAAGCTTGGTTGAAAACTCGCAAGTCCAAGATCAGTTGTAAGCCGCCGCCTTTCTCGGGTACGATGAAGTAAGGGCTGTTGAAACCCTTCTTCATCTTGGTTGGAGGGACAGGCTCTATCGCATCTTTGAGTAAGACAGTAGCGATTTCCACGCGCAGGGATTTGGCATGCTCGCTGTGTATTGCGGTAAAGCGGACGCCCACGAAGGGGGGCGGAGGCCTGGCAAACTGATTTGCGTAACCAAGTCGGATAGTCCGGGCCAGCCAGCGTGACGGGTTGGGAAGTGAAAGCCACGCATCCAAGCTCCGTGCTAGGGGCACCAATGGGATGATTATTTTTGACGTACCCAGCAGGGCTTTGCAGCGGGGCGGAGCAGGTAATACAGCGTCGGGAGGCGAGGAAGCGTCCCGAGGCTCTGGTGCTGAGGAAAGACTCGAAGCACTTACCTTGCTCCGCACACCCGTCAGGGGGCAGGTTAGTGACTGAGGAGGAGGTCTGGTGGAGGCGTCCTCTAGACTCATCAGAACCGGCCGGCCGGGGAACAGTCGTGGGGCTGAGGGCGGGGGTCTGCATCCAGCATACCGGGACTGTTGGGATCTGGCAGCAGAGTGCTGTGAGAACGGCATTTGTGGACCTGGTGACACAGAGATAGGAAATAGCTCCATTATTGAGAATGTGGGTACCGCAGCCCGTCTATGCTCTCGCAGTGAGAGCATGAACCATCCACAAACGCTGCCTCGGTGTGATCACTGCCCAGACACACGAGACAACGCCTGTGGCCGTCTGAAGTGGAGAGCACTCTACCGCATCCAGGAACTACACAGGGGCGGAATGGCATCTTTAAAAATATGCGTCCTGAAAAGGACGTTCAACGCCGCTGTGTATTGCTCTTTAGAGTAAATGACTCTTTTACAAGAAAAAAATCACTCTTTTAATAAACTCTCTCAACTTCTGCGCTGTCGAAGCGCCCAGGGGCAAACTGCACTGCCGTGCAAGAAGTAGAAAGCCACTGAAAACTTTTTTCATAGATCAGAGGCATATTCGCCACTCAAGAGAGACCCATAGTGTCGCTTCTTCGACACAACGTCAAAGTGAGCGACAGACTGGGAACACAATGTAATATGTATAATAATGCAATTGGCTAATAATGACACAAAAAAAGTTTCAACAATGGGGGAAAACTAAAAAACTAAAATGCAATTTACCACAATTTTTTAATATATAAATAAATATTAAAATACAAAATCATATTTCTCACCATGACTGTTGTCCTCCCATTTTTCCAAGCAAGTGTTTTGCTGGCAAAGTGAAGTAAATTATGTCCCATTTTTCTCTACATTTTGAGATTAACATAAGCCTGGTGTCCTTCTCTCCAGAAGATGATGCAAAGCAAGTCTATTTTAATGTGATTCTGAAGTGAGAAACTTCTCACAGAAAGCTGTTTTGAAAACATTGTTTATTTTAGCAATTCTGTTCGTGTGTCTCAGAAATTTCATACTTCTGCTTTAAGTTTTTGTTACTGTTCCATAGCCACAATAAACTGCAGAATCAAAGCAATGCTCCATAGTTTGCAGTCTTTCCCCTTCTGCCTGACCTTACCCTATTAACCTTTCATGACAAAAGGGGAAAAAAAACAAAATCCAAACTGTGATGGATAACGTTTTTCTTCGGTTTTTATCTCTCATACATGACAAACTGATCATTAAAAAATAGATAAAAGAATAAAGACAGTGGGATAAAGTATATTTTCCTCATGCTTGTTGAAGCAGCAGCAAGCTATGCCTAAGGTCCTGTATATTAGTATACAGAGTATTACATTTACTAATGATATTATATTTTTTTACTCAACCAACATAATCATCTTTTACTTACCACTACATATGAACCACCTAAAGCATGTTAACCTGTGCTTATGTGAGACTGAATTATTGTTAATACTTATTTTATAACTCTTATATCACAGTATTCTGTATATTGTCTTTTTTAAATTCCTGCTTTAATAAGACTCTTTGAGTGTGAAATTGTTAAGTGTTTAGAGTACTACTTGCAATAGTGTCTTTTTATGTATGCCGTGCATTGTTATCTGTGGGTAGTTCTCTCGTAGAACCTCCTCACTTCATAAACCACTGATGTTCCCAGATTGCAAGGTTGTACGAGCCTGAATGTGTTTATTTGGGTGTTAGAGTTTACTCCTCTCTGCGCATTGGGTTTTACCAGGCCTACAGACTTTTTCACATTTTCTGTGTGAAATTCTGCTGAATTAATTTAACAAAACCTTATTGGTAGCTTAAGGAATAATCAAGTTAGCCTAAATAATAAATAAATGAACGTGCAAGGAGAGGCGTTACAACTCTGAAATCAGATTATTCAATGTGCCGATTCTATTTGGGCCTGGTTGTTACAAATACAAAAAGCAAAGAAATCAAACCAAAAGACACCTTGTGATAATTCACTGGGAATTAACTTTTTGAGTTACTCAAAATGAATGAATGATTGATTCTGCTGTTCATGTTAAAGGATGTACGACTGCTCGAGTTCCATTGGCTGCTGTTTGTCTGTTTGACTGAGCTCCTGCTCAGAGGCATGCCATTTGCCAATTAATGGCCCTGAAGTCATGATTTGAATATACATACAGACAAATTTTACAATGAAACAATGACAGCACTCAACTTCCCATATGAACATAAAGTCTTACTGAACATTCATTGCAGCTTTTATGTCCCATTTTTAACATGTCTTGATTTTTATAATCTGTTCTGCAATATGTCTGTGTAAGCTGAATATGTAAAAAGATTAAAATATATTTTCTAAATTATGTAAATGTGCATTTTTATCACATTTGATCACATTATACTTAATAATAATTTCTCTATTTGGACAAGGCAAATGCTAAGTCCATTATGAGAGAGGTGATGTTACTGACTATACAACTTTTTCCTTTGTCCCATGATGCTTAGCGAGAAATGTGGGCTTTACTTCCATTGCCAAGTTAACAGCTGTTGTGCATTCATTCTTTCGTTGTGGCGTTGGGAATTTGAGGAGAACCGTGTATGATTTCATATGGACATACATCAATCACTTTATCAGTGTGTTGCTGAAAGATATTAAACAGTAAAAATAAAAAAGTCATAAAGACAAAGAAAGAACAAACAAAACTGGTGTGCTTTTTCTCCCAGATGCAATTAAGATTTAATCTAAGCACAAACACAACATCTGGAGAAAAATTATCGGTTGTTTTAGTGGAGTACATTAGTTCATCATCAGATGTGTGTGTTTGTTATCTTGTCACCCTACATGTTCAAATCAGACAGACACAATGAGAAAGAGCAGTGAAGTTCTCGTGCATGGGTATGTAATTGCTTTTTGAAGTTATCCAGTCAGATGGTTATTTCCTTATAAATCCGCACTTAAGTTTAACATTTTGTTTGGCGGGTGATTGACTGGCGAGAGGTGGTGCTTCACTGGCATCTGGGACGCATCAGAATGCAGTTTTAAACCTAAAATGCAATGTGGTTTTGACTACCTCTGTATGTGTTTTTTGTGATCCAATCACAAAACATTTTGCACCCCATTTACAACTATATATAGCGCTTACCATTTGCGATTGGATCATCCGAAACACGTGTTATGACCAGCTGTAAACAGGGTCTAAAATTAATGCAGCCAGAGCTAGGGAATGCCATTGAATGACATCAGATCACTGAAATTATGCCTTTCCCTTTATTTTAAAAATTGTATAGTTTACAACATAGATGTAGACAATTATCTCCCTTTTTTATTAACAGATGTCATGATTAAAATAACAAAAGCCCCCTTTCCTAATTATATACACTCACTGAGCACTATGGCTTGATGTGGTCTTCTGCTGTCGCCCATCCTCTTTAAGGTTTGACATGTTGTGCATTCTGAGATGCTATTCTGCTCACTACAAATGTACATTGGGGTTATCTTAGTTACTGTAGCCTTTCTGTCAGTTTTATCCAGTCTGGCCATTCTCCATTGACCTCTTTCATCAACAAGGCGTTTCCGTTCACAGAACTGTCATTCACTGGATGATTTTTTTTTTGGCACCATTCTGAGTAAACTAGAGACTCTTGTGTGTGAAAATCTCAGCAGATATGAAGTTACAGAAATACTCAAACAAGCCCATCTGACACCAGTAATCAACCATTTTCTGCATTCTGATGGTTGATATGAACATTAACTCAAGTCCCTTACCTGTATCAGCATGATTATATGCATGTGCTGCCACACAATTGACTGATTAAATAATCACATGTATAAGTAGGTCTACAGGTGTTACTAATAAAGTGCTCAGTGCGTGTACATTTTAATATTTGTTAGACATAAGTGAACGAGCTGTACTTATGTACCGTTAGCTAGAAGTGTATTCCATAGTGGAAAATAAAATGAGAAAAGCCCTGCGGTGTAAAGATACTTTAGTGTTCTCCTTTATTTCTGATGTATTTATGCTACAACTACTACGATTATCTTGCTGTGGCAAACAAAAATACATCATGACATCTCAAGTCTGTGTGCCTGTCCTCTCTCTGGAGGGTTTGTAGTCATTGGAGTTGACTTCCAAGGCCCCAGCCAGGTCTTTTACACTACTGGCTGCTCGAGGCTTATCCAGGATGTCCCCTATGGCCTTCACCTTTCGTGGGTTAGTATTCAGACTCTTAGATCTGAGAGCAGGGTACATCCTGTCCTCTGCTACATACAAGTGATCTGAGTCTTTCAGCTCCTCTCTCTTCTCTTCTCTTTCCTCTGTTTTGGTGCTCTCCCTCCTGCTATTTGCCTCTGTATCATTGCCATCTTTCTTCTCATCACTGTTCTTAATTTGTGTTTCTGTTTTTGTCCTCATGCTCTCTTTAGAAGCCCCTTCTTTATCTCTGTCCTCTGCCTGTCTTGGTCTAGTCTCTGAAGATATCTTGGGTGTTAATGGGGAGGGATGAACTTTGTAATCAAAGCGTGGGGGCCAGCGACCTATGGTTGGAGATCTACTTGCTTGATCCTGTAGGCCATGGGGCTCTGAAGCCCACGTTGTCCTCTGACTGCCCAACCTTGGCTGTGTCACAGAGTCATATACAGTACTGCTCTGGGATCTATTCTCATATGAAAGCGAGTCACTCTTCATTTCAGTTGGGTACTGCCTCAGTGACTGCGCTCTCTCAAGAGGATGCGAGACTGCTGTGTCCAACCTCGCCCTCTCTACCACCATCCCAGATGGCTCCATTGTAGCATCCAGGAGAGCCTGTGGGTCTTTGGGATGCTGAGTGGTGAAGAGTTTTGGGGTTTGAGAGTTCTGGTCCCCACTCTGCGACTCACAGGGAGAGATGAAAATGTCCACACTGGAGCTAGAACGCATCCGCTGCTGAAGGGGGACCACGTCCAGTGTGGGACCGTAGGCAGAAACCTGCTGAGGATTCAGAAGGAGCTCATTGCTGCTGATACTGCCATGTCTCTCTGAAGCTGTCTGGCCCTTCCTGTCTCCTGACGCCTCCTCAGCTGGTCCACGGTCCTCTGCATCCAGGTGCCAGCGGTACAAACTGTAGCCATCAGCACTGTTAATGCTACCGCGACGAACCAGGCCAGATTGTTCACATCCCAATGAGCTCCTGGATCGAGTGCGGACCAGCTCACAATGATCAATGCCAACCAGACGTTCTAGTGCATGCATCATTCGACCAGAGAACTCCTCTAGCTGAGCCAAGCGCAGGTCTACTGTCTGCAGAGAGGCTTTCATGGAGTGCTCCCGTTCGTTTACTTCTTCTAGACGCATAGACATGTTCTCCACCCTATCACAGCAAGTATTCAACATAGTTGCTACCATTTTTATTACAGTGGTTATTGTAAATGACTCAGTTCAATTTAGTTTACTTTTATAGTGCTTTTTACAAAACATATAGTTCCAAAGCAGCTTTACAGAAAATAGAAAAAGAAAAGACCTTTGCCATGTTTGTTTTTCATACAGTACCTCTGTGAAGTGATCCGGATTCTCTCGTCATTGGAAGACTGTGTCTCGTCCTCCTTCTCTCTGAAGTACTCTTCCACACACTGTTCTTCAAACTCATACAGACTCTTCAGTTCATCTGGACTCAGAGTCAACTCTGGAAAAACAGAATGAAGAGATAGCCAGTAAAAAGGAAAATAAGCTGTTATATGTTTGATATAACCTTGATATAAGCAGTAATAGGAGTAATAACTAAGCCCGCGGTCTCTCTCGTCCAGCTCTCCTTCCTGTTTCTTCCTGCAGCGGCAGCACAGACGCTTCAGCACAATGTATATGTGGCTGAAGATGATGAGTGGAGGAGGCAGGACTGGCCGATCATGGAAAGTCATGATAAGTTGGTAACGCTGGAACTTCCACACTTGGTTGGAAATGGACTTCACTTCGAAGAATGTGTTACTAATAAGGAAATATCAGTCGAGTTCTGTCAGTTTCATAATGCTAATAAAGGAATCGTTCACCTAAAAATTACAAATCTGTCATAATTTCCTCTCCTTCATATTGTTAAATGAATATCACGTCCTTCATGATATTCATTAAAGTATACCATGTGTTTCATATAAGAAGGTCTTATGGGTTTGGAACAATATGAGGGTGAGTAAGTCATGGCAAAGTTAATTTTTTGTTTTCCTTTAATGGGTTTATGACAACATAATAAAGAGGGCTACAACAATGCTATGGTACAAATGATTGTTTTACATAACAGGGTTCCTGTTGTAGTTTTGTTTAGTCTTTGACTCACTTGAACACAGCTATGAGCAGATTGACCAGTAGGATGTTGGCTACCAATAGATAGCAGGCCATAATGGCAGGTGTGAGCCAGGCCCCGGGTATACACGGAGGAAGCTTTTTCCCATCTTCATCATACAAGTTCTCACCACAAGGTGCTGAAATAAATGGCAGTTTTTGATTCTGTTATGATACATTTCTTACTATGTGATAGTACAGTGTTGTATAATTAAGAATAATTGTGTGTATAGTGAAAGAAATTGTAGACTTACGATTAATCTCCATTGCATAGACTGATGCAAAAAGTGCATTAAACAAAGGAGAGAAAGCACAGATAAAACGTTGTGGAGAACATACTGTATACACTTTTATCATTTTAAATCAGCCAGTCATCTCAGCCGTTCATTATGAATAAAAGTTAAATACATCATAAAATAGAGTTAAATCTTAAAGGTAATACTGTAAAAAAATAAAAATAATATAAAAAATAGTGTTAAATTAAGTTTTTGAAAAATTTTCAAGAGTGAAAAGAAATATGAATACTCTTGAAATATAAATGTTTACATTTGCACAATTATTTAACATGCAATTACTTTCATAATACTATCACATTTTTGTGTACAACTACCATTGTGTATTTATCTGTGTTCACTTTAAGCATTAAAGGGATAGTTTACCCCAAAAAATGTATCTCATCATTTACTCAGCCATGTTGGTCCAAACTCATATGCCTTTCTTCTGTAGAACACAAATTTAGATGTAAGGCAGTATGTTATTTACTTTCATTGCATCTTTTTTCCAAACCAATCTCATGAGAATTCATCACAATACTATGAGATGGAGAATTCATACAAGTTAATTTGTAAGAAATTGTATGAGATATACACCCACCAATGAGAGACGCTTCCCTCATGTCCTTGTAGTGCATGTGTTTGGTTGTGTCACGATTCACCGTTGTCTGCCCTGTGTTTTACCTCTGTCATCTGTTCCCCATGGACTACACTTCCCATCATCCCCTGCTCTGATCACCTCCAGCTGTTCCTTATTGTTTATCACTTGTGTTTAATGTTCTCATTTGTCTTTTTGTAATTTAATGCCCTGATTTCTGTTCAGTATGGTGAGTTATTCTGTAACGTTTGGGAAGAAGTCAAAAGAGCAGGATCTATTTGCGAAATGAATGTATTCTAAAGTGTTTCGACCTACCGTGTTCTGCCTGTGCCCTTCGTGGATGTTTTCTCTTGTTTACGTTATTGTTTCCCATCGTGGATGTTTGATTTGTTCCTGTGTCTACCCGTTATTTGTATTTTGTTTATCTTTTCATTAAAATCCTTCGCCGCAAATAGATCCTGCTCTTTTGACTTCTTCCCAAACGTTACAGGTTGATGTAAAAGTTCTATGTTTTCATACAAATTAAGTTGTACGAATTGGTACAAATTTGCCACCTCACAGAATTGTGATGACTTCTCATGAGACTAAGGCTGTCTTTCAGCCTAATATCTTCTTTTGTGTTCTGCAGAAAAAAGAAAGTCATAAACATGTTTGAAACAGCATGAGTGTGAGTAAATGATAGAATAAAACATTTTGGGTGAACTATCCCTGTAATAAGAAGCAAAGAAACCAACATCATTGCTGCATTTTTTGTTGTTGTTGGGAAAGACAGCAACAAACCTACTGTAAGCTCATGCAGGGGAGGTATAAAGACCAGCATTGTCACACACTCAGCCCATCACACATGATTCAGTGGAGGGCAAATGCCACTGCAGGGTAAATGGTGACAAATAAAGGAGATGAGACACAAATCATGACACAAATCTTTTTTCCAGTGTTCACAGACACGAAGACGGTGAAATGAAGATGAGATGGATCATCCACACATGAATCAGGAAACAGAATCTTACTATGAATTCTAGTCTTACGGTCTATCGAGTCAGCAAACACTTCTCCGTAGATCATCCAGTAGGGCATGTAGAAGATATTTCTTGCCAGGCGCCATGTCGGCTCTTCATCTGGATGCAGGATGGCCTGACGTGCCACGCCGAAACTCATAAGAACCACCAGCATGATTACCACAAAGTACAGCATGTCAATCATCTGCACACACACACACACACACACACACACACATTAAAAAACCCTTATTGTTAG
Source organism: Moxostoma hubbsi (assembly GCA_032164185.1). Classification (NCBI taxonomy): domain Eukaryota; kingdom Metazoa; phylum Chordata; class Actinopteri; order Cypriniformes; family Catostomidae; genus Moxostoma; species Moxostoma hubbsi. The sequence goes on along the minus strand of JAVLUX010000003.1, from coordinate 35,615,409 downwards.
GATCACATGAAACAAAAGCATATGAGCCATTCACATTTAGTACATTTATTATAGTTCTCACCATTTTACCAATCATCATGACATATGGTCCCAAGTACTTGTTAACGCCAAAGATGTCAAGGACACGAATGTACCAGAAGATGATGTCTACGCAGTAGATGACCCGTCCATAGCCCATATAAGGCTCATTCTGTAAGCGCAGTAATAGTCCCATAAGGAACGTGGTGATGGCTGCCAGGTCAGTGATATTCCAGTACTCTTCAAGCCATACATTTATCTTCTGTTTCAGCTTTCCTGGCTCCGACATCAGGATCTACACACAATCACATGCGCTAGATGCATAAACACAACATTCCCAAATATAGTAACTCTAACTGACCAACGAAATGCACTTCTGTACTTCACCTGTCTAACTTTCTCCAGTCCAAGAGTGATGATGTAGGAGATGACAATCCATTCCTGTAAGCATGGCCATCTCTCCATTTTCACCAGAATGATGTAATTGTACAGCATGAGGTAAACCAGGTAGGCAGTCTGAGAAGACAAATACAATTTTTCTGCATTTCTACAGTATCTGAATGTTAAAAGTGTGTGGTACATTGTTTTATTTTTTTTATTCAATTATAACATACCGTATTGAACCAGAACTTGGTAAATGGAGCGTTATAGAAATAGTAAATCTTTTTTCCAATTGGCACTCGTTTCTGCTTTTTACCATCTTCTTCGTCACCTTTCTTAGATACTGCATCCATACTCACAGTGCCATCCTAAAAATAAATAACAACCCTAGTCTTTCACCCCTAAAGACCCACAAAAAAGTAACAACCATCTGAAGGTCAAATAAAATATTTTTACCTTGCTGGATTTATTATCATCCTCCTTGTCTTTAATCTCTTCTTTGTTTTGGTACGAAAGATCATCTCTAGTCCGGAAGTCCAGGAGGAGGATGGCTGGAGGACAGATGATTCCAATGATCACCTGGCAATAAATGACAAAAACTTGGTTACATCATGTTCAAACTCAATGCCTACTGGCTCATAAATGTAGTGTGTATTTATGTTAAATTTCAGACCTTGAGTCCATTGCTTTTCCCCACTCGAAGGCACCCCATCCACATGTCAGTGAGTAGCATCTGACTACAGGTGTGGGCTATGAAGTCTCTGTGTTTGGCAGCCACAGCCAGTTTCAGACAGGTAGAGTTGCTCCAGTTCTTCAATTCATAAGTCAGCAGCTTCATCGCCACCTGTTCATCATGCTTGTAAGACTGATCTAGCAGCTCATATGCTAACTGACCAAATTCCCTGTGACAGAGAGAGAGAAAGAGAGAGACAGTGAGAGAGGGGTTGTCTTTGAGATTTGACATTGTAAGTGACAGCAAGAAAAATAGCTAAAAAAAACGTATTATCTCTCATCATTTAATCAACTTTATGCCATCCCAGATGTGTATGACTGTTTTCTTCAGCAGAACACCCATGTAGATTTTTAGGAGAATATCTCAGTTCTGTAGGTACAATGCAAGTGAATGGGTGTCAGTATATTGAAGCTCCAAAAATCACATATGTCTGTATAAAAGTAATCCATAAGAGTCCAGTGGTTAAATCAATGTCTTCAGAAGTGATATGATAGGTGTGGGTGAGAAACACATCAATATATTAGTCCATTTTACTATATATTCTCCTCCCTGCTCAGTCGATTTCTGCTTTATCTTTCATATTCTTCTTGAGTTTTTGGAGATTCACATTCTTCATGCATACAAAGATATGGATTTAACCACTGGAGTCATATGGATTACTTTTATGCTGCCTTTATGTGCTTTTTGGAGGGTCAAAATTTTGGCACCCATTCACTTGCATTGTATGGATCTACAGAACAGAGATATTCTTCTAAAAATCTTTGTTTGTGTTCAGCAGAAGAAAGAAAGCCATTCCCATCTGGGATGGTATGAGTATGAGTCAATGATGAGATGATTTTTGGAAGAACTTTTGCTTTAATCAAGCCACATATTTCTGTTCTATTTTATGAAAATGCCATATGAAGCACAGTAGGAGAAACAGGGTTGGCTGGCCCAAATGAAAACAAATGTTTAGGCTAGTCATGAAAAACACATTTTAAGAAATATATGGTGATACTGGTTTTGTCGTGCTTTTACCCAAGAACTTAAGCTTTCATTAGCAAAATTTGTATTCCACCACAGATATTCAACATAGAATGAAAAGTGAACCAAACCAACCCTGGTCTCCTCTACTATGTTTAGATTGCCATTCTCAAAATGGTGGCAGTGAAGATTCTTGAATTCTTTCTTTATAATAATAATAATAATAATAATAAAAATTGCTCACTTTGAATTATTGTCCAGGTCCTGGGAGATGTCGTCCACTAGTTCACTCCGTGAGGACTCGTGTGCCATGGCTTTGTAGAGTTTACAGGCCACCAGAGCTTTGGCCATGGCCTCCTCTCCCCTCTGCCAGAGAAACAGCGCCATCTTCTGACGCTTCATAAGAACAGCCCACACCATCAGCTCATGGAAGGGGTACTGAAATCGACTGACCTCTGGATCATCAACATCGATATCGATTTCTTCCTCCTTCTTCTTCTTCGTCTTCTTTTTACCTTTAGGCCTTGGGTCATCGTCCTGCTCACAAACAGTCAATAGGAAAGGGAGGTTGGTAAGATTATTTGTATACATTTAAACTGAAGTGTGTAAGTTTTTTGATGTTAAAATACATTCTCCTACCCCCACATAATATGCAGAGACAATTATAAGTAAGCCAAGCCATTAATATATTTATTTCTTTGCAAACTGCAAACACTGTCTCTCTGTGGCACTTTAAAAATAATGCCTGATCACCCAAAACAGCAACATTATAGGGACAATGAAAAACAAGTTATATTTTGGTCTATTCATTGGAGTCGTATGGATTACTTTTATCAGAATCAGAATCAGCTTTATTGCCAAGTATGCTTACACATACAAGGAATTTGTCTTGGTGACAGGAGCTTCCAGTGCACAACAATACAAAAAACAATACAAAAACAGCATCAAGACATAGATAATAATAATAATTATTATTATTTACATTTATGCATTTGGCAGACGCTTTTATCCAAAGCGACTTACAGAGCCCTTATTACAGGGACAATCCCCCCGGAGCAACCTGGAGTTAAGTGCCTTGCTCAAGGGCACAATGGTGGTGGCCGTGGGGTTCAAACCAGCAACCTTCTGATTAGCAGCCCTGTGCTCTAGCCACTACGCCACCACCACTCAACATGTGTATGTGTATATATATAATAATTATATATATACACATACGTAGTACAAATCTAAAACAGGTTCGTTATACAAGTGCAAAAATACAGTATGTTATGTACAGTGCAAAAAATATATAGATATTTTATTTTTTTAATGCTGACTTTATCTCTTTTTTGGAGATTCAAAGTTCTGACCAGTCACGACCAAGTCAAGTCAATTTTATTTGTATAGCGCCTTTCACAACACACATTATTTCAAAGCAGCTTTACAGGAGCTCAGGCATTAACAGACGATAAAACTATAATGTCTTTAATGTCTATGAATCATCATTGTGTAATTAGATAAAATACGATTGTTAATCGTGTTTAAAAATAAGTAATTAAATAATACTTGTATTAATAACCCCAGTGAGCAAGCTAAAGGTGACTGTGGCAAGGAATACAAAACTCCATAATATGTTGGTTAATGGAGAAAAATAACCTTGGGAGAAACCAGGATCACTGGCTAAACAAAATGAATATAATGTAAATGTTACTTATGTATAGTTAAAGTCATGGTTTAAAATTAATCAACTAAGTAAGTGTTAAGGGTCAGTGTTTAAACATCGATTTTGTTTTAACTGTAAGATTAATGACCAATGTCTTTGAAGTCCATCCTGGATTAACTGTAGAAGTTCACATAGATGCATTTGTCCTTGTTAATTGGCTGATGAAGGCTTTTGTTGGTAATTGTTAATCTATGCATTCCATTTCAAGATCGTAATCCATCAATATCAATGGTCACCATTCACTTACATTGTATGAACCTACGGAGCTGAGATATTCTTCTTGAAATATTAGTTTGTGTTCAACAGCAGAAAGAAAAATCATTCGCATCTGGTATGGCATGAGGGTAAATTATGAGAGAATTTTCATTTCTGGGTGAACCATCCATTTAATACAATGTTGTGAGATTGGGGCTGTCTGCTGTTTGCTGTTTGTTATTTTTGAAATTGTATTTATGCAAAAAAAGATTTGGTGGTGCTAGTGTCATAGAAATTACAAACTTTAACTTTAAGTTTTTGATTGGTTAAAAAGCACAGACCGCTCCCCCTGACTTTTTTTGTTGCTCACATTCATCAAAAATAGCTTGTAGCACCTATAAATGTTTACAGTGATTTTCTTACCTCCATACCAAGAAGTTTCAGAGCTTTAGGCTACAAAAGAACAGAGAAGAAAGGAGTCAGGCATTTTAAAGAAACTTTTAAGAAACAATAAATATAATTTATATAATTATAAGCTGTTATAGGAATTGTGTTTGTGGGCAAGATTGGGTGAGTATTTGCAGAAAAGAGAGTAAAGGGGTGGGTCACAATAACTCACTCTTTTCAGTCCATAGAGGTTATTATAGAGTGTACGGAAACTTTTCCTAGTATAGTTACAACGATATGCCCCTCCCATGAGGTACTCCAGAACCAGTCCGATATCTATCAGGGTGATCTGGTAATCAGGTGGTAGGTTTCCCTGGAAACAGTAATGGCCATAAAATAACACCATAAAATAACCATTGTCCTTGTAATGTTGCAGTTCTGTAACATCACTCTAAGAGGACCCTTTTTTGTGAAAGTATAATAACTATTATAAAAAGAAGATTAAGATCTTATTCTCGACCATTTGAAGATTAACAGAACTGTAAGAAATATATATTTCATCTGTAGCACGCTCTGAAGTTAAGATAATGCAAATTATTAATAATGAATGTTTACCTTTTTCACATCTCTGACCACAAAATGGAGAGTATTGGTTGGCCCTAACCTCTAAATGACAAAAAGACATTCATGAAACCATGTACAAAGTTCAAAGTAAAGTCTATTAAGCTTCAATCACACAGATGAATGCTGGCTAAGTGCTTTCTCCTAAACAACAGATTACTAAAACATGATGTGATAACGGAATGCTGAACACAAATACAATTTTCAAAGCCATATTGAATGGAAAGAGTGGCGGGAACAACTGTGAAAGCTTTAACAACTGGACATATGGATCATATTTGTCAATACTGGGATCATAAAAACATACATGCAATTCTGGAAATGGCTAGCACAGTTAAACAGAATGGCTATGAGATCCTGTAATATTCAATTCCATCAATTTATGTTTGATCACTGACACTGACTGTGTTATAAAGCTCTTCTAGCCGTGGGATTGTGAGGAAATGGTGAATGTTGACACCATTTTCAATGAGGAGCTTCACAAAATCCACTCTGTCAAGCACGAGTGCATCCATCATGGCTTGCTCCAGAGAATTAACCTATTTGACACATTAGCAAACACAGGCACAAAATGTAATCCAACAACCAAGAACAGACATACAGTGTGATATACACAGACATACACAAACAGAATTAGTTTAATAAGAACAGACACATGTTCCTGAATTCAGACACATTGAGTAAACACATGTTCACTGAGCCAAAAAGGATGTCTTGCCCAGTTAAGCAGTTCCAGTTTTCTGGGGTCTGTCTCCTCAGGAGGCTCGGGCTTGGCTTTTGCTCCTTTTCCCTTTTTCCCCCTGGCAGGTTTACCCTTGCTGGCACGGGTTGTGGTTGGGCTCTTTGGTTTATCCTGTTGACTTGTGGATGCAGTGGACAGGGAGCCAGCAGGCTAAGAGCAGAAATAGATGAATATGTGGTAATGCAAACTTGATCCATTAAATCACTTCAATTCATTTTCACTCTATCCTTTAAAAACACTCAGCCTGTATATACAATCTGTGAGCTTTGTGGCCTATGTGGCCTAAGTCTAATTTGCATGTCATCACTTACAGGCCAGTGTTGCCCATGGACGAAGATCTGACTGCGAGCAATATCCACACGGTTCCAGGCTAAAGCCAAACTCAGCTGGTCTGGAGCTGAGGCATTTGTGCCTGAGAAACCCCAAATAAAATATACACATTAATGCCAAAATAATTGTAAAAAAGATCATTAAGAGAAGCAACATTAATATATCAAATATTTAAAGAATAAAATATTACAAAGATTCTGATGCAATTAGTTTATTAGGAAAATAAACTAACTTCAGTTTTAGTTTTCTGGAAAATTAGAGAGTACAGTGTTCAGGACAATATTAAACTTTTCATGCATAGAATAATTAAAATGTATCGCAAAGGATACATTTGTTAATGTTTTCATTAACTTCTAGACTTCTAGAGTTATTTCCCCCCAAAATGATGTATTTTGGATTATGCTGAGTTACACAACTGTCTGTTACAAATTAAGATTTACCATTTCATTGCCTTGTTACATTTGTGTTGTCATAAGTAACACAATGACAAATAAAGAGGACAGTCATGTAGAATGGATATAGGTCAATGGTAATCATTTATGGTGGTTTGGATATTCTGATTTGTTAAAAATGGCTTTTAAGATCTGTTCACTGCATCAGAGGGTTAAGGACTGAGTGTTACTGTGTGACTGGGATGTGAACAGTCCAGGTGATTTCACCTTTCAGCAGAGCAGTTAGGATTGCCATCTCAATATCCTGCTGACCCTCTGAAGCGGTGCGGAACACTGTGATCTGTCTCAACACAAAGGCAAAAACTTGGTTGAATTTATATAACAATACACTATACTGTGCATACAGTGGCAAAAAAAAGTATGTGAACCCTTTGGAATTAGCTGGTTTTCTGCTTAAATTGGTCATAAAATGTGTTCTCATCTTCATCAAAGTCACAATTACAGACAGACTCTGACTGGGCAATTCCACCATACTTCACCATTGGAATGATGTTTTCATGTTGGTATGTGATGCCCTTTTTATTTCATACGTAGTGCTGCATAAACAAATCAACCTTAGTTTCATTTTCCACAAAACATTCTACCAGTAGTGTTGAGGAGTGTCAAGGTGGTTTTTGGCAAACTTCAGTCATGCAGTAATGTTGTTGTTTTTTTGGAAAGCATCTGCTTCCTTCATGGTGTCCTGCCGCGGACCCCATGCTTGTTTAATATTTTCTGTATAGTAGACTCATGAATAGAGATGTTAACCAGATCAAATTATTTCTGCTTTAGCTGTCACTCCAGGGTTCTTATTAACATCATTGGGCATGTTGCAACTATTTTTCTAAATTTGTTGCCATTCTAGACTCTTCCATTATTTTTTACTACAGATCAAGACTTGTCCAGCTGGAGCTAATTGGACTACAAAACCCATGACTCTAAAATGGAGGAGATTGGTGGAGGAGCTTCCTTTTTTAGTTGGTAGCCATGCCATACTGCCAAAGTGTTTATTGTTGTTTGAATTAATTAACTTCTCCAATTGAAGTTATCTTCATGTGTTTTAAGTTCTTTGGAATCCATGCAACAGGGCATTCTACAGTATGCTCTTTGAGTCAACTTGGCTGGACAGCCACTTCTAGGGAGAGTTGCCACAGTGCTAAATTGTCTCCATTTATAGACAATTTGTGGACAAATGAATATCTAAGCTCTTCGTGATAACTTTGTAACCCTTTCCAGCTTTATGCAAAACCACAATTCTTGATCGTAGGTCTTCTGCGATCTCTTTTTTGCAAGGCATGGAGATGCTTCTTGTGAATAGCAAAGTCCAAAGGTTTGAGTGCTTTTTATAAGTCAAAGTAGCTCTAACCCACACCTCCATTCACGTTTCATTAATTGGACTCCTGACTCAAATTAGCTTTTGCTGATGTCATTAGCCTAAGGGTTCACATATATTTTCTTGCCACTGTAGTATATGTATATAGTATGAAGTTATATACAACTCTTTGAACAAGCAGAAAACTACAACATCTCACCTCTTACAACACTCATTATGATTGTATGGCTTATGTGGTGATAATATTAACTGATAAATGCAATGTGAAAGCATGTAGACTATTTGTTTTGACTGTATTCATTTGCACCTCTGCCAGTTCCTAAGAATGTTTCTTATTAGTATAGGGATGATATGGACAGAGATGTATAGTGTATTCTAACTTACTTTATGTGTGTGTGTTGAAAGGAAAGTTTAAAAAATCATGAATACTAGGGAACTGTGCAAAAATACAGTGAGTGAGTGAGTGAGTGAGTGAGCGAGCAAGGATACTGATGCAGTAAACCTGTATTGTGTTTAAAAAGTCATGCATTCACATTTCAAGTGTGAAATAATTAGGGAATTTGAGCACAATGTACAAACTGCACAGGGTACCTAAAATATTCGTAACAGAAAGATGCACACACATATTTATTTTAAATATTGACATCTGTATTGACAAGTTTACTATAACTATATAGTTCTTTACATGATCCCACAGCAATCTTACAAACTTGCATTTTGAGGAAACTTCCCTCATTGTTTAATCTAATGTCTCTGGATTTAAACTAATTCAAACAACAAGTTTTTATTTTTATGTAGGACAAAAACACACAATGAATGAAATTAGAATGGAAAATTAAGAGCTGGTGTATGTGAAATGACACAGGATAATGCATGATAGAAAAAAAGCAAATGAGGCAGAATGAATGAATGATCATGTTTATTTTCAGATCTGCAAAATATAACAATCCAACAACTATATTTGGATTAAATATCAATCTCATCGATATAACTTTTATATTATATGTTACAGGACCACATAAGACCTGGCACAAAGTTGTCTTTTATTCATTCCTTTATCTACCTTTATTTTTTACTCACCAGCTCTCTTTTCTTCATGCACTCCATCACCATGAGATAGATCTGCTGAGCTTGATTGCGGTTGTAGTTGAATGTCTTCTGTATGGTCACAAGAAGTTGGTCTCTAACACTGTCATTAACCAACCTGCCAAGTGAAGTAGACTTAAGAAACTTTGAGAAGGGTCATTTTAAAAGGGATTTTAATGTTAAGGTATGCACCAATGTGTACATTTTTCATCGCCGCAACAATACTTCAGCAAAAACTGCACTCGTGTCCTGCTCTGTTGTTTATAAGAGGAATGAATAATTTACAGAAACTGTCCATAACTGTTCACAAACATTTTCTTCATTCATTAAATTGATAGTTCACCCAAAAATGAAAATTCTTTCATAATTTACTCACACACATGCCACCCCAGATGTGTATGAATTTTTCTTCTGCTGAACACAAACAAAGGTTTTTAGAAGAATATCTCAGTTCTGTAGGTCCTGACAATGCAAGTTAATGGTGACCAGAACTTTAAAGGTCCAAAAAGCACATAAATGGCATCATAAAAAGTAGTCCACACAACTCCAGTGGTTAAATCCATATCTTCAGAAGCGATATGATAGGTGTGGGTGAGCAACTGATATATTTATAAGTCCTTTTTTACTATAAATTGTCCTCCCTGCCCAGTCAGTGTGCACAAAGAATGTGAATTGCCAAAACAAAAGGAGAATGTGTAAGTGAAAGTGGAGATTTATAGTAAAAAAGGACTTAAATATTGATAAGTTTCTAACACTTATCATATCGCTTCTGAAGACATGGATTTGACCACTGGACCTTCAGAGCTCATATATATACAGGTGCTGGTCATATAATTAGAATATCATCAAAAAGTTGATTCATTTCAGTAATTCCATTCAAATAGTGAAACTTGTATAATGTATACATTCATTCCACACAGACTGATATATTTCAAGTGTTCATTCCTTTTAATTTTGATGATTATAACTGACAACTAATGAAAACCCCAAAATCAGTATCTCAGAAAATTAGAATAGTGTGAAAAGGTTCAATAATTAAGACACCTGGTGCCACACTCTAATCAGCTAATTAACTCAAAACACCTGCAAATGCCTTTAAATGGTCTCTCAGTCTAGTTCTGTAGGCTACACAATCATGGGGAAGACTGCTGACTTGACAGCTGTCCAAAAGACGACCATTGACATCTTGCACAAGGAGGGCAAGACACAAAAGATCATTGCTAAAGAGGCTGGCTGTTCACAGAGCTCTGTGTCCAAGCACATTAATAGAGAGGCGAAGGGAAGAAAAAGATGTGGTAGAAAAAAGTATACAAGCAATAGGGATAACCGCACCCTGGAGAGGATTGTGAAACAAAACCCATTCAAAAATGTGGGGGAGATTCACAAAGAGTGGACTGCAGCTGGAGTCAGTGCTTCAAGAATCACCACGCACAGACGTATGCAAGACATGGGATTCAGCTGTCACATTCCTTGTGTCAAGCCACTCTTGAACAAGACACAGCGTCAGAAGCGTCTCGCCTGGACTAAAGACAAAAAGGACTGGACTGCTGCTGAGTGGTCCAAAGTTATGTTCTCTGATGAAAGTAAATTTTGCATATCCTTTGGAAATCAAGGTCCCAGAGTCTGGAGGAAGAGAGGAGAGGCACAGAATCCACGTTGCTTCAAGTCCAGTGTAAAGTTTCCACAGTCAGTGATGGTTTGGGGTGCCATGTCATCTGCTGGTGTTGGTCCACTGTGTTTTTTGAGGTCCAAGGTCAACGCAGCCGTCTACCAGGAAGTTTTAGAGCACTTCATGCTTCCTGCTGCTGACCAATTTTATGGAGATGCAGATTTCATCTTCCAACAGGACTTGGCACCTGCACACAGTGCCAAAACTAACAGTACCTGGTTTAAGGACCATGGTATCCCTGTTCTTAATTGGCCAGCAAACTCGCCTGACCTTAACCCTATAGAAAATCTATGGGGTATTGTGAAGAGGAAGATGCGATACGCCAGACCCAACAATGCAGAAGAGCTGAAGGCCACTATCAGAGCAACCTGGGCTCTCATAACACCTGAGCAGTGCCACAGACTGATCAACTCCATGCCACGCCGCATTGCTGCAGTAATTCAGGCAAAAGGTGCCCCAACTAAGATTGAGTGCTGTACATGCTCATACTTTTCATGTTCATACTTTTCAGTTGGAAAACATTTCTAAAAATCCTTTATTTGTATTGGTCTTAAGTAATATTCTATTTTTCGGAGATACTGAATTTGGGATTTTCATTAGTTGTCAGTTTTAATCATCACAATTAAATGAAATAAACATTTTAAATATATCAGTCTGTGTGTAATGAATGAATATAATATTCAAGTTTCACTTTTTGAATGGAATTACTGAAATAAATCAACTTTTTGATGATATTCTAATTATATGACCAGCACCTGTATATATATATATATATATTAATATTTGTTTGTGTTCATCAGAAGAATCCCTTTAAAGGAGTAGTTCACCCAAAAATTAAAATTTTGCCATTATTTACTCTCTCATGCTGTTCCAAACACTTTTCCTCCATGGAACACAAAAGGAGTTGTTTAGCAGAATGTTAACATTCTACCTAAACATCTCCTTTTATGTTCCATGGAGGAAAGAAAGTCATACAGGTTTGTAACAACATGAGGGTGAGTAAATTATATTTTAAATTTCAGGGTGAACTATCCCTTTAAAACACAGGCTACAGATGCTTCATAACATAGACTCCACCTCAGACTCATGAATAATTACTGAATCATCACTTTTATTAATATTTTCCTCACCCGTCCTCCATAGAATACTTGTGAGCAAATGAAATTATGTCTGATGCTCGGCCACTGCCATCACACACCACCACTGGCACAGGAGGGTCCTCACGCAGACTCTCCAACACAATGGAGATCACATTTGGACCCCCTTCAAGAATCAGACACACCAAAGGTACGCCCTGGCCCAGACCTGTACAAATACACACACACATAAAATATACTTGTTTACAAATATGCACAAAAGAAACAGGGCATGATTAATATGGTGGTTTTGACAGTAGTTTGGGTTGACGGCTGGACCTCCCTTTGCTGTCCCTGCCTCATCAGGAACTCCAGGCATAGGATGACAAAGGGAAACCCAGTAGGTCACAGGCAGGTCTTTCCATCACTAGTCCAACATTCAGTGTTTTGACATTGTTTGTCTGATAAAAATACATTTTTACAGAGATCTGACACAGTATTTTATAGTGTTATTCCTACCTTTAAAACCAATGTTTTTCTGTTGACTGAACACTTGATGGATTTATTGCTATTATTTAATAATATCTGTAAGAAAGTTTACTTTTTACTGTTGTTCTGTGACAATTTGTTACTTACGTGTGTTGATCTTCTGAAGGGAGATGTGTTTCTCCAGCTGCCTGCGCAGACGAACCTCAGCGCCATACTTTCCGTGAGTGCCGTTGTCAGCCAGAATGAAGTGGGAGTGGCTCTGGTTAAGCACAGAAAGCTTGCTGAGGGGGTTGGACATGGTTTGGTATGGTCGTGTTACCTGGTCATACATAAACACAGACAGAATGGTGAAACTTCAGTAAAAAAATTCATGGAAGCCTTTGCTTTAACTTCCACATAAGTAGATTAAAATGAGTACACATGTTCCTGTAAAAAGATATGTAGGGCTTACATCTCGTCCAATCAAATCCTCTTTGTTTTCCACAATGCCCCAGGGTGCGATTCCAATGGCACACACTTTTCCACGAGACTTGGAGGAGTGATCTTTCAGTGCATCTCCCACATGACGAATCACTCCTGTGTAATGTGATGGGAGGGAATACATTAAAGCACATCTATACTGTGTCATGTGGTGGAGTTATTCGCAATGCATTGCTCAACAGGAAACCAGATGATTTAGCATCAGAAAAAAGGAACAGATGACCATTTAAGTTTCAAATGATGTCAGTTAGGTCAGGACCTGGTCCTTAATGACTACCCTCTTCATCCTTATCTGGTGCTATTAAAAAAAAAAAAAAAGAACAGATCATGTATAGTTGAAAGATCACCTGTACTAACTCCTCCAGTGAAGATCCAGGCCCCAGTGGTGACCGCTGCTTTTATCAGGCCCTTTCCGAACACTTGCTTAAGTTTGGGTTGCAGGTCAAAGTTCTGCAGGCCACCATGTACAGAGATGAGTAGCGTGGGCAGCTCCAATTGCCACTCTTTCACCATCAGATGCAGAAGGTTATCAGGTTTAGTATCATATGACACACGGATATACTGATGGAGAAAAATGAAGAAAATAGACTTTTAAAGGCTTGGGGTTCCAATCTTCTGGACAACATTATGGATTAAGGGGTTAGAATTCCTGTAAATTATGAATATTTTGTTATAAGTGCCCACAATTTAAAAAAAAAATGAAATACATAGTTATTGGAAAAATACCACAGCCTTGTTGACATGACCTCCACCCTGGAATTCGATGATGCCGTATGCATCAGTGGGTGTGGCTTGTGTGTGCTTAGCAACAGACCATTTCTCTTGAAGAGGCTCAGACTGGACTGCCTGACCTTCCTCTGCACTCTTATTGGTAGATCCAGGAAGAATAGCCACATGTTGGTTTACCTGCTGACCACAACTGCACCTACAACAGTTAGAAAACAGTAAGACAAAAACCCCAATAAACAAATCGGCAGCCACTGTGCAGGCCGATACACACATCAACCATTTCTAAAATAATTTTCTATGTGCTCATAACCTTTTGAAATGTACTGTAGTTTAGCATGTTTAAGAGTAATCAAGATTGTTCTGAATGATCAAGTGAGTTTTAATCATATTATTTTGCATCAAGTTACAGTTATTTCAGTAAGATTTAAAGTTGCAGACTCAACTAAGAATTGTTTGTAACCAGTGTTGGGTGTGTCCGATTATAAAGTAATTAATTACTGTAATCTAATTAATTTTTAGTCAGAAAAGTACTGTAACATCTTACATTTGAAATTCAGATTACAGTTACAGACTTTCAATTAAAGTATTACTTTTAAGTACATTATTGAACAAAAGGAATATATAAAATATATTTAAAATATTAATTCATAAATACGTCTATTAATATTTCTGTGACAGCTGAAGTGTGTGCAACAATGAATGAGGAGGAAATGTAGACATTTTGATTACGCTTTGAGAATTAATTAGTCATTTGTAGTAGATATTAAATTCTGAGTAATTTACCCAACACTGTTTGAAACCTCAGGTTAAAGCACTCAAAAATGTTGCAATTAACTCTTATAATAAATATTACTGACTTGTTGGGCTCTCTGCTGGGGAATATGTGAATGCACTCTCTTTTTAGAAATGTCCTTTCAATCCACACCTTCTGAGCCTGCAAAACAAAAAAGAGTTCAGTATGATTTAATGCAGTATTTTTTTTTAGAGTTTTATACTTTTAGTTAATGCATGACTATTGTAACTTACCTAAAAGACTTTTAAGTCTTCATTCTGTTTAGCATACTCATATGAGTCATTTCAATTGGGAAGTAATTTGCCATAAACATTTCCTGTTGTAATCTATTGCTTTCCTTTGTTCAGTTTTTCTGTAGGAAAACTGCTATAATGTATACATAATGTTGTGTAGTGTGCACATGTATGTATGTGTGTGTGTGTGTGTGTGTGTGTTGAGTGTGTTCACAACAAGTGGCCTGGAGTTACTCTGGCACTCTGAGTTAATGAAATCACTTTAGATAATGGCATATTGAAATTCTGAACACAATAGGGTCATTCGCCCTCTGACTTTACCAATGCACAAAAACAACTCCCTTTTGTATGTACATTACTACACTCACAAGCAGTGTTGGGTGTAATCCAAGAACAAAGTAATTATGTTTAATTATAATTAAGTAATTATATCTGTAATCTGTAATACCGTAAACAAAAAGTAGTGCAATCCATTACATTTAAATTATTGTAATCAGATTACAGTTGCCAACTTTCAATCAAATACATTTTTCTCCCCTTTTCTCCCCAATTTGGAATGTCAGATTCCCAATGCACTATAATTCCTCCTGGTGGCGTAGTGATTTGCCTCAATCTTTTAATAAGTAAATTAAAAGTAAAGTAATTAGTAATTTATTACTTTTTCAATAAAGTAAACAGTAAAGTAATCTGATTACCATTTTAGATAAATTATTTGTGATACATAAAAATATATATTAAACTAAAAACTAAAAATTAAGAAAAACATATCTGCACTCTTTATAACAACAATACTGGTTTACCAGTTTTTGTTTTGGCTGATGAACAACATGGCACATACACCAGCTAAACAAACACCAAACCAGCAATAACCAGCATCAACTAGTCTTTTTAGCAGGGTATGCGACTTTAATTGCAATCAGCTTAATGTTATTTGTGTAACACAAGGTTATTTTTAGAAATATGCTTTGCAGAGTACGACAACTTCAGTGCCCCAACAGCAAGCCAAAGGCATCGGTGCAAAGTAAATCTCTAAAAGTGGAATAAATCCTGCCGTGGTGGTCCGGAAATTACATCTATATTGGAACAACCACTTTACAGACCAAAGCCTTGGAGACAAACAGGTTACAGTGCAGAAATATTGCAGAAGATCTTGCAGGCTGCACCTTCTACTTAAATACAACCAACAGTATCACTACTATGAGAGTGAAATCCCAGTACTGCCACATCCCACCAATAAATATCTAATCTATACACCATCATTAACATATCTTGAGCTCAATCTGACTTGTTAGAGGGGCACTTACTCCAGATGAAATCTGTTAAAGAAAGACACAATGCCAAGCCAGTCGGTTCTTTCCACATTACTGTACCTTCAAGTGACTGTGGACTTCATTTAAGCAGCAGTGGACTTTATACTGCCTTGGACCACGTGTGCAGAACTTCGTTCTGAGTCCCCTGACCACTGCTAAAGATAATCCTGCAGGAATCTCATGACCAATTTACTGGAACACCACTATTCTCAAAAGCCTTCTCTGAGATGAGGGGAGGGAGCATCTAATCTCATTCAGTGGTCATTATGCTAATCACTCCCATTTGCCCCTCTACACCTCTTCTTAATGTTATAGACTGAGAGATACACTGAGAAGGATGAAAGAGAGCATATGAAAGATAGAAATGCCTCAAGTCCTTCTAAAGTCAAAAAGGCCTCCAAGTAGGATTTCTCTAAGGGTTCCCATATGGTCAGAAACAGCCCTGACTTATACAGACAGTATATTGAAAAGAGTGAGAGGTTTGCATTTATCTTTTTTATTTTTATTTTTTGTCAGAGGCAATTTTAAAAGCAGTCTAATGTTATTGTGACAGCATTATCCTCTCATGTACAAAGAGAAAGAGAGAGAGAGAGATCAAGTTAAGTACAATCTCTCATTCACATAGACCAATATTGCTGAAGCATAATATGGCTCTGTCCCAAGTACATGTGAGATTTGTGTTTAGACATCTGTCGACAGCTTTTGTCATCTTTGGATTTGGACATTTTAGAGCTCCCCCCAATCCTCCAATCCTCCAATCCTAGACCTAGAGGATTTAGTCATAGAAAAAACATATGAAGAATTTCCCAGAGGTGGAGTAACACAGTAACACAAACAGCCCTTCTGAGAGCTCTCTTTTGTTTTTAGTACTTATTTAAAATAATAGTTTTTTAGGGAAATGAGAGTTCTGCATACACTTTGTTATATATTATGTTTAGTATAACATAAGGGTGTAACAATAAAAAGAAAAATCTTTGGATGAGACAATCAAAGCGCTTCAAGGGTACAATTTTAGTTTTCTTTAGATTTTATAGTTTTGGTTTCATCTGCACCACAACAAAAACTGAAACTTTGTCCTGTGATGCATAGCCAAAATAGTCCCCCTACAAAAGCTTCCTGAAACATACTCACTGATGCATTAAACAGAAAGCGAACGCTAGAAAACTACACTTGATCCATAATTACAATTTAGTCTAATATTGTATAATACAATTGAAATAGGATTTGTTTTTCTAAATTCCAGGAAGTTTGTTAATTATAAGGCCTTTTTGAATTCAAATGTAAAAGTTCTTCCTACTTGAAGTTCACAAGGGCTCTTTGTGATTGTTCTTCAAAACATAGAATTCATGAAGTTTAATGCATTGGTAAATTTTTTGGGGATGTTTTAAAAAAATACTGCATGTCTCATTTTTATTTATCAGTGAATTCATACTATGTTCAGTAAATGTAAAAAGTAAATCAATTTTTATTATGACTACCGTTGCCTTCAAAACAGTACCAGTTCTCTTAGGTACACTTAAACAGATTTCAAGGTTGTTGTCAGGTTGTTCCAAGCATCTTGGACAACAACAAGAGCTTTTTTATTTTAGTGTAATCCCAGACTGACTCAATGAAGTTGGACTTCTTGCAAATTGCTGGCTTATAAATGCATTTTATTTTTGTTTATTTCTTTAGATAAGTAAATTAAACTATTGCACATAAAGACTGTGGTGGAAAATTAGTTCTTATAATGTAACTTCTTAAATAAGGGTACAGGGTTGGGAAAATAGAGGAGAAAATAGAGTACATCTGTGTATGCTTGTTAGGCTTATTTTAAGTGGTGTAATTGCCATTTGTAAATAGCCTTGTTTTGGAGTATGAATATAAATCATGACAGTGTGGAAATCTGTGACGCAACCATGCATTTTCATGAACTGTTTTGCATAAGTTACATCCCAACTTTTGTAAGCCTACTAAGTGTGTCTCTGTCCACTTTCGCTTACGTATGGGTCATTCCACAGAACTCTGCATTAATCACATAAGATTGAGAATTAGAGAGAACACAGGGTTAAGCTACTTGGGCCACCGCTCTTTACACTGCCATTATCAGAGATTAAAGGACAATGCTGAAAACAGGTTCTGTATTGCATGTACGTATGTGGGAATGTGTGTGCATGCTCTCAGAGGTCAAGACCAACATGGGAATAAGTGCATTTACCACATAAATGTATTTACACCCATATATTTAACTGTCCGAATTCAAAGTCAATATCAAAGATAATTGAAAACAGACTGTTTTTGTTAACAATATACACATTTGCAATTTTTGGCATGGGTCAAGAGACTTTTATAATGCGTTATTTTAAAGCAATTAAGGTTTATAGTGCAAAAATCAGTTGAATCTTTCAAATGTCCCACCATGTATCAAATCCTTAAAAAAATCAAAATGCATTACGTATGACAATGTCACTACGGCTATCTACTCAAACAAAAACATTCAATATATGCGTCTAAGAATGTATTCTTTCTGAAAAGAAATAGTTCCCAATAAGTTACAGTGGGTGGGGTTTTGGAGTGTTCAAAGCTAGATGAGATCTCTTACCTTCTGAGAGCCAGAGGTGGTGCGTTTAATGGATGCACGCTTAAAGGAACCCTCCTTGATCCTTTTCGTCCCAAAGCTCCTGTTCTCCATGGCAATGGGGCTGGTTTCCTCTCTTCCTCTGTCTGCCCAGGTGATCACTCCTTAACTCTTATAATAAGCTTCTAAAGTCCTGCCATCACCATCCAGACACAAAGAAATGCCCAACAACTAAACAGAGTTGACAAGTGGCAGAATTCCTCTCTAATGTCCCTCTCCAGCAACTCACAACCAGAGATTAATACAGACACAGAGAGATGAAAATAGTATGATGCTGACACAAAGACCCCTTTCCCTGACTACAGTATGTGTATGTGCGTATATGTGTGTGTGTGTGTGTGTAATCAGGCTTAATGGAGTTGCCCTATGATGATGAGTGATGCTCTTTAATGCAGGAGATTTAATCAATGGTGAGTGAAGGTAAATCTACTTTGGGTAAAGTTAAACCAAATATGTCTCTAATGCTAAATAAAACAAATATATAAAAAATAACCCAGCATAGTAAGGTCATGACTTGGATATTAAGCTTTCTTGTGGTCATTCCAAATTTTTACATGAATGAATGAAATATATAATATATGAGTCAATTGGACATAGTTTAACAGATGTGTTCCTGTAAAGCCTAAAGTATCTTGACATGGATTTAACCACTGGAGTCAAACAGATTACTTTTATGCTGCATTTGTGTGCTTGTTGGACTTTCAAAATTTTGCACCATTCACTTGCATTGCTTTGACTTACAGAGCTGAGAAAGTCATACACATCTGGGATGGCATTAAAGTGAGAAAATTAGATCATTTAAAATTTTTGGTGAACTATCCCTTTAATATTGAATAGTGATATTCTGCCATTATCATTTGACTTGGTTAATTTATTCAAACATTTTCAAATATTGAAACCTAATTCTTCACTGCTACCATAAACAATTCTCTCATTCAGAGGGATAGTCAAATAAATATTTGTTTTATTTTGCTTGGTTTAAGGCGAAAATGTAGCACTTGTTCACCTTCTGCAAATGTTATGCACACAAATTAAATGAATAATTGAGACGCTCATTTAATTTTGATTACATTAAAGTCACTCTACAACAGTCTTGATTTACTGTTCAATCACTAATGAGATTATGTACATATTCAATAAGACATTCTCCACAACATTCATCATTCAAAGATAAACTGCAACTTTTAAAACAAGTTTATTAGAGAATAAGCTAAATTGTGACAAACTGAAAAGAATCAGCATTTCTATGAAAATTATATATATATTTATATATATATAAAAAGAAAAATTCCATGTGACATCCAAGGCCTTGTGTGCTCCATACTTTTGTCAGTCCTCCACTAAGCAGGTTGTTGTATGAAGGCTGAAGAACTGTTTCTTGTAATAAATAATATATACACAGTCCCAGCTGCTGTGTGCCTTGTCTTCAACTCTTTTCATCCTTCCCATCAGCCATTCACTTCTCGGTCTCTCTCCCCCTTATCCTTACTCAGCAGCATTAGAACCGGTGTCTATAACAAAGAACCAGTTAATAAAGCAATGCATCACAATAACAACCGCACCACCAGTATAGTGAATAAGATTTCTCTTTGTCTTACTTTTGCCATCACATGCTACAATTTTGACTTTGTCCACCTTGACCAGCTCAGTCACCTCCCGAAACTCAACATCATTTAAAACAAACGTCCAAACATTATCACAGAACCTGTAAGTGTTAAGCGATCCCTATGGATAAAACAAATCACAGTGATTTTCAGTGCATCGTCGTGATCTTGAGTCAATGTTGTATGTTTGATTTTAGGCAAAATGACAATGTTGAAATATGTCAGTCCCTTAACTTACCCTAAAATTTACTCTGTTGCGGACCCGGTTGGCTAATGCTGTGTTGATGGCCTTATCAAACTGTAATAGTACTTGGAGGGCTAACTGTGGAGTAATCTGTTGAGTCTGTGGAAGGAAGGGGAAGGGAGGGGGGGAGGAAGGGGGGAGGGGAGGGGAGGAAGGGAGGGGGGGGGGGAGGGGAGGGGACTTGTTTTATTTCACACACTATTATGAGCCTAGAAAAATTTACCAGAACAGAACCTAATTTGACATTATGGTGTCTCCAGAGGACTTTAAGAGTAAAAAAACAAGGCGTTATTCTCACCTACAATAGCATTAATATAAATAGAACAATCATGGATGTATCCATATAGGTTGCATCCAAACTGCAAACCTTCAAAGCACGTTTATTGTTAATAGATAAGCATGTCTCTCTCTGTTATGTCCAAAACTGTTTGCATTTGAAATCAAAGTATTTCCACACACTCGATGTAGCCGAGCAACTTAAATATTTTAAGTAAACAGCTATGAAACACCAAACTTATTAACTAATCCCTCACTAGGGTTTACTCGCGAGTTTTTAAAACATTTCGGATTGTTATTGTGATAAAGAGCTGCTCAGTTACAAACAGCTGGCGTTAGCCGACACTTAAGTATTTAACTAAACAGACAGATTACCAACACATAACACAAATAAATAGGCGTTAACGCTATCGGACAGTATAATACACCTCCAAATGTGGATGTCTGGAACTGTGAATGTAGCACTAGTGTTTATCCCATCATATTTATTTATTTATATATCATACTAACTGCGCTGGCTAGCAGTCAAGCTAGGTAACTTTACTTTGATTCAATAACCATACCTGAATAAGTTCATCAAGACTCTCCTGTAGGCTGTTTCCGAGTGTCGTGTTTCTGTATAGCTGATATGCCATAGTGTATATTATTGCGTGAAAGCTGATAACCGTTGGATGTTTGGTGCTTTGTGATTTGCTCGCTAGCTGCGCACTTCCTCAATTTCCAAACTTAGACCAGTCGCGCTACGGAAGCCGCGAGGGGAAAAAATATCTTCAATCCGATTGAAGTCTCTTAGGTCCTGTCCCTGTTCCGACACTTGCAGACTTGGCCACTTGAGTAGCTACGCGTGCAAGCTCAGTGCACTAAATCCTAGTGTGAATACTGCTTCGGTGCGTTCTTTCAGGCTGAGTATATCCCAGAGTTCATTACGATCAGGAGCCACACCCCGCCTACCCGAGCGATCGGTGTATTTTCACCATGATGACGTCAAGGGATTCTTTTCAACATAAGTTATTTATTATAATCAGATAGTGAATTGTAAGTGAAGCATATATTTAATTAGGTATAAATTAAAGTTTTCAAAATTATATAACGTGTTTAGGATGACTTAATTGCAGCATCATAATAACAAAATATTATTTATGTGAATATTTATATACCTCTTTGTTATCCTTCTCGCCCATTAATCAATTTATTTGGTTGTTCTTGCCTAATGCTGCTGGTCATTTATCAGCCAGTGTGGAATACAATATGCGGTATGTTGATTTAAAATTAAAAATGTATCAACTAAAACTTTTCTTTCTCATCTTTATGTATTTAAAATATAAGTTTTAATGCTTTTTAATTGTTGTATGAAACCACATACTGATAAGTTGTGTAAAGCAGCCTTTGGCCATTATTAGTAGCTATTAATGGAGCACACAGGTTTATAGAATGAAGTTTTTTTATTATTATTATTATTAAGTTTTATGCAGTATATTGAGAAACAAAATTTCATATTTTACAGCAATCATGGACAAAGCAATTTAAGTTAAAACATTTTAATATGCAAAGTTACTGTATTAATCAATGAAAAGATGGGTAAAGGGGGCCTGGGTAGCTATGCGAGTATTGTCGCTGCAGTCGCGAATTAGAATCCAGGGCATTCTGAGGTCATCCAGCCAGGTCTCATTAGCAAACAAATTGGCCCGGTTGCTAGGAAGGGTAGAGTCACATGGTCGCAGTAAAGTGGTTCTCGCGCGTGGTATGCTGTACGTGGATCGCGGAAAATAGCATGTGTCATGCACAACGAGCCACATGATAAGATGCATGAATTGACGTCTCAAAAGTGGAGGCAACTGAGACTTGTCCTCCACCACCTGGATTGAGGTGAGTAACCACGCCACCACGAGGGCCTAGTAAGTAGTGGGAATTGGGCATCCCGCCCACTCACCAATAGCATTCGACACCGCTGTGTCGCCAGATTTGAACAAAAACACTGCGTTCTGCAGCCATGGAAGCCATCAAACAATCTTGATAAGAGATAACAGATTACACCCGACCTAAAAAGCCTCGCCATCCGTCTAAAAACCACCATGACCAGAGGCGTACAGAGCCAACACATCTTTTAAATACAGATCGGCATTTCAATATTTTTTTACATGGAACAACAAAAATACAAAAATATTATTTATACCTTTTATATCTTTTTGTGTTTTTTAAATAATTTAGTTTTTATCAGATTTAATTAGAATATATGGTTGCCATAAGCACTTCTCCATCTGCACACAGTCACAATGAAGAGGAATTTAGGATTGTTTATTATGTCCTATTATTATTATTACGCATCTGCGTTAAGAATTCATCTTTGCCAGTTTCATAAAAGCCCAATAGATGGCAGCAGAGGGCAAGTCCGTTCAATATCAGGCCGGATACAGTTTGACCTACTCCGGTTAATCGCAGGAACTTCCATCTTCCTTTTGTAATATGCTGTAATCTATACATTTCTGAACGTTTTTCATAGATATTCAAAGGATAATTTAATAACATATTTTAGTATGTTTAAATAATTTAAAATAAAACGTATTTTGATACGCCTATGTAAAACAATGTTTAATAAATTTAAAGTAAGCATACAGGTGTTGCAAATCTTCCCTTACAGTGGGCCTACAACAGCCTGTAAATTAAATTAAAACCTAATTTAAAGGTGCACTCAGTAATTTGTTCCTCATTGGAAAAGTTCAACCCCTAAAGACATGAATTGTTATTTTGATATATATTTAGGAAATCATGACCGCTCACAGTTAGGCTACTTTTTAAATGTAATCCGTTACAATTATAGATTAGTAAAATGTATTCAGTACCTTAATCCAGTTTCATCAATAAAGTAATGCAATCAGATTGCTTTTAGTTACTTTTACCTCAAGATCGCATATGTGAATAAAGTCAAGAGAAAAGCAATAATTTCTCAAAGAGACTTTTATGCCTTCTAGATGCAAACAAACCATATTTGAATAATGTTATGTGCATGTGATGTAGGTATTATTATATACAGTATAAGAAAAATAAAACATGAAAAACAGGGACACTGCCTATAGGAAAACAGATGTTGAAATGTACAGAACAACACATTTGAACCAAATCAGGTGATCTGTTACAAGATTTCTTTTTCATCAAGCAAATGCAGTCAGAACAGATGCACTGAACTGTCTTGGTGAACATTAAACGAAATATGACAGGATAAGCCTCAGATTAAAAAACACTACAAAGCAGTGGTGTAGTGTCTGAAGAGGTGGGCATACTGTGAATTTTATGAAGGAGCGGCTTCGTGTTATTAGATTGGAAAAAGTCCGCGTCAAAAGACTCGTTTGTTCTGGCGGCCACTTATCGTCACTTATTTTAGGCGTATGCTTGTGTATGCCCTGCAGAGAATACACTACTGCTACAAAGTTTAATTCTGCCATGTTAGCAGACTAATTAACACTGACAATTCATGAATTTCCAACTGCAATATGTAGATCGCAGGCTATCTTCATTATCATCATCATCATTATGCTATTATTAATGCCACCAGCGTCTGTCCTCTGCTTGCTCACGATTCAGTCAAACATCACCAGCTAACGTTTATGGGTGATTTTATGTTTATTTTTAAGGAGGGTTTTAATGGCAAAACACAAAATAAAACATAAATAAAATATTTTTAAAAAAGTATACCAAGACACGCTAACAATTTAAATCTATTTTGATCTTTTCTTTAAATTGTTAGTGTGTCTTGGTATACTTTCTGTGAGTTTTCAAATGTTAAATTTGCCAGTATTTGTCCCTCACCCATACTTTTGAACTGTTCTTAACGATACATTTATAATTAGTATCAAAATGAGATAAATTATTATTGCACTTTTCTCTAAGAACTTAATAATATTTTAATTAATTTATGTGTAGGCCTACAATTTAGATTTTTTTTTTTCAAGAAAGAAAAAAAGAAATGCTGTCCCAGTTACTGTTGTCAATACAACATGACTCATTTCAGAGAACAATTTTAGAATTTCAACTGAAGTTGAAATGAGAAGTCACACTAAAGTTTCGACAGAAGGTGTCCCGTATACCGGAATACTGGCCGTTCACCGGGGGGATCCAGTGGTCGTTTCTCCGCTTCTCTTCCTGCTCCCGTGAAAACAATGGAAAGACGGCATGACAGCGAAATTAGGGAACACTTGTGACTAATTTTAGATATCCTAGCTAACATGAATTACGAATGGGTCTTACCTTTAAATGATGTAACTGATCCTTAGAAAAACACTCCATCTTCACAGCTGAAAGGTATAAATTGCTCTGAACTGTAATGTTTTTTCCATTTTCTCCATAGTAGTGAGAAGAATGTTGGAATTTCCACAAAATTATAATATTTCTCCAGTGGCTATTGCGATGAAACTGCCCTTTTAATGGCTTGACACAGTGTTGTGAGACCTGTGTTATTTACACATGTGACATTAAGTGGCGCCAGATTCACGTGAGTCACGAGAGAGAACCGGAAGAGATCTGCCTGCGGCCGAATCACAGCAGTGCTGATGTAGGGCCATATCGCACTCTTGCTCGTGTGATATTGCTTATATATATATATATATATATATATATATATATATATATATATATATATATATATATATATATATATATATATATTAGTAGTGTGCAGTGTGTTAAAAAAAAACAGTTATTTTAAGTTGTTTTAAAGCTGTATATAACTGTATTTTATTTTATTTATTTAATGCATATACATTCAAAAAAAAAAAAATGGGGAAAGAAATTTTATAATTGTGTTACACTTCTAAGAATGATGAGGCGTCCACTCTTGGTACAACACATTTATTTCTGTAAGAAATATGAGAAATCAGGTACGATCAGGAGCACTCTCCGTAGCATGTACAATTGAACTCTTTAAGTACTTACTGAAAACTATATCAGCGTCACTTTTCCCTATAAACAGTTATATGTCTTATAGTGCAAACATCTTCCCATATACATGACATAGGGAACATTACTCTTGACACAGGTTACCTCCTCTAAACCCATAAACACGATAACAAAAACTTAAACATGTTCAGTACTCACTCTGTCCTAACATAAAGGTATGACAAACATTAAAATATCACTTTATATTCCTTTAACAGGAGTACAGATGAGTAAAATGTATATGCATATTCGTGAAATGAACGATTCAGTACATCTTCATTACTCCAGCATTGATTATTATATAAATGTATCTTATTACCTTTTTATCACTGCTTTGTAACTTGTTTTCATCAGTTTTTAACTCTTTATGAATTATGCTTATGAACTAACTTTATTTGACTAACATGTTTAACCCAACATCCGTTACTGTGTTTCTTCCATATTATCCTCACCGAATAAAATAACACATTTTAACCCTTAGTATAACACAAACTCTAACTAACGATACAACACAAAATGCTCTAAAATTAATGGTTGAGGGAATGACACCAGCTGAGGTATTAACATATTATCAAGGTGAACATAGGCCTGCTAACACATGTGCTGCTAAGCACTTATTTCGCTCACTTTAGCTCACACTGAAAATGGCTAGCTTTTAACGGAGTTATTCACCTTGCCGTCCACCATTTCATGTGCGAGCGCCTGGCGGTCATCCCACACTTTTACCAGCATTCAAATTCAAAATTTCTTAATGTCTCCGATACCAACTAAAGCTCTACAGAAACATGATATTGTTGTGCATTACTACAGTATTAATTACCATCAGTTTACCTGTAAGAAATATGAGAAATACAGGTATGATCAGGAGCACTCTCCGTAGCATGTACACTTAAACTCTCTAAGCACTTACTGAAAACTATTACAACTATATCAGCGTAAGCTACTGATGCCCAGTCCAGTGTAAAGCTTATGGTGCGTTCACGTGCTATGGTAAATATGATATTTTCCACTTGTGAACTGGTATTTACAAGTGTGTTGCATTCAAGTGCTTTTGTTGTCGTAATGTGGTAAAAAGATGGAGATACACACACACAATTGCAATCTTGACATCGCAGCCTGTTGATTATGCTGCGTTCACACCAAACGCGAATAGAGCGTAATTTATCGCTATTTAGAGTTTTATTTATTTTTATAACGTGTATTCTCTGTGTAAATTCGTGCACCGGACCGCGCCGTTTCGATTCAATACGAATGTACCGTTCCACCCCTAGCTTACAGTAGCAAAAAAGGTTCGGTTTTGTACTATGTTTACCATTCAACACTATCGCGACGCTCTCCACCATTTTGAAAAGATCAAAGGTTATCTCATCTCGGCAACTCGGGCATCAAAATATTCTACGAGTTGCCCAGTGGAAAATACCACATGAGGGGGTGTTCATGTGCATTTTCCACGTCGGCTTTTGGTATTTACCATAATTACCATAGCACGTGAACGCACCATTAGGGTGCCCCCTACTGACGAACCTGAGTTTGGCGAGGAAAACGTCACTCATTTACAAATACCTTGCAACACAGCAATATAGACACATTGTCTCCAGATTTTAGCCATTATCTAGATCAAAGTTGAAAGGGTGGGGGGCAGCAATCTTTATATGTCTCTTTTAAACACTAAGTGCTACAATTGTAATTATTTTTCTGTCTCCATTTGTCATGCCTTCTCTTAAGGGTTTGAAGTGGCTGACTTCTGACTAAAAATACACATAGCGGTTGACAAATGTGCTATATAATAATTGCTGAGGTAACATGGCTTGCACGTGCTGCACGAGAATGATGTGTATACTGCAGTCTTGTCACATTTTAACTTTTTGTTTAGCTTCCCATTCAACTCAGGAAAACACGCTGCATGATCATGAGGAAGGATTACATCAAGATGTAGATTGGAATGCAGGTGCGGAATTTATATATATTTAAAATAGTCTACTTCTCTCTCACAGTTGCTGGCGTGAAAGTGATTACGCCTCTGAGTGCCATAGGTTGCTGACCCCTGGTCTAGCATAATGTTGTTTGCTTAAACTCGTATTACTTCATCATGTGCAAATTCCCAGATGTCTAATGCGGAAGTAAGCTTGAGTTCTGTGCACAAGGAGTTAAGGACATACTTATTCATATTATGCCCTTACCCAAACCCCTTATCTAAACTTAACCAATCAGTTGAGTGTGTAAACATGAAAGGAAGCTGTTGTGTGTGACAGAAGCAAGTAATTGTTGCATAGATGGAAATGATGTCCAGCGACATCATTAGCTGTAGTGAAAGTCGTAGGAATTCAAAGAGTGCAGTCACACGATATCATACGAATTAGCCAAATTTAGAAAAGTCGTACGAATCCTGAATATTTCGCCATGAGTGTGTGTTGTCCAAGGCTGTGAGCAATGCTAAAATAATGCAAAAGTATAACAACTGATAAAAATTATATATCGCAATATAATGATTTTTTTGGAATGTGCATTCTTTGCCATGCGGCGGGATTTTGCATAACCGCAATAGAGATGATACTATAACATTTCTTGCTGTTAACACATTTCTACTCGTATTAGATCCCTGCATCTGTTTCATAGTCTTCATATAATGTGTAACAACGTCAACAAGGTATGCAGTTTTAATACGTTTTTGCAGATTTGCAGTGCATGGTTATGATCAGTGTTGGGGAGTAGCTAACTACATATAGCGATGCTACTAACTTCAATAAATTGTTCAGTAGCTTGACAGTAGCTCAGCTGCTTTTAAAACAGAGTAGCTTTTCTAGTAGCTAACTACTTTTTCCAGCAAGTAGCGGTGTACCGTGACCAAACGCTACATCATTTTGCAGTTATTCCAAAAATCCAAGAAAAGTAAACTCACAAGCACTTGGCCATGCGACAGTAAGCACACCTCTGTAGAAAACATTTGATGCTCTTCATCCTCATGCAGTTTTGTAAAGAGGCTCTGGTCAGTTGAGTGACATTTTCATGAAGTTTTGCTACAGTTGCCAGGGTGTCAAGACTTTACACTGTTTTTTTTATATTGAGAAATTGCTTATCAAGTTAAGTTAGATGAGGAAGCTGACATGCTGTCTTACTGGTATTGTGCATTTTATTGATCTTTGACCAAATCAAAGTGCTGCCCCCTAACAGAAAACTAACAGATTTAAACTTTTTTGGGGTTCGTTTTTTGTTATATGAAGATCACATTATAAAATACTACTTTTTTTTTTTTTTTTTTTTTTTTTACCATTCCTTGATCATTTATATGTGGTACTTTTCAAATGCTTTTTATGTACAGGTTTAATTGTTTTACCCTTGTCCCAGACCCAGACTTTCATTTAAAAATATGAAAATCCATTATAATAAATACAAATTATGACATTTAAAAAATATATATATAATTTAAAGAGTGAAATAAACATGAAACTTTTACATATTTATTGTGCAAAATTTATTTCTAACAAATTAAATAATAACAAAATTATGATTTTGCCCCTAGTAAACTTTTCTCAAGCTAGTGTACTTGTTAACCAAGTAACATGTCAGTGAAGAGCATGGTTGAGATGAAATATGAGACATGTGATGTTTGAAGCTGTCAACCATTCAAGCTGTGGCTTTGCCAAATTATGCGAAAAGTGAGAATATTATTTAATTGTGTTTTTAGTATACATAAAATGTTAGCTATGAAGCCTTAGCAAGACCAACCAATCAGCCATTTGTTTTCAAAAATGTTAAAAATGTCATTTCCGAGGGACCATGGGTATCTGAGAAAGTATTGGCACTGACTACCACCCCTGGAGTGACGAGTTCGAATCCAGGGCATGCTGAGTGACTCCAGGCAGGTCTCCTAAGCAACCAAATTGGCCCGGTAGCTAGGGAGGGTAGAGTCACATGGGGTAACCTCCTCATGGTTGCTATAATGTGTGGTTCTCGCTCTCTGTGGGGTATGTGGGTTGTGCGTGGATGCCTCGGAGACTAGTGTGAAGCCTCTACACATGCTATGTTTCCACAGTAGTGCTCAACAAGCCACGCAATAAGATGCGTGGATTGACAGTCTCAGATGCGGAGGCAACCTGCACCACCCGGATTGAGGTGAGTCACTACGCCACCACGAGGATTTAGAGTTGACTGAGAATTCCAAATTAGGGAGAAAAAAATGACATTTCCATCACCATCTTTTTCGCAACAGAAGTCTATTAAACACAACACAGAATTTGAGATGTGGTGGAAATGACACTGGAATTTTCATGACTTAAAAAAAAAAAAGACAAATATCGTGTGATGCATGTAAATCAAATAAACGTGAGAGTATGAAAATGTTAAAGCAAGACATTACTTTCTAGAAGTTCACATACAGTGCTAGGCCTATAAGTAGGCACATTCTGAGATATGAGCCAGTCTTTGATATTTTAATTGAAATGTTAGATCATTTACTATCACCACATTTACTTGCAATGATGTGGAGAAAGACAATTCTAGATGGTGGTGGTTCAGCATTGTAACTGAAGGTTCCTTTTGAGACAATAAATCTAAAAAAGTTAGTTAACTAAATTCATTGAAGACTTTTCACCCCCAAAAAAGTTGTCACGCCATTATGAAGGATAGATCCTTGCAGAATCCCAAGGCTGAGACTAAATACAGCTTTTCATTAGTAACACTTAACACAGACAAATGAAAATGCAAGCAGATTCTCGAATAAGCATCTACACAAGGAAAGCCACTGATAAATCATGGTTTGGAAGAAATTTGGCCAAATGCTCACTGTGCTTTAACTTCATAAACTAAAGCTTGATAATGAATGGAAGTGTTTATAGAGATATTTGAAATGACACATCCTTGTAATGATTTGATTTTTAAAAGAATACAAATAAGGCACCTTGTAAATAGATGAAAAAATGGTATGTAATTATTTGGATACAGTGAGAGAATGTGGGCTCAACACAATCCAAATCCTCAAAATTGATCAATGGTTCTGTTCTATCTGTGCTGGAATAATGGCATTCGTTTAGCTTATTCATCTCCTCTTGAGCATGTGTTTGTGTGCACTGGAGGATGGTGAGTTGTAAATGATGATGGATACAGAGAGGCTGGCAGAAATGAGAGCAGCTTCCTTCATTTAATTACAGTGTCAAACTGAATTACCTTAGAAATCAGAAAACATGAACACCGCACCGCACATTTATTCATACTTCATTTGTATTAGACTTTTTACTTTTTCTCTTAATATGATGCATTTCCTCAGTTATTCGTTTGCATGGTAAGTATTTTTACATAGTATCTAATTTTTTCTGGATGATCTAATTTCAACAACTCTTATGATGCTGCGTGTAAAAGCACTCTTTAATGAGACTGCAACTACAACATTGCTAAATGAGTAAGGCTAAAGTGAAGTTATCCTTCACAGTACTCTGTGTTTGTATTTTTCTCAGTAGTCAGCAAAGTGTTTATTTATAAAATTATTTATTTGAAGAAAAAAAAAGAAAGAAACACAAACACGTGCCACTGATTGTTTAGTTTAAGGTTTCTCAGCTATTTTTATATAATTTCTTTCAGGTTACATAGTGTGACGTTTTAACTAAATCTGAGACAAGAGTTTAAAGAACCGTTTAAAGAGAGAGAGAGAGAAAGAGCGAGAATTGAGTGTAGCCCAATGAGCTCAACACTGTTCCCATGTGACCTTTTTAACCCATGTGATTCACTGGGAACTTTCACCCTCTGACCTCTCATCTCTCTCAGAGCAGAGGGGATTTAACACACCTCTCATTTACATGTCACCCAGGCCCTGTCCAGAGACAAGAATGTGCAGGGGGGTGCAGCCAGTGTCCCGTGTTGAATTACATCTCTATTACTGTTCATAAATCATCAGTTAAACTGATTTTCATTAAGAGTCTCTTTCTGGTTGCATTTTAAAGCACATGAGCTGTTACTGACAGCACAGCTCATCACCAACCATCAGATCATTAATCAGCAGGATTTTCAAGAGTGTGAAAATGTGATCAGCAAACAAATAATTATGTGAGTCAATGAGAGCAATTAACACAAGAATGCCCCAGAGACTGGCTAAGCTTAACTAATTTCACCATCACCATCTAAATGTGCGATTAACGCAAATTAGATCTTTTCTCAAACAGTTTCCACATAAAGAATTCAAAATGCTACATAATTCTGAGGCGATTAAGTTTGGTTTACAAAAAGTTAAATAAATAATGTAGAATAAAAAGACAATTTTTAGGAGTCAAAATCAAAATCTAAAATCAAAATCAAATTGATGAAATGCTGTTATATAAAACCAAATAATATATCAAAATGCTGCAGTAACTATTCTTGATCAAATGAGATCTTTGTACAGCAGGATCCTTTTAATTGCTGATATAATCAGTTTAGTATTGAGGTACATTCCCTTTTTAAATTGTGAAAGACTTTTCAATGATACAGTTGTATACACTGTTATAAAACAGTTGTTATTTAATTCAAATTCAAGCACTACTAGGGGAAGACCAGAAGAACCTAATCCTTGTTAACATATCATGTTTAATTCAAGCAGAAAGATCAATCAAGGCAATCCCAGTAATGGCTTATTGTCTCTGATGGACAGTTTTCTCCAATTGAAGTGATCTCCAATCACTGCTTTTCAGGCCACCTTACCAAATCTCAGCCAATAGCATCATGATGCTGGTTCTTCATGAGGCTGTGAAAATGACTGCAGCATCCTTCCCATTGCTGGAGCAGGACAAATTAGCCTAAACCTATTCTGCTCCTCTGCCTTTATTTAGTGTTGTGGGTTAATTGTAATAAATTTTGCTATTGCAATATTACAAATTTGATAGAATATTGATGGTTGCATTCCAGTGGTTAAGAATACATTTTGTAATCATAAATAATACAGAACTGAACAAATGTGCCATTGATTAATTGGAATAAATTAATGATGTCTGAGAAACATTCCTGTCCATGCCCTGACATAGCACAAATTCATTTTGGACTTAAACTTTGCAGTGCAAGCTTTACAAAATTAAAAACGAAGCAAACCAGAATACTTTTAAATTGAAGAAATCAAAGGATTTAATCCTAGTCATATTATTTTACATACATATGTTAAATTATAGAATAATGGTTTATGGTATGCATGTACTGTAGCTATTTATTGGATTGGAATGTTTATATAATAGTATACTGATTATAAAAATTAGATTTATTTTACAAATCTAGTTTAAAACACATGCATCAAGTTTACAGTAAGTGTGATATTTGTGTCCATATTTGTATGTTGGATACATTTTTGCACTTTTTGCACTTTTTGCACACACACACACACACACACACACACACACACACACACACACACACACACACACACACATTTTAGCCAGCATTTTAGCCAGGTGATGTTCTGTTCTCCTGTCCTCAGCCATTTGCACTCCTTGGTGACAGAGTTGCGCCAGACAGTGCGGTACACAGCAGTAGCCTCTGGGATGTAGATTGTATCCCACACTTCTTAAGACCGGCTTTTAGCTGGTCCTTCAGCCTGTTTTTTGTCCTCCAGAAAAA
Source organism: Moxostoma hubbsi (assembly GCA_032164185.1). Lineage (NCBI taxonomy): Eukaryota > Metazoa > Chordata > Actinopteri > Cypriniformes > Catostomidae > Moxostoma > Moxostoma hubbsi. Next base: position 35,582,469 of record JAVLUX010000003.1, on the reverse strand, counting down.
CAACAGCCAAGATGTAGTTGACCATATAATGCTTTGCGTGGCATGTGAGTAGCTGGCATCCATATGAAATGTCCAAGCCATTTTAGTTGGTGAAGCATTTTGGTCGCTTCTATACTACAGCAGTTAGTTTTTTGCAGGATCTCAGCTGTGAGAGTGGACTGTTGTGCTTCTGGGGTGTAGAATACTAGGGAACAGTTATCCGCATTCTAAAGTTCCAGTACACAAACTAACTGGAGCTTGGTTGCTGCTTGGAACCTCCTGTTGTTAAAGAGTATATAAGCCATGTATATAAGCAACCCAATATATAAGCCATGGTCAAGAGGTCTTGTATTTATTTTTCAATGAAACATGGTATTAGTGATGGTAAGACTGCGTTCCTTACAGAGACTCAGAAGTCTTAGTTCATTAGCATTGGTGTGACCGACGCTATGATGTCCAATTACTCCTTCCCAGATCCCTTCTTTTCCCCACTCTTGCATTAAAATCACCTAGCAACAAGATTTTGTCATTATGGGGGACTTTCCTGAGGGCCTCATCCAGTGTCTCATAGAAACTGTCCTTCATCACTTCTACTGATGGAAGGGTAGGTGCATTAGCACTGAGAAGAAAGGCATGTTGCTTTCCAGCAAGGGGGAGGCAGAGTGACATTAACCTTTCACTGATACCAAATGGTGTCTCAATGAGGTTTGGGAGGATGCTGTTTTTAACAGCCAGCACAATTCCATGCAGATGTAGGATTTCCCCTCCAGAAGAAGGTGTTGCACTCACCTTCCTTCTTGAGTGATGGGGGCACGCGAGGGATAAAGGCGGCCGGCCGCCTTTATCCCTCACGCGCCCCCATCAGGTTGATTGGGGACCAGGCGTGCGCTGTTCCAGCCGGCCCCGGCCTCCTCCGCTCTACACTGCGGTATACTATCCAGGCTGGGTTTGAGTGGGCAATGTTTAGATCACCTTTCCCCAGCATGGGTGAGCAGTGCGGCTCCTTATTAGGACTGCTCAGACACACATGTGTCTGCAGGGAGCAGCTGCCACTCATCCCAGCTGCTGACGACCATATACCCTGTGCCGCCACTGAGCAGGGCCTGAGCTAGGGGCTTCCAGATCAATCAAGCACCTCATCGCCTGGATAGAACTCCACAGATGGTAGCAGATTCCTGTGCACAGAGGGTTTTTAATTGATGAGTGAGATGTGCCTGCTCCAGCACCACTGCTTCGCCATGAGGAGTTGTGACCCGATGGCAAGTAAGAAATCCAGGATGACCGGCACCTCCCCTAGCTGCAGAAAGCTGCCGGAGCTCCGATCTTTTGCAGGAGCACCTTAAGGTGCGCCTGCCAGCCCCTTCTTTTCTCTCAGGGTGTGCTTCCCTAGCCTTTGTTTTACCAGACTTACCCGCATTGCAGCGGAATGGTGGTTGTTCGTGGTCAAACTTTGGGAATGACCGCAGCTCCGCGATACCCCACCAAGTTAGCCTGAGGCCGCAGGGTACCCAGTTACCGCGTGTGGCCACAAGGAGGCCTCTCGTGAGTCTTGGCGAAGGAGCAGTGTTGTACTGGCAGGGGGAGACTTACACACAAGGCTGCTTCCCTGTTCACCACCAAAGGCTAGCCAGTGACAGTGTGCTTTAAGCAAGAGATTAGCAAACAGATGGGAAGCAAGCAAACGTGCATCCTCCCTCTGTTACTCTGTTTCTGCACTAGATGCATCACAACACCCTGTGTGGCTACACACACACACACACACACACACACACACACACACACACAAACTAATTTATGTTAATTAAAAAATGTCAAGTGGCGTAACCATCAAGTAAAAGGTATTAAAATACTTGAGCCTTGAATACATGTAGTGAGTGTAAACAACTAAAACATTTTTTATATATATTTTTGAATAACGTAGTAGATCCGGACAAATAATTAGCATCACAACATTGACCCATAAGCCTCTGAATGTTTAAAAGTATGAAATAATTATTTATTTAATGACTACTTGATTACTTCTGTCCAGGACTTGTTGCTTAATAGTTATACACCAGGTTATTGCACATTTCCTGTGAAAAAGTAATAATTTTCTTTTGGAGGATTATAGCATTATCATATAAAATAGATTAGAGAGAAATTGCAGGTAATTCTTGCAGAATGTAAAAAAAAAAAAACTAAATTTGTTGTGACAATAACAAAATTTGTGAAATGCACTACACCCTCAGTGTTTGCCTATGTGGTGTTATAGATATGAGGAACCTGTCGTCAGGGGTGGAAAAAGTAAAGAAAAATCATACTCAAGTAGAAGTACTGTTACTTCTCAAAAAATGTAGTGTGAGTAGTGTAAAAACTACTCAAGTAAGAGTAAAAGAGTAGCTAATTTAAAAGTCCTCTTGAGTGGTGTGTATTGCGTACTGAGTTTCAAAACCTATACCCCATAATGAACACTGTATGCCAACTTTTATTAAAATGTTATTTTCAATACACTGATCAACATTTTAAATCATAATGTATGAAACAATTACATTAAAATCAGTTTATGTGTAGGGTCTAAATTTCCCTTAATGCCGACAGAGCGTTATTGTTGTGCATAAAACATATTCAAACAATTCAAGGAATGCAAAAAAATACTAAATAACAGGATCACTTGGCACATCATGTCCTGCACAATAGAGGAGGTAGAGCAGGCATGGGAAAAGTTGTTTTGTACAGGGGCTACATCATGCTTAAAAAAATTATAATTCACCCCAAAATGAAAATTCTCTCATCATTTATTCACCCCCATGCCATCCTGGATGTGTATGACTTTCTTTCTTCTGCAGAACACAAATTAAGATTTTTAGAAGAATATCTCAGCTCTTTTGGTCCATACAATGAAAGTGAATCTGTGTTAAAGTACTGAAGCTCCACAAATCATTCTAATGCATGCTGCACAATTTTCTGAAGTTTGAGATTGGTTGAATGTTCTGCCTGAAGTATTGCTCTGCAAATGTTGATACATTTCTTTCTTTATAATGGCTAAGCATAATTATAAATTATTTTATCATCTCTTCTTTCCTGGTAATTTATTATACAAATTATCACACTCTCTATGGGTCAATATTATTAACAATTAAAAAAAAAAAAAAAAAGATGATTAAAAATGTCACTGTTTTATTCTATTACATTAATACTTTTAAAGCTACTCAAGTTATTCAGCAAAAAAGTAGTGAGTGGTTTTCTCGTTTCCTTATTATTGTTGTTTGATTAATAGACTTTATATGACATAGCCTACTAGACAGTGCTCAATTCGGTTTTGACATTTTGATGCAAATACGCTTTTTGTCCCACTGTTTAAATTCACTTTAGACATAAACAATTTTGTTTACATTAATGCCTCATCAAGACGGGTATTGGCGGGATTATAAAGTGTATTTGATTATTTAGGCGTGAACCGCTCAAACATTAGCCTCCTGTCAATCAAACAACACGCAGAGACAGACGTCAGGAAATAAAAAGCCAATATTTTATATTTAATCTAGATCAACCAACCAGCGGTGATCTTGATATTGCGATTGATGTAATGAACACCCCTGTTCTAGATGTATAACATATAGAAAACTACTTCAAAATTTTATATTTTTTCAGATAAACAACTAGATCATTTTATTGCCCAGCCCTATTGAGAACAGTTCATTAATCTCTCACAGCAGCCCAATAATCTCAGTGATAGACAGTTAAATTACAGGCTTCGTTATACACACACAGAATCTATTAAGCAGAAATATGAAATTTACTTCAATATGTTTCTTCAAATTAGAGTCAGGATTAATACTGATATCTGGCTTGAGCAAATTAAACTCACATGACACTCATGCATTTGGCCTTTTCACTGTGAAAAGCCCTTTCAGGTGCTGCTGTGATGTTCAGCTGTAAACTGTGCTTGAGGCATCCAAAACAGTTGGCGCCAAATCTGCAACTGCCGTTCAAGTTTTTTTACGTCTGATTTGATTGGATGGGAGTCACGAGACTCTCCCTAGCCAAAAATGTTGATAGATACAAATAAAATCAGGACAAGGAAGTAGCGAACACAGATGGTAGGAAAATAGCACAGTTAAAGTACAGTTACAGCACTTAAAATATACTCAATTAAAAGTATACAATTTTTAAACTACTTAAAAAGTATAATTCTTGGGGAAAAGTAGCTATTTACAGTAACGTGAGTATTTGTAATTCATTACTTTACACCCCTGCCTGTCATAAAGTGAACAACACCAAAACTCCAAAGCAGCAGCTGTCAACTCATACAGGATATGAAATACAGTCTATGAGTGTTCATTTACGCTTACCCTTAATCTGGGAGGAGGAGCAAACATGATAATTTCCTGTGGGAATACTGCCCCCTCCAAATTAATTACTGCGATTCAGCATTTTTAAATGGACCACTTAATAAAGTGGCAGCATAATTAAATTTCCAGCCATGTGACCTTGAGAGCACTTCCTAGATAATTAATGATACACACAGATAATCAATGCAGACAAACCATCTATGCACCATGTACAGATATATACATACCACACAATAAATTGCCAGCCCATTTAAACAAAAATATGACTAAATATTACATGTAAACTAATATCACAAACAAAGCGGATCAGAACACAAGTATATTTTTAAGGTCATGAAACCACACTGATTGCAGATGTCAATAAACATCCACATCATCATTTAAAGATAACATGCTACATATTATTGACAAAAATCAACTTTTCCCTAAATGTCAAAGAGTTCTAAATATGTCATAATAGCAAAGAAAATTAAAAATAAATAAATAAAAATCCCTACTTGGACCATGTTTTTTTTTTTAAATTCCCCATATTTGCTGTTTAGAAAATATTAAAGTCAGAAAAGTTATCTTATTTTCATAATTCTGATTATCTCTTGATTCATGATAGGTTCCACCTCTACTGAACGGTGAACACATTAGTGTCATATAGATTATCATTCATTCTGACACTGTAGAAATTACATTAATGTTTTAATTCACTCTGATTATGAGATTAAGCAGTGCATAGATAAATGAAATCCAATATTTTTACAGTTTTACACATCATATGAAGTTGGAGATACAGCTACATCATATGAAGTTATTTAACTCACGAGAGGTTTCAAATTAGAATTTCACACTTGGGTTAAACCATACACTTGCTCATAAAGTGATTTTAGCAGTAGCACATTAAATTACACATTAAATGAACATTGTACTAATTTGAAGTATTCCCTAAACTAATTGTATTTTATGGTAATGAGCTGAGCTGGCCTTTGGATTCCTCAATAATTGCATTTATTGTGATGCCATTGTAAAGGAAAATGAATATTCCAGGTTCAATACAAGTTAAACTAAATTGATAGTATTTGTGGCATAATGTTGATTACCACAAATAATCATTTCTGCTTGTCCCTCTTCAAAAAAAAAAAAAAAAAAGCAAAAATCTGGGTTCCAGTGAGGCAATTTTCAATTGAAAGTGAATGGGCCAGTCAGTAAACATAAAATACTCACTGTTTCAAAAGTATAGCCAAAAGACATGAACAATATGCACGTAAACAAGACCATGATGACTAATGCTATAAGCTAACCTAAAACCATAAAACGACAGTAAAAACAATGATTTAAACATCTTTACAGTTCAGATAATACATAATAATATGTTTTAACAAAATAATGTTAATTCTTTAAGTACTTAAAAAAATTATAAGCTTCACATTTCTGCCTTTAAACCCTGCAAAAATTGGCCCCATTAAAGAAATTGTTCAACCAAAAATTTTAATTCTCTCATCATTTACTCACACTCATGTCATCCGAGATGTACTATGTAGGTCCATACAATGCAAGTTAATGGTGACCAGAACTTTGAAAAAAAGCATAAAAAGGCACCATGAAAGTATTCAATATGACTCCAGTGGTTAAATCCATATCTTCAGAATCGATATGATAGGTGTGGGTCAGAAACAGATCCATTTTTAAGTCCTTCTTTAATATAAATTCTCCTCCCTGCCCAGTAGATGGCGATATGCACAAAAAAATGTGAACTGAAAACAACAGAAGAAGAATTTGGAAGCGAAAGTGGACATTTATATTATAAAAGGACTTAAATGTTGATCTGTTTCTCACCCACACCAATCATATTGCTTCAGAAGACATGGGCCCTGTCCCAAATATCACCCAAAGCCCTTGTGGTCCTCCTCTGAGTCCATTATGATGGTGCTAGTCAGCAAGTCCATGAGGGAGCATGAGTGGTAAAATTGTGCATTTGGGACTTCAATTTGAGACGTAATGTTTTCATACATTAGTTTTAATATACACAGAATTGTATACATTTTATTTGAGTCATGTCATTGATAGCAAGGGGTAAAGAAACAAACTTGAACTCTTGGATATTTGTGTTTTATTGAATAATTTCAAGCAATGCACAGACAATAAAACTCTGAAAAACAGTGCACATATAACAACAACAAAACCCCATCTTTTAAAATGTTTACAGAACAAATTAACATGATTCAGACACCTGGATGGTTGCAGACAGGTGCTTAAAACACAGTCAAATGTATAGAAAGGAAAACAAACATCTCACACCACCATATATTGCAAAAATCTATATATTTATACACAGCCACACTTCTGCAGGTATAAATATAGCCGGTAGGTTGAACGTTGCTATTTAAATAAATATAATGAATCTTAAAAGCTACAGTTATGAACAGAACAGAACTCTCTCATGTCTTAATATTTTAGAGACACAATAATTCTTAAATCCTCTTTGAAACAATGATAACAAAAGCTAAGTGTTAGATTTCTTACTTTTAAGAACGAAAAAACGTTTTAACAAAAACTCAATAGGAGTAATACCATATCTCTGGAAAGTTTTGAACCAATTAAACACAGACAAAAAAGTGATACTATATACACATACAAGAAAAGCAAGAGATCCATCATTGACAATAAGGAAAAAGTTATTATTGAAATCAATATTTAATCCGCAATTGCTATTGCCTCATCCGCCATGTTTTTTTCCCTTCAGCAAAGATACTCCAGACCGCTGTGATTGGTCGAGAGGATCAGCAGCGGGGACTGTTGGGTAATTGTCTGCTGTGATGCTCGCACTGATGCGGCCTCAGAGGAAATGCACATCAAGGAGGCAAAGGGGGTGCTCGTGACCACAAAAATGTCAAATAGGACACCCTACAGTCTCGTGGACTTCACGGGAACACACAAATGAAGGCCTCAAGACCACAATACCACATCAAGTGTGCCATTTGGGACAAGGCCGTGGATTTAACAACTGCAGTCATATGGATTACATTTGTGCTGCCTTCATGTGCTTTTTGGACCTTCAAAAAAATGGCCACCATTAATTTGCATTGTGAGGACCTACAGAGCTGAGATATTTTTCTTACATTTACATTTATGCATTTGGCAGACGCTTTTATCCAAAGCGACTTACAGTGCACTTTACAGTTCAATTTACAGGGACAATCCCACCGGAGCATCCTGGAGTTAAGTGCCTTGCTCAGGGACACAATGGTGGTGGCTGTGGGGATTGAACCAGCAATCTTCTGATTACCAGTTATGTGCTTTAGCCCAGTATGCATAGCATTCTTAACATTTTTGTTTATGTTCAGCAGAAGAAAAAATGTCATACGCATCTGGGATGCCATGAGGGTGAGTAAATGATGAGAGAATTTTATTTTTGGGTGAACTATCCCTTTAACTTCCATTATAAGTGCCTTAATGTAACCTACATTTTAGCTGCTTTTAAAGAAAAGGAGGGATTAGTAAATATATTTTTTGTGGTAATCAACATTATGTACAAATGCTGTCAATTGAGCTTAACTTGTATTGAACCCAGAACATCCCTTTAAAAGAGAAAGAGCACCCTAAACATCTTATGTGTATGTGTTTGAGTAGTGCTACCTGATTTATGGTGGGCAGAACAGCAAACAATCCATTTACTACACGCTTATCGGCTTAATTCTCAGCTTAACCAGAATGCCAATACTGTATTGACAAAATGTCAACACATTTACACAAACAATGCACAGTCTCATTCGTCACACCTCAAACTTACAGGCAAGCATACAAAAACATGTGCATGCAGAGAACAGGAATATAGAAGCTCATTCTGTGCTCACTCATACACTGAACATAGATGCCTGTGAAAAGCTGTCTCTCAGCTGGAGAAAAATGGCTCTCTTAGAGTGTTGTCAGAGTGGCTCATGATTAACCTTATCTCTACACTATAGAAGGGCCATTGATCTTGTGCTATGAAGATACAAGACATCATACAGAAGCACACAACTAACACAGAAAAGACACACATGCTTAAGTGTAAAGGCCTGGAGATCTTATTGAGATCAGGTAGGAAAGTAGTCCTCTCTGGTTCACTGTTAACTGAACTCTTCATGAGTGGATGTTAGGGTCCAGAGATGACTCTTCTGTCTGGACAGAGACCTCTGGGACCTTTAGGCCTCAAAACACACACTAACTCAGGCCACAAAATGAGTGAAGTCCTGCTACCTCCACTCTGTTCTGACAGTAGTACAGGTGATAAATGACCACCATTATTTAAAGAAGGTTACTTTTAAACACTGTTCCTTGGCAATGAGAGAGAATAGCAGCTGCTAAATCACTGTCAGAGGAACTAATGATAAGATATCATAAGACACACAAGACAAGATGGAGTGGATCCTCTCCTTTCTTTAATCAGCTTCAGTCTCCACCTCTCGCCACTCTCACGTCTTTCTCAAGCACGCAAATGCTCTTATTCCTATTCTTGGCGGTGTATCCATCAACTCTGCTCCATGCCTTTCTCTCTATAGCTTGTGTATAGAATGGTTCAGTCACTCAAGCAATTTTATGTGAACAGCATGATTATGATAAAGAATGTAATATGACTGTTATGTGCTTATACTTGCTTTTGTAGTCGATTTAGTGCAGTTACGTTTTTTTCTGATGAAAATGAAATTTTTATTGTTTGACAAAAGATGAGTTTTTCCCCCCTTCACATAATGTTCTTTTCTTCTGCAAACATAACTATTCAATCAGTGAGACACACAGTGTAATCTACTGTAGATATTTTCAGGGCATGAAAAGAACAAGGCAAATCTTGAAGATTAACCTTTCAAAAGGTCCAGGTTTTGATGATTAATGGGAAGGGTAGAGGTCATGCTATGACACTCATGTCGGAGCCTTAACAAGGGGACAGATATGTTTCTCTGAGGTATGCAGAGTTAATCGCACTCTGAGTAAGGGCCTATAGATTAATCTAATTAATAAAAGTCATGGTCTGTCTCTGCATATCTAATACTATAAGCTAATGATGTCATAAATTCATGCTGCTAATATGGCAGGTGGAGAGTGGTAGGGGGAGGTACTGTGTGTGTGTCTACTAGAATGAGTGTGTTTGGGTGTATGGATAGCAGTCTGTATTCATGTGTGTGTACTTAAGAAAGCCTGGCTCATCAGTGGCTGGATATGAATACACAAACTTATTTGTGTCATTCACTCTCGGATACCTAATGACATTAAGTAGTTTTCATTGGTACTCACAACACACATTTAGAACAGTCCTATTATGGTATACAGACCTTTGAGAAATATCTTTCATATTTTGATATATAAAATAATATAGTATACAAGACAATAATAAAAGAATATCAACAAATTGTTATGTTGTAATCAGTGATGTCTGAACAAGATTAGCTATTCAGATTTACTATTAGAATAGGACATTTACTATTAATCTAAACCAAAGAAAATACTGCTATATGGCGGTGTAAAATGACACATAATTCACATCGAAATAAGTGTCTAATTGAAACACCCCCATAATTAGAGTGGTCCATTTAAAAGATGTTCAAATAAATTTGAAATCTATTCTGATAGCTGAATAAATTAGCATCACCACCACATTAGATTTGCATAGTGCATGTAATATGCAAGTGTGAGTGAAATATCTGCTATCCTGAATCCTCTTAATTAGAATAGCTCCTCCTATTATGTTTTCTGAAAGAGATATCTCATTAACAAATTATTGAGACGGATATTGCCTCAGACTCTCCTCTTGATTAAGGCTCTGTGATCTGAGCATTACCGTTTTAGCTGTTCTGACATCACAGAATGTGGGCGTCACCCATAACATCATTTAATTCACAATTCAAATAGAGATGTGATGACTCCTAGGGAAAAATTATGTTGGTAATTGTTTATTAAATATACATCAGATTCACAATGAGTGGAGGGTGACAATTCATGACCTCCTCTGAGTGTATTCTTTACTTAACTGCATTCAATCAATTTTATTGTGAAAAGTGCATTTGTGTTTTTACATGCCCTGCACTATATCAGTCTAATTTTATATCATGCTGAATTTACTTCATCTTTAAAGCTGGAATAATTACACCTGCATGAATGGAATTTGTAGAACATCAGTACACACACACACAAACACACACACACACACACACACACACACACACACACACACAAAGCATTTTAAAAAGGAAGTGTACTTTGTTATAATAAATATATATTTATAAATATATTTTATATAATGTATTTTTATTTATGTATTTTTAAAATGTATTGCTTTTTATATTATTTATTTCCCACACTTTATTTTAAACTATGCCTGTAATCAACATACAGTCACTTAGCACTATATTAGGAACAATATGATCCTAATAAAGTGCCCCATGTGTTTGTGTGTACACATTCTGCTGTTGTAACCCATCCACCTCAAGGTTCGACATGTTGTGCATTCTAAGATGCTATTCTGCTCTCTAAGGCTGTGGTAAGGAATTCCGGGCCCCCTGACTGTATATTGCTCTGGGCCCCTTACCTATTCAAAAATACAGTTTTGAATATGTTGTGGGGCCACCTGAACCTTTTGGACCCTAGAATCATTGCCATCTTTCACCCCACTATGGACATGCTCACTACAGTTGTACAGTGATTATCTGAGTTACCGTAGCTTTTCTGTCAGCTAAAACAAGTCTGACCATTCTGCAATGACCTCTCTCATCCACAAGGTGTGAATAAGTAGGTGTACAGGTGTTCCTAATAAAGTGATCAGTGAGTGTATCTATTTACAGTCTAATTAGCCATCATAAACTTAATTGCTATTTAATTATCACTCTACAAAATAGGTTCTGTAAACATGGGTGGCAATATCCTGTAAAGGTTGTTTCTGACTGAAAAGTTTTTCTGGGACCTCAATAGAGCGCAATATCAAAACTCTGAACACATTTATAGAAACAGTAAGATACCAAAATGGTAAATAAATGGTAAATGGTCTGCACTTAAATAGCACTTTTTTAACATTAGCGGTATTCAAAGCACTTTACACTGTGTCCCATTCACTCATTCACACTCACACTCTTACACCAATGACGGCAGAGCTACCATGCAAGGTGCTAGCCTGCCATTGGGAGCAACTTGGGGTTCAGTGTCTTGCCAAAGGACACTTCAGCATGTGGAGTACCTTAGGTTTATTCAGGTTGGTTAAGTTATGTTTTGTGACTTTGTATAAAGTTACATATGCACTTAGGTATGTCAATATGCCATTGTTTGAATTGTTTAGGTACAACATATACACACATAGTTATCTGATACATATGTGTGTTTGTATTTGTTTTGTTTCTTGTGATGATTGTGTTTTTGTTTTGATTTTATGTACAAACCTAACCAGGGATGAGGGATGCAAATTAGCTTTATGCCCTATGTACACAGCATCAGTTGTCTGTGTGTAACAATGTCTAATGTATTGTCCCTTTTAAATAAACAAATAAAATAAAAATAAAAATGTGGGCTGGGAATTGAACCACCAACCCTGCGATTAGTGGCCGACCCAATCTACCACTTGAGCCACAGCCGCCCCTGATGATAAAATATCAAAGTAATATCTGTTCTGATTTGTGACACATCTGCAACACTTTTGCCCAACTGATTAAGTCATTATGGCAAAACTCAAGACAATAACAGAGGCTTTGTTCAATAAAATACCACCGTCTGAGTGGTCACGTATTAACAATGCATTTGAAAAGGTGCAAACAGTCGTGCAGTACTTTCTCTGGTCTAACTACCATCTCAGGGAAGTAATTTCTTCAGCAGGACCAGAGATGCACAGAAAGCTTAAGAGGAGAGGGAGCTGCATCCTCGCATGAAACATGCTCATCATTAACCATCACACTTCAGAGCCACTCACACAGACTTCTATTAGAGAGCTGGTAGAGAGCATAATGTATGCGCATAGCATAGACACATTCATAGATAAACACAATAACAAACAGACACACCTGAGAATTACTAAACAAGAGAGCAGAAACAAATATTACAGTTCTGTGTCTCTTGAGAATGAAATGGATGCTGAGAGGTCCAATAATCCACTTGAATAAAATTACAAAAACTTTTGAGATTTACTTGATGGGAACTGACAACCCAATGCATTTATTTTTAAGGAATAGTTCACCCCAAAAATGAAAATTGTCTCATTTACTCACCCTCATGCCATCCCAGATGTGTATGACTTTCTTTCTTCTGTTGAACACAAAAGACGATTTTTAGAAGAATATTTCAGCTCTGTAGGTCCTTACAATGCAAGTGAATGATGACCAGAACTTTGAAGCTCCAAAAGCACATAAAAGCAGCATAAAAGCGATCCATACAAATCCAGTGTTTAAATCCATATTTTTAGAATCAATATGATAGGTGTGGGTGAGAAACAGATCAATATTTAAGTCATTTTTTCCTATAAATGCTCCTCCCTGCCCAGTAGGTGGCGATATGGACAAAGAATGTGAATCTCCAAAAACAAAAGAAGAAAAATGTGAAAGCTTGAGATTTAGAGTAAAAAAAAGACTGTTTCTCACCCACACATATTAAATATTAATCCGTTTCTCACCCACATGTATCATATTGCTTCTGAAGATGTGGATTTAACCACGGGAGTCATATGGATTACTTTTATGCTACCTTTGTGTGCTTTTGGAGCTTCAAAATGTTGGTAGCCATTCACTTGCATTGTATCGATCTACAGAGCTGAAATTTCTTTCTAAAAATCTTAATTTGTGTTCAGCAGAAGAGAGAAAGTCTAAAATAATAAAAAAAAACTAAATAAACAAAAGATAAAAGACACTCTGACACTGTCTTTGTTTAAGATTGTTTACTTAAAAATAAGTAATCTTGGGGATTTATAAATTGAACTGGGCCCAAACTTTTTTATCTGTATTTATCTTACCTAACACTACTAACATGTTAACAGGTAAAACAAAATGGTTAATAATGCGTTTATTTACATTAAAATAGTTTTTAATTACGTTAAAAGAGACTTTTAAATAACATTTTCGAGGTCTGGCCATAAATCCCTTCTTAAGATCTGGCTGAAGAACAAATATGACCACACATCCTCAACTAACAAATAGGTTTTGATTAGCTTTACTTTGAAAATTAAAACATACAAAGTAGGGTTATTGTTTATGAAAACACACATAAGAGAACAATGGCAATCTAATGTAGAACAGGATTGAGAACGATGTACGCTAGAACTAAACACTGGGTAAATCGACATCTGTGCGCAACTAAACACTGGGTAAATCGACATCTGTGCGCAACTAAACACTGGGTAAATCGACATCTGTGCGCAACTAAACACTGGGTAAATCGACATCTGTGCGCAACTAAACACTGGGTAAATCGACATCTGTACGCAACTAAACACTGCGTAAATCGACATCTGTACACAACTAAACACTGCGTAAATCGACATCTGTACACAACTAAACACTGCGTAAATCGACATCTGTGCGCAACTAAACACTGCGTAAATCGACACCTGTATACTTAATACTGTATATTTTTTAAATCTGTAGTTTTTTACTGGATCCAGCAGCTAAGCAATTTGCATAAATACATTTGTGTGAACAGGACGCGGTAAAAAGTGCTCACCCAAAAGTTGCTGGTTCATGTTTTGAGAAGAGTATCACTGAACTATGCCCAAACAAGCTTAAACATGCGCGCTCCTCCGGAATGGACCACAGATAGATTGACGAGCACCGATGATGCTATTGCACGTGTTGAGTGTTGTTAAACTCACCGCTGTGTTTTGTTTAGAGGGTGT